>CM067216.1:99032871-99377728 GCA_034190945.1 Octodonta nipae | reverse complement strand
GGGTAAACGATATATAAATAAGTTTCAGTGAATGTTGTAATGTTCTGTACCTCACTAGTGACTTTATTTTGATTTTGATCATTTGATCATTACAGTCAAGTTGCTGATTCTGAATAGCACTCCCTATTTTGACAAAAAAGAAAGGTGAAAAAAGTTAGGCATAACATTTTTCACCTTCTTTCACCATGAAGGTTAAATGATGTATTTTTAACGGGAAGCCCTATTTTAATACCGTAATGACATTTTACATGCATACAGTTGAAATTTCTGCGGTAATAAAATTCAAATGGATGATAATATTGTCAATGATTGGAAACGTTGTTATTCTTATAACGATAGATTATTAATATTAATAAGATTTTATTAATAATATTATACGCTTTTACTATGTATGATCAACATCTGATGAAATTGTCAATTCAACCATTCACAACCCATCCAAATAAAATATTTTATGTTAAATAATACCTCAGTACCAGAAACATGATACCAACGCAAAAATAAATTATAATCCTTGTACGTATAAATATTTCCTTAAGTATATTTTCAATGTTGCTGACTATGGATCTGATGTGAGACGTAAGAAATTTAAAATGAGCAATCCAAAATTGTGGATCCAATTGGCGGTCGGAAATTAAAACCACATGAATGTGAACGAAATATAGCACTAAGGGGTTTCGAGGTCACTGACTGCAAATATGATATCAGAAGTAAGCAATTTGGAATGGCGGATTCAGTGTGGTGGATCAAATATATATATTAATTTAAACGCCACGAATCTGCAAGGAAATTGGCCCTAAGAGATTTGGGGAAAAATCAGAAATAAGAAATTTGAAATGATAGTAAAAGATCCAAAATGGCGCCTATTTGAACGTAAATTTTTCCTCTCTATTCATTTCCGGTATCAAAAAAGGGTGTTTCCATTTGAAAAAATCACTTTACTATGATTTGACTTGAAGGTTGTGGTCAAGGTCAAATCCATTATGCAGTTCGTAGCCAAGCTAAAATGAAAAATGCCTTTGTCAAAAAACCTTATTCTTGGGCTCAAATATCCCTGTAAGAATCCAAACTTGGTTTAACCTGATTTGACCTTTGCCGACAATCCCGCTCACTTCATTCCTGTATCAAAAATGGGTGTTCCCGTTTGAAAAATCAACTTCACCAGATTTGACTTTGAAGGTCATGGTCAAGGTCAAATCCATTATGACCATGTGTTTCCAGGGGAAAATTCTAAAAGTTTGTATCGACCATATTTTTGTAAAATGTCATCCTGCCGAGATAATGAGCCGTACCGGGACTTTTTGAACACGGTGTATATAATGCAACAATACGGACTAGAATGGGTTATCCTTACATCACACTTATTTATAATCACTACATATTTAATGATAAAAAATACTAATGAAATTCCGGAAATGTCTACAAAAACTTAATATGAAAAATTTATAATTATATAGCAATTACTCGCTAAATATTACTTATAATCTATTCGCAGCCTCCAAATCGTATGCTCGTAAAATAAGAAAAATATGAAAATTAAATAAAGATTGGTAAGTAATTTCGGAAAGATTTTGAGGAGGTCTTTGATTACTTTGTCTGTAACCAAATCATTAAAAATAGCTATTCAAAATAATTGTGAAAAATGCACGACTTCCCCCCCCCTCTCCAAATCTTGGCTGCGGCCGGTCCTGAACGGGGCATTAGTCAACTGATGTGTGTCCATACAACCTGTAAACATAGTCTGTTTCTACTTTTGGTCAAATACTTATAAAACGTAATTATCTAGATTTGTAGGTTTGTTTAATATTCAATCAATTTTTAATTATGCTTGTTGGGTCTGTAGGACTTAAAAACCCTTTATAAATATATATATATATATATATATATATATATATATATATATATATTTCGAAGCTAGAATTATAAATGTTCACTGACTCCACTTTAATTATTACTTTAACATTGTATGTTTAACACAAAACTGGTTGCTTGGAAGCTAACTACGAACTAACTCAAAAATCATTGCTAAATCAATTATTATTCCTATTTATAATTTCTTGTCTAGGCATGGGTAAAGACGCTACGTAGTGCTGATTTTGCTAAAATGCAAGTGTTTCCTGTTTGTTACTTAAAAGTCATTACTAGATTAAATGATTAATAATTATTTCTAACTGTGTAGTGTCTTTTGACAATAGGTTCATTGTTAGGGTGATACATAACACTCTGCTTTCTACATAATGACGCAAATTTGCAAAATTGTTAAAAATTATTAATATTGTCAAAAATAAGTAATTGAGATTAAAATACATAGTTTTGATTAGAAATATGGTATAAAATATGTGGCTAATATAAACGAATAATATATGGTTTGATTAGGATACAAATTAACATAAGAATATATATATATATATATATATATATATATATATATATATATATACATTTTCGCGGGCACTAAATGTTTTAGGTGGTTTCCGGGAATTCATCCGCGTAGTTGATAACTGATCCCTGCAGGGATCGATGGTAAAATGACGACGTTTCGGCAGAGTCACATCTGCCTTCTTCAGGTCGGTTCGCATAATTCTCGTAGCCTTCTGATTTCGCTTCTATTTACTCGAATACTAAGATTATCTGAAGCGAGCGCGCTGTTGTATAGTCGCGGCTCGGCGCCTATCGGTTGACACCGTGAACGGCTGCGTGTGATTGGCCCTTGGCGCTCAGTGGGCACGGCTCCATCCTGTTGATATGTTATTTCCGGTTGAGTTCTTATTGACGGGTACGGACCGGTACGGTGTTTAATAGGATTTCCAACAATTCGATAAGTTCTGAATTTCATTGCGTGCGTTTAGACTGTGAGGTCTCTTGGCTATTTCAATTGCCTCTCTTACGAGTCTTGATTTCGGGTGTTCTATATTTGCCAGTACTCTGGTGTTTCAAAGTCTATTCGGTGTGACATCGTGGTGGCGTGTTCCGCAATGGATGTGTTTTTTCTTGCTTTCTTACAGCGTTCTGGTGTTCATCACGTCTAGCTTGAATTCTTCTATTAGTTTGCCCTACATAGGTTTTATGACAGTCTGCACATGGAATCTCGTACACTCCCTGTTGTTCTAAAGGGATCCTCGTCTTCGGATGTTCTTAATACTAAACTCCTAGATATCCACCTACAGGTAAGCAATACACTCCACCCGATAATATGGGATAAATTCGCTGAGATTAGCGATTTAGGGCCGAAACGAATTCAGAGTTAACAACAATGCAACAACAGGCAAAATTTAAACAAATTGAAGCTCCAACAGAAGCCCAAAAAACGAATTTGTCTTGGAAAATAACGGCCACAGTCTAACTCACGGCAATGGAAACTAATAAAACCGTTTATAACTTATCTTCGGTCCAATTGAACACTTCCTCGATTGGCGTGTTGGCTAAGGGATTCAATTACGCTATTGCTCCTCTCGCATACCAACAGAGAGCATAATATGTGACGTGGAAACAGCAGTTTCAAAATTAGATGCGAACACCGCTGAAATAATTAGACAAGATGGTCACATGTTCTAAGAAAGTCTAAACCACCCAAAGGAACCTATCTATAGAAGAAAATGAGGCCTTGAAACAACTGCGCCTCAACAAGGACATTGTCATTTTACCTGCTGATAAAGGAAATGCGACTGTAATTTTAGATACAGCGGATTATTCAAACAAAATTCAAATATTGCTACAAGATCCAGCATATAAACAAATACTACTGACCCAACAACTTATCTAGAGAAAACAACCAAGGCAAAAATCCAAGCTAGTAGGATCGACAAAAATCTCAACTGCAACTCATTCCGCGTGAAAAGTCATCGAGATGTCCGAAATTCTATGTGTTGCCAAAAGTACATAAAGAAGGTGCACCTTTGAGGCCAATAGTAAGCTCAATTGGATCCCAACACACAACACCTAGCCAAATACCTAGCCCAAGAACTTCAACCGTTTGCAGAGGGGGCAGACTCATGTAAAAAATTCGACACATTTCATCGAAATTCTTAGAAAAACGGTCTTACAACCAGAGTGTCTTCTTGTAAGTTTTGACGTAGTGTCCCTTTTCACCAACATCCCTATCGACGAAGCCTTGGATGTCATAATAGAAATATACAAACCACCTCAACACCTTGTAGACTTAACAAGGCACTGTCTGATGAACACCTATTTTGTTTACGAGAACCAACCATACAAACAAGTGGAAAGAGCTCCAATGGGATCGCCACTCTCACCAGTTATAGCGAACCTTTTATGGAGAACTTTGAGGAGTTGGCACTAAGAACAACAACTCTTAAACCCAGTTTGTGGTTGCGATATGTGGATGATACATTTGTGATTTGGCCTCATGGGAGGGAACACCTCAACACATTTTTAGACCACTTATTGGCATCCATCACAAAATAAAATCACCATGGAGGTTGAAGCCAATAATCAACTGCCATTCCTTGATGTCTCATAAATAGGAAGGAAGATGGAACCCTTGGCCATACAGTATATAGGAAAGCAACTCACACCAACAGATACCTTCATGCTAATTCTCATCACCACCCAGCCCAACTACAAGCCGTCGTCAAAACTTTAGGAACACACTCGATGTTTTTGTAGACGCTGCATTTTCTCCACTACTAAACGCCGCTAAATCATATCAGCTGAGATGAGGTAGGTCAAAATTAGTTCAGTAGGTAACATGGGAAAATTGATTTAACGCAAACCTAAGTTGGAGACAAACATGGTTGAAGTCCAAATTGCGCACTACTTTTGAGAGTTTACATTGTCTTTACAAATTATACGTTTTACGCCACAAGTAAAAGTTTGTTATGGTTTTTGAAAGTTCTTTCACTCGTCCGCGGAAATGTCTAAAATATCAGTCCAATGAGGGGCGGACGGTTTCACGAAACTGGTGTTAGAGAACGAATCGGTCGACCTGTTTTGGATCAAACGGCATTAATTTGGCTTGCTGTTACTGCATATATTTGGGCTGGCTAATTGGCTGTCCGGGTTGAACTGTGAACTTCGGTTGGTTTTAGAACTAGTATTATTTTGGATCATTATCGCATCTCTAATATTTGGAACTTATAATTCGTTATCTGCTTCTCCTTTGGCTCATTATCCTGGAACGTATTCCCTGGTAAATCTGGCTGTCTGTCGTCCGGTTATTGGCTCTTCTCGCACCAACATTTTATCATCTTTATCTTTACATTGCTATATCGTCTGCGCTTATCAACGCAAATGCCTTTTCTCAGGCAAACCGATTCCTAGGACATTTCCTATGTCCGGGAACCAAAAATTCTTCATGGCTTCTGCCATCTTTTATAACAACGCTTCATTGCTTCATCATTGAAACCTGTGTAGCCCTACCTGGACCTGGTGGCCACACAAATAAAATTCTCCTGGACTTCCCAAAAAGTCCTGACTCCACTCTGGAAGTGAACATTACGGATCTATCTCTGGTATCTGAACCATCAATTTTCATCTGGATTCTCCCTATCCTTTCCGACTCGCTGTGTAGATATACTTTTAACCTTTGTGTATCCATACCAATATACATCTGGACGATTTTTTTTCTACAACCTGTCGTCTTATTTACCAAATTAAATAAAACCTTTTTTTTTCTCCTAGATAACTTGATCTCTTTTAACTTGCACACGTTGACTGAATAGTACTGATTTTTCTCAAGCCAGTTCTGGTTCTAAAAGCTTCATCTTCTGCCCAAAATTACCATGTCCATTTCCGTGTTTGAATGGATTATGTCGCGATGACATTCGCGACATTTTACCGTACCGTTTTATTCCGAACTTGAAATCGAACCATTAAGTCCTTTTGCGACATAGCATTTCGAAATGCTTCAATGCCCTCAACCACACTAGCATGAAACTTTTCATAGGCACTACGCGTACCTCTATTACCGTACTATTAACTGCGGGTTACCAACTTCTTGACCATACCCTGTACATGATATGTATCGTAGTATTTCAGCTAAACGCTAGTAGGAGATCTGCATCAGGATCTCTGTATCTCCATGACCATGACGATGAAACTGAGGACTTCTTTCTTGAAGCCATACACAAGACCCTTTTTTTCAAGTCTTTTAAATTACATCATATTACAATAAAACAATTAATTGCAATAACCAAAAGAAATAAACCCAAAGTTATTTCCAACAACAATACAAAAAAATCTCAAGATTCTATCAAAAGTACAAAATCAAAATAAAAATCAAAACTAACAATGTTATTAAACATTTTCTACGCACATGTTATGAGTGGGTTCTCATAAACAAAGTTTAAAAAAGATTTTATTTTATTAACACAAAAAAATTCACACTTTGAAATTACTTTATAACTTAACTTTGGATTTTGCGATTTAAATACGCGTTTGAAATTTACTTGTGAACTGAACTGTATGAGGAAGCGAAACGTAATAGAGCTTCTACGTACGAGGAACAAATGTTAAAGAGCTACGAGAAAGCATATTTGAATGAATTTATAAGTTTAGGAATGCTTAGGCATCATTTCCGTTCTGGACACCTGCAAGGCAAAAATAGCAAGTCTGCAAAATAGCGGCGTAAACAAGTAACAATGAGCTATTGTTTGATACAATGTAATTACTTTGTTGAAGGTTAATCCAATGTTAAGTTTTACATATAACAGGTCCCTTATATATAAAAAGTTGGGGCAATGCTGCAACTTTTGAAAGTATAAAAATTCAAATTTTACATTATTTGGATTTTTCAATTACTTGGTTAAAAATTATAACGTTTAAAATATAAGCTTGAATATCATAATGTGATTATATAAAATGTTAAAATGTAAGTGGTTAAAATATCATAAAAATAAAAAGTACATAAATATGATTGAAATTAAAAGTTCACAAAAATTAAATGTTTTTGTTTTCACTCACATTTTTTGTTTAACCAAGTTCAATATCGTTTTCGTCTTCTTCTGGGTGTACACTCGGTCTTCTTCTTGGTAAGAATCTGGCGAAAGTGAAATGTCTTCTTTTTCGTGGACTCGGTGGAGGAGGCGGATTTGGACCCATGATACTTATTCTTGTCGGTCGTTTTCTTCTACACTTGCAGAACGTGTAAAGGGCTATTAGGGTTACGATTAGTCCAATGGTGAAATAAGTGAACCATGATATTTTTTATTTACGAAGGGCTCATTAATTATTTGATCCAGTTCGGAATATTGATCCAATTTATGTTGTGCAATATTCAAATCGTCTACATTTATTTTATTTAGTTTTAAGGGTTTGAGCTCTGGTAATTGTTTCTTCTCTGGAATGTTACTGCAACATTCAAATGGTATTTGTACTGGGACAGTATTGTATAATATTTTCGTATTTCTGTCGTTGCTATTTCTGGCTCTTATTCTTGTTGTTCCAATGAAGGCGTTGCACTCTGGAGTTAGTGTTATAATTGAATTGTTCTTTATTATAATTGTTTTTGTGTCTTGATTTACACATTTACTTGTTATTGGTAGTGGATCAGATACAGTAATCAACCATGTATTGATCTGGATTTCTTTCACATTGTAGCCATTTGCATAAATTAATGAGGTTTGACAAGTTTTTGGCAATTTGAATTGTTGTTTAAGTAGTTGGGCTTCACATATTGAGTTTGTATCGATGGTAGTGGGAGTACATCAGAACATATCTTTGAATTTGCATCTAGATTTTTGCAATTGTCTAAATTTTGGAATGTAGCATAGAGTAAAGATTCATCATCTTTTGCGATGTATTTTTCTGATAATATTATTGAATGATGTAACCCTGTTCTACTATCTTCAATTGGTAGAGGATATAGTTGAAAAAGAGTATAATACTCGGATTCTACTAAGGGAATCTTAAAACAAATATTATTTTTGACTCTGTTTGAAAAGCATGCAACTCGATTATTTCAAAATATTTAGCAATGTTCGTTAGTTGAGGGGATATTGGTAAATGTCTTTTGTTAGAGCTTGAGATATTTCTTGTAATGAATTGACTAAATCTTTTGGTGTTATTATTGAAGTATGTATATTTTTAATCGTGAGAAAGTTATTGAGTTTAATATATCATTAATTGAACTTTCGAGAAATGTGTAACTTTCCAATAACGTTTCACAAATGTCTAATATTTTAATTTACTTTCGTAAAATGCTAAATCATCATTAAGAGTATAAATTGATTTATCAATTTTCTTTAAATCTTCATTAAAAGTTTCCTCATCTATTTTGAGCTTTTGAATTGTATTATTAAAGTTTTAATTACCGAAGTGGTAACTGATATCTGGTTTTTCATTAAATTTTCAATTTGATGTTCATCATGATTTAATTTTTCAATGCATTCTGAAAAGTATTTCCCGTCTGAAGCATCGAGGTTTCCCGATATGAATTCCATACAGTTCCTATACCATCTATTAGACCTCTTTTATAGCGCTCGTTATTCGCTAAAGTGTCTGCAAATATTTCTGAATTTATTTTCAAGATCTTTGGATATTTGACTTAATATATTTATGTGTGTTTGCACATGTGGTTTAAAACTTCTCATTTTATTTGTAGATTCTGATATCATACTTTTTATGTGTTCCAAAATATTGTTGTTATCATTTAAAGCATTCTTATATTTTTCAAATCTTTGTAAACTAATAATGTCCACCTGTTATTTGATAGTTTCATTAATGAGTCATAATTATAATAAATTCCTACCGTGTTGTTTACGGGAGTGATCTGAACTTGACATTGTGAGATGATGAGTAGGTGTGTAATGAATCCGATAAGCGTTAAATGTGTTCCATTCATCTGAAAAGAAATTATTTTTCAAGATGTGGTTCATTCTGTCGAAATTTATTTTATAAGTATTTTGTGTATCAGGATTTATTACTATAGCTGAGTTTTTCAAAATTTCAGTTATTTCGTATGGACCATTAATTTGTTTTTCAATTTGTCTGAAATTTGAGATTCTTTTATAAAAACTTTATCTCCTACTTTAAAATTATAACGATTTCTGAAATTCTTTTATCAAATCTTTCCTTCGCTTTTCTTTTGATAATTGGGTTCTTTCCCTGGCTAATTATAAAAAATAATTAATATGTTATTTAGATCGCGGATGTATTTGGAAATTATTTCTTTTTCATTATATAAATTTTCGGTGGTCTCGAAGATGTATGACCAAAAATTAACTCGAAGGGGGTAAATCCGTGTGTCTTATTTTGAGTGTTATTGTAACAAATTACTGCATAGGGAATGCAAGTTAGTGGATTGTCATTGGGTTTTCTGAAAGATGGGCTCTGATCATGTCTAATAAAGTAGCATGTAGTCTTTCAATTGATCCATTAGATTGAGGATGAGATATGCTTGAAAATGTAAGTTTGATATTGTAAAGTTGACATAAGTCTTTCACTAAAGTATTATTAAATTCTTTGCCTTGATCGCAATGGATCCTAAGGGGTGTACCATAGTGTTGAAAAAATAGAATTAGTGTATTTACGATACTTTTTGAAGTTTTGTCATTAAGAGGGTATGCTTGGATAAATTTTGTTAGTTCGTCGTTAATTGTTAGGATGTAATTCTTTGAGGGAATTTCAAGAATATCTATATTTATTCTTTCAAAAGGTGTACGAGGGGTTTCTGTAATCACGAGGGGTTGATTTAGGTTTTTTCTACAAATTTTGGTTTTTTGACATGTTTCACATTTTTTTATAAAATTCTCAACGTCTTTATTTAATCCTTTCCATTGGTATTTTTCTTTAATCCTGCGTATAGTTTCGTTTATTCCTCGGTGTAGGTTTCTTTTTCCATTGTGGTATTCTTCTAAAATAATTTGTCTTTCATCAAGATCTGGTGTCTTTGTTACATTCTGGCATATTTTAAATTTTATTTCTGTGTCAGCGTAAATGTAGCATAACATTTCTAAGATTGGTAAATCTACATTGTTTTCCACAAAATATGTTTTTGAAGGATCTAGTTCATTTTTAAATTTGTAAAGAGTATAAAATAATCTTTCGTTTGTTGAATCGGGATCATAAGGTAAAAATATTAAATAATAAGTTCTGTTCTTTACTGTCGCACTGTGTAAGATATTTAGTTTGTTAAATGTAATATCTAAATTTTCTTCGAAAATATCTTCTAGTATTTTTTCATGTAGTTCTTCTCTTGTTTGATTTTGCCAAAATATGCTTATTATATCTTTGTGCTGTTTATTTAATAATTGATCATTTAAATATTCTACTTTTGAATAATCGATTAATGAGGTTGTTTGATATAATTTAACGAAGTTCTGAAATTCTGCGTCGATTTCTTCAATATCAATTTCTTGTTCGTCAGCTGTGTCTGTTTTTTCGCTGTCGGTTTCTGAGTTGTTTGAGGCTAATATTTTTGTTGCTAATTTCGAAGTTTCTTTAAAGTGATTGATCTTTATTCGTGAAAGTGCGTCTGCATTTTTATTAATTCGTCCTGGTTTATACATTATCTTTTAATCGTACTCTTCTAATTTTAGACGCCACCTGGCAAGACGACTGCCTGGGTCTTTTATGGAAAAAAGCCATGTTAAAGGGCGATGATCGGTAATTAGTAGGAAGGTTCTCGAATATAGGTAACATCTGTATGTCTTGACTGCCCAAACTATTGCTAATAGTTCGCGTTCAATTGTTGAATATCTTGTTTCTGCTGGACAAAGTGTTCTTGAGGCGTATGCTATTGGTAAGTCTTTTCCTATAGGGCCTTGACTTAAAACTGCTCCTATACTGTATGCACTTGCATCACATGTGAGGACAAAAGGTTCTTCAAAGTTGGGATATTTTAAAATCGGTTCTGAAATGAGAGCATTTTTTAATTCTTCAAATGATTTTTCGCATTCTGAGTTGAAATTAAAAGGAACGTCTTTTTGTAATAATCTCGTTAATGGTTTTGCTATCTTTGCAAAATTTGAAATAAATCGTCTATAATACCCTGCTAGACTTAAGAATGATTTTATTTCTTTGGTGTTTTTCGGTTTTGGAAAATTTTTAACTGCTTCAATTTTTGAAGGGTCTGGCTTGACTCCATCTTTTGTAACGATGTGGCCTAGATAAGCTACTTCTTTCCTCAGAAATTCACACTTATCTGGTTGTATCTTCAGACTTGAATTTCGTAATCTTGTGAAAACTTCTTTTAGTCTTTTATTATGCTCTTGTATTGTTGGTGCGTATATGAGTATATCGTCCATGTAAATTGCGGCTCTTTCATTTTGAATTCCTAGTAAAATTGAATCCATAACTCTTTGAAACGTTGCGGGTGCGTTCTTCAATCCAAACGGCATCCTGACAAATTCATAGTGACCGTTCTCTACTGAAAATGCTGTTTTTTCTACGTCTTTGGGATCGACTTCTACTTGGTGAAAGCCGGACGCTAAATCGAGGGATGTGAAATACTGACATTTTCCTAACTGATCGAGTAAATCTGAAATGTTTGGTAGGGGATAACGATCGTCTACTGTCACTTCGTTGAGTTTCCTGTAGTCTATGACTATCCTCCATTTTTGTTTTCCTGACGCATCTATTTTCTTAGGGACTACCCACACTGGTGAATTCCATGGGCTGATTGAAGGTTTGATTATTCCTTGTGATAGCATTTTTGATATTTGGTTCTTTACTTCTTCTTTGTGTGCGTATGGGTATCGATATGATTTTGTCATAATTGGTTTTGCGTCACCTGTATTTATTTTATGTTTTGTTTCATTCGTGAACGTGAGGTTATCTCCATCTAAATAAAATATATCTGAAAATTCTGTGCAAATTTGGATGATGTCTTCCTTTTCTTCGTCATTTAGATGATCTAATCTTAGTTGTTGTAATATTTCTTCTTCTCGGTCAATGTAAGAGTTATTTTCAAAATTTGAGTTTGAGAAATAATTTATTGAATAACTTTCGAGAGGTTCGATTTGTAAATTCTCAAAATTTCTGGTTTGATTAATTGCATAAGGATTTATTACTGTAGTATAAAATTCACCTTTATCATTTGTTTGTATTAACGCATTTGGTAACCTGACTTATTTATTTCTGTGGCTACTAATACAGCTTGTTTGTTTTTTAAATTACATTTTAGTTTTACGATTTTTTCACAGCGGGGTTCTATTTCAATTTCATTTGAAATATCACTGGGATTTGAATTTTTATTTGTCATTGTTGAAATATTTTCTGTGGATTGATCGTTAAAATGATCTTTGGTAAATTTAAAAAGAGGTATTGACTTAAAATTTGTGATTAATTGTTCATTTTTCAGATCAATTACACATTGGTATTGTTGTAGAAAATCTGACCCTAGAATACCGTCAAAATCGATATCTAAGTCATAAATGTACACTTTGTGATGACTATCGTTTCCGAAGGGAATTAATACTGATTCCGTTATTAAAATTTTTTGATTCGTTATGCCTTGTATAGTGATGTTTTCTTTGTTTCTTTTTTATAGTTTTTGCAAGTTTGGGGTTTGAAAATCGATAAACCTGCGCCTGTATCAATTAAAATTTTAAATTGGTTTGTCATATCTTTTATATAATAGAGATTTTCTCCATTTACCGTTAGTAGGGGGAATTTATTTTTTTAAATGAATCTGTTCTCTGTAAGGTTGAGAGTTTGTATTTGGGCTGTTAGAGTTTCTATGTGAGGTGGAGCTTCTGGAATGAAGTCCTCTTGAAAATTTTCATTTTCTAAAAATGTTTCATGATTTTCGTAATCAATTTGTTGGGATGAGTCAAAAGATTGTTCAAAGTTGTCTTGATTATAATGATTTGTTCTTGGATTTGTGTTTGTATTTTGTTGTCTTTGATTGAAATTCATTGACTGGGGTCTAGGAATTGTTCCTGTGTTTGAAGAATTTCCTTGACTTGTTGAAGGTTGTGAATTGTTTCGAAAATTTGGATTTCTTTGGAAATTGCTTTGATTATTTTGATTTTGATTTCTCTGGAAATTGTTTGAGAAATTCGGGGTCTTTGGAAATTGTTTTGATTTCTCTGGAAATTGTTTTGATTGTTATTTGAGTAATTGTTTGGGTAATTATTAGATTGTTGTGTTGTCTTTTTCTACATTCATTGTATAAATGTCCTATTTTCTGCAATAAGTACATTGTTTTTGTGAATTTTGATTTGAGAATGTGCGTTTTTGCGAACGCGGCAAAAGATCGTGTTTTTGTTTCTCGAATTGTTGCAACTGAAGTTCTCTCTTTATCAAAGTCGTTGCACTTACTATATCTGCGGGATTTGCAGCTCTGATTACGTAACCTAATTGACCGTTTAAACCTGTTAATAAAGCATTTAAACACATATTGTCTATCATGCGAGTTTGAGCGGATTTCTCGATTGTAGACAGAAGTTGTTTATTAATGGAAGCATATAACTTTGAATTTAAACTTTGTAATCTTGATACAAATTTATTGCGTTTTCGTTTTCTAGCTGATGCATTTTTTGAAGGTCGTGTATTAAACTTGAAAAATCTCTCGTGTCGGCAAAATGTAATTCTAGTAAATTTTTTATTTCAAGCCAAGTGCTTGGGTTTCTCGAATTTATTAGTTCAGCGGCTTTTAATTTTAATTTATTCTTTATGTGAATAGTTAAAAATAAATTTTGATCACCTACTGCCATGCGATTAGCGGTTTCGCAAGCGTTTATGAATGTTTGTAAATTTATTTGATTTCCGTCAAATTCTGGAACTAAACTGAAAATTTCTGAAAGTTTGTATGGCTCTATATGTTCCTCTGTGTGTGACATTTTTGAAAAGTTTTGAAAGTTCTCTTTTTTTTTTCTTGAAAGTTTATTAAATTGTTTTATAACGTTTATTGTTATTTTTAAGGATTGTTTTACCTTTTGAAGATATTAGAACATACAATTGTTTTATTGTTATTATTTAAATTAAGATGATGATTCCTACCTTGTTTCCTAAGTTCTGCCGGTGGAGTGAGCAACCGATTCAGGACTTACGCGGGTTCTGTCACTGTAGACTTGGAGACTGGTTTTTTTTCTTCTGCAATTCTGCTTTGTTGAGTGAATCTGCTTTGTTTCCTAAGTTGTTCAGTGGAGTGAGCAACCAATTCTGGACTTACGCGGGTTCTGTCACTGTTTTTGACTTGGAAACTGCAATTCTGCTTCTGTTGAAGGATTCTGCTTCTGCTGAGCGATTCTTCTTTTTCTGCGGGGTTCGTTTTCTTGGTAAAGGATTGGAATCCAACGCCGGAGTGAGCAACCGATTTAGGAATTACGCGTGTTCTGTCGGCGTCCAAGATCTGGATGACTGCACCAAATGTTATGTTAGCGCACAGGATAATCCTACTGCCAAATGTTATGTGAGGGACCAGGATATCCGACTGTTTAAATGGTATGTCAGCGTACAGGATCCTACTGACTGCGCCAAATGTTATGAGTGGGTTCTCATAAACAAAGTTTTAAAAAGATTTTATTTTATTAACACAAAAAAATTCACACTTTGAAATTACTTTATAACTTAACTTTGGATTTTGCGATTTAAATACGCGTTTGAAATTTACTTGTGAACTGAACTGTATGAGGAAGCGAAACGTAATAGAGCTTCTACGTACGAGGAACAAATGTTAAAGAGCTACGAGAAAGCATATTTGAATGAATTTATAAGTTTAGGAATGCTTAGGCATCATTTCCGTTCTGGACACCTGCAAGGCAAAAATAGCAAGTCTGCAAAATAGCGGCGTAAACAAGTAACAATGAGCTATTGTTTGATACAATGTAATTACTTTGTTGAAGGTTAATCCAATGTTAAGTTTTACATTATAACACACATGTTCCCAATAATATTTTCAAAAGCATCAAATTAAAATAAACTTATTTATATAAATACCAAAATCAAAATTCAAAATAATTATCCAAATCAATTACAATATATTTATCAACATTTCAAAATGTCTGAACGTGATCTGTTAAGTTTCGTTTATATCCCAAATAAAATAAGTAAAACATCTATCTCTAACATTTTTATAATTCACCAAAATTAAATCCCACCTGTATTCTTCCAAATGATTGCCCTGGCTCATAGCACACATTTGTGCTATTCATCCAATATCTGACGGATATTGGGTCTGTGAGTCCATCACTGACTCCTATAGTTCGTGACACAAAAATCAAAGAAAAGAGAATCTATTAAAAATAACAAGAGACAATTTGTCTCAGCTCACTACTGGTGAGCATGTCTCCATCTTAGTTCATTTAAAAAAAAACAAAAGACTGACTCAATTATTGATCCATCTTCCAAAACAAAACAAAATCAAATTTCTCTAAAGCTTAGTCAATTATTGCTAAAAAGAGCTGAATACAACCTTTATCTTTGCTACTCATTAAAGACCCTTCCAACTATCTTTATTTTTACTTGTATATCCATAGTACAGGCCCCTGTGATAAATCCTTTACCTAGTCAAAAACATTAGCACTTAAAAATGGCATACTCTTTATAATCATGCCTCGTAGCACTAAAATCTATTGTAATAATTATTCGCACTTCGTTCAAATAATATACTGCTTATGCTAAGGCCGTAGTCTGTACACTAAAAAATTGTTGACTGAGTACATTCTTCATCAGACAATACTCCGTGCGATTACCTTTTATTTATATAGTTTACACTATTTTTTCGTATACGGTATTGAATTAATTATTTTTATTCATGGAAATAATTTCTTCTCTTAAAAAATTTCTCTTCATCTACTTTACTGTCTTTCAAAATACTCTAAGTCGTCTGAATACTTATCTCATTACATTTAATAAAATATTTCATAATTTTACCAGAATTTACATTGCATTTATGCTACGATGCATAGGATACCATATTATCTTTTTAATTCTGCGGGGATTACATTACATTACTTAGCATTTCGCTTGAGTTATCTATGTTTCTCGGACTCTAATCTCGAAACGAAAATTTTGCATTTATTTTCAAAAATAAAATTGGTTTATGTTTACCGCCATTATGTCATATAGGAAAATCTTACGTGTGGAGAACAAAATTATCTCCCTAATGCAACAAAAAAATTGTAATCTCACATTCGGACAAAAGTAGATCTTTGCATTTTAGAATAGAAAATTCTACGTAAGATTTACCCTTCTTGCATTTAACGACTTGTCCAGGAAACTAATGAATGGTTATGATAACCTTTTATGGGGGAGAAAAAAATAAGTCTATTTGGTATAGACTTTCAGGGGAGGGGAATCAGGATTTTTACATCCCTCATCCGGGCATGTATTAATTTTGCTTGGGTTTTACAGCTAGCCAATACATTAAAGCTGCGAAAAATATTCTTAACCGTTTTTCTCACGGCGATGCCATTACCTTAATAATGAAAACGCAAGGGGGGTTTCCTGGTTCGCTCGGACCTATGTAGATGACCTTCTATATCTACTGATTGAGTCCTTCGTCTGGGGTCCTCCGTGCTACTCAGGCATTTCTTCAACTCCTCTTTATCAACATCGATCCATCCGGGGAGAATTACTCGCGGCGTAGGTTGCTCCTCCTCATCTTCACTCGGATCTCCATCAGTTTCCGGTTCCGAAATCATCGTTTCGACTTCCTCATCGTCGGTCGATTCCACCTTATTATAACCATCTGTCTGGCGTGGTTTAAAATCCTTTAGCTGATTTATATGCACCACTTGATCATCTCGAGTCCTACCTTTCGAATTCTATACGTCACTGGGCCGATTTCTTCCATTATCCTGTAGGGCCCTACCCAATTCTTGGTCAGTTTTTTTGATTTACCTACAATAGTTCCCATATCCTTTAAATAAACCAAATCTCCTAAGTCATAATGTCGTTCTCGTGTCTTTTTATTGTATTGTCTTATCCGGTACTGCTTGGCTTTTTCCGTATTTTCTTGAACGTCCCGGTATACTCTAGATAATCTGGCCATCATTTCAGATGCGTAATTGTCATCGTAATCATATCGTATTCGTTGCGGACGTATTATTTCATCGACTACGATAAGCAGCTAATACGTATGGAATTAACGTATCCCAATCTTTCTGATTGTCGTTTATATAATGTGACAACATATCTTTTAAAACTCTATGCATTCGTTCTATTTGCCCGTTCGTGGAAGCTGCATAACTAGATGTCTGAATTTTTTCAATTTTTAAAAGTTTACATATCTCTTTAAATAGTGTGGACGTAAAGTTTGTGCCTTTATCTGTTAATAATCTCTTAGGAGTACCGTGACGACATATGATGTTTTCTACAAACGCTCTTGCTACCGTGTCCGCTTTTTGATTTGGTAAAGGTATTGCTTCCGCATATTTTGTAAAATGGTCCTGAAAAGTTAACAAGTATTTGTTACCTTGCATTGTTGTCACTAAAGGTCCAACGATATCCATCGAGGTTAATTCCCATGGTTCACTCACAGACGTGAAATGTTGCAGTGGTACTTTCTTAAAATGTGGTGACGTTTTTCGCTGATTACATGATTCACATGTATCACAAGATTTTTCAATGTCTGTTTTCATCCCGGGCCAATAAAATCGTGTTTGTATAAGTTGATAAGTTTTTTGTCTTCCTGCGTGTCCGCTCATTATGTTATCGTGAAAATCCCTCAGTACTTTATTAACGTAGGTTTTCGGTATCACTAGCTGGTCTCTTTTTAAGTCTTGATCTCTTTTATATAGAACACCATCTTTGTTCATAAAATAATTAAGCTCGTCGTCGTCTCTATTTCCTGTTTTAACTTCGCTTAAATGGTTTAAGATCCCTTTGCAAAATGTATCTTTATTTTGTTCTCTCACTATCGCATCTCGTTCCCAATTAGGTTCTATAAGTTCTTCTTCAATCACGGCAATTTGACAAATTGTTGACTTAGATATACCATAAATACTAATTTTAATTTGTGCGGTGGAAAATATGAAATTAACCATGTCTTTCGTTTCATGCCACAATTCCTCCGTTAAATCATCCTTTATTAAAATTATATTTTGTTCATTATTTTCGTAAGCCAACCTATGTAGCTCATGTAAGCCAGTCCACAAAGATTCTAAATTTATTATCTCATCAGTTCGTTCTCCAAGTATTAAATAAAATATTGTCCTCTGTCGGTAATTTTAACGGTTTGTCCAGCATCTGCGTTTTCTAAAGCAGTCCCGCGTAAGTGCTCCTTGGTAACGAATTTTACTATAGACAAGTTATCGGGTAATTCATTTATTATTTCCATATCTTTTATTTGTGGTAATGCGTGTTTCCTGCGATAATCTATGAAATCCAGATAAGACATCTACATAGTTATCATCGGTATTATACATGCGACTTAAGGCATCAGCGTTTCCATGTTTTCGACCAGGCCGGTGAATTACTTCGAAATCGTACTCTGCAAGCGAGAGGGCCCATCGCGTCAATCTGGAGCTCGGATCTTTCATTGTCAATAACCATTTTAACGCTCGGTGATCTGTGATTAACTTAAATTTTGAGTTGGTAAGAAAACACGAAAATTGTCGTACTTCAAAAATAACAGCAAGTAACTCTTTTTCCGTGGTGGAATAGTTTTTCTCTGCTTGGTTCATTTGTCGGCTTGCAAACGCCACCGGTCTCTCGTGCCCATCCCTGATTTGACTTAATATGGCGCCAACGCCCGTATTTGACGCGTCAGTGGCTAAAATGAACGGCTGACTAAAATCTGGGAATATTAAAAGCGTGTCATTTGTTTAAGCGCCCTTTAATTTTTCTATTGATTCTAAAACTTCGGCATTGATTTGAAACTTTACGTCTTTCTTCGTTAAATTTGTCAATGGTGTAGTTAATTCCGTTATCCTCGGTATAAATCTTCTATACCATCCAACTAGTCCTAAAATTGATCCTACTCCTTTAACATTTTTCGGTATTGGAAATTCTTTGATAGCTCTAATTTTCTCTGGGTCTGGTAAAATTCCTTCTTGTGTTAAAATATGTCCCAAATATTTTACTTTTTCTACGATAAAATTACACTTTTTCGGTTTTAATTTAATATTGGCATTTCTTAGTCTTTCGAACACATTTCTAATTCGTTTTATATGCTCTCTGGGACCGTCAGAATTATATATCACTATGTCATCCAAGTAAACCATAACCGAATCTCCGGTCAAACCTGATAAGGTAACATTCATAAATCTCTGAAATGTAGATGGTGCATTAACTAATCCGAAGGGCATCTTTAAGTATTCATGATATCCATGATAAGTGCTAAATCCTGTAAGCGGTATATCCTTTTCTTCCATGGGAATTTGATAATAAGCTTCTGCTACATCGATCACCGAAAATAACGCTTTATTTCCCGCCTGATAACCTAGAAATAAATCAGAAATATTTGGTAGTGGATAATATTCTTTTTTCGTAACACTATTTAATCCTCGGTAATCAATACACATTCTAATCTTTTCTTCTCCATCGGGCAATGTCTTGGATACAAGAACAACAGGTGCGGACCAAGGGCTCGCTGAAGGGCGAATAACTTGTGTTTCTAGCAGTCTATCAATTTCATCCTGCAATATCTGTCTTTGCTTATAAGGAATTCGATACGGAGCTTTACAAATTGGTTGTGCTCCAGGTTCTAACGTGATACAATGTTTAACTCGAGACGCGCTTGGTAAAATTTCCCTTTCGCCCATAAATAAATCAGAATATTCTTCCAACAAATTTTGAAGTTCTACTTTAGTATCAGTCTTCAAATGTCAAAGATCAAATTCTTTCAACCATTCTTTATTTGCTAAATTTGCTCTTCCTATCGTAGCTGATTTTGATGAATTTTTCATTTCTGTTACCATCAATGCAATACCCAAGTCCTGTCCTTTTTGAATTCTCACTTCCTGTTCTGACAGATTTAATAACCGTATTGGTATTTTATGTTCATTCGGTACAATTGCACATGCTATGTACGCGGAACCGTCCGCTAATTCGATAGGCTCGCAAACCAGAGCATTGCCGGTTAATTTCTTCTTTAAACGACCGTGACAAACTAATTCCGTTCTCGGAGGTATTGAAATAAATTCTGGCGCTACAATTTTTGTGGCCATTACGTTATCGCTAGTCATCTCATCAAAGGAACAATCTAATTCATTTTTCTCAGTTATGTTTCGTTGTGTACAGGGTGTTTCATTAATTTGGGCCCTAATTTCCATATAATTATTGTCTGGGGCATCTTCTTCAGTTCGCCCATTATTTTTCTGAAATTTTCTAACATACATTAACCATTTACTCCAGTTCTCCTGTACAATTAATTGTAATAACATTTCTTCATCCATTGCACACATGTCAATCGTTTTACCCCATAAGTGAAATGTCGGTTTTTCTCTGTAGTCCAGTATTACTCCATTGGTTGCAAAAAAATCTCTTCCTAATAAAACTTGCGTACTGCCTAAGAGTCTATCGTCACAAACTACCATTTCAACCATTTCATAAGGACCAGTAGAAGTGGCACCAACCAAGACTTCCGCGGTTCCATAAGTTTTCACTTTGTGACCAGTTATACTTGAAAGTGATAAATCCCTTGTGCCATGCGGGTTAATGTCTTCTTCCTTGACCAACCCCTTTTGTATCAAGGTTACCGCCGCTCTACTAAGCATATCTGCCATTTATTACTAACATAAAAACATGTGGAACTTTATTCAAATTTTCCGTCCTAACTTCAGGAATTTTTTCTTCATATTTATTTGGCGCGTTTTTTCCTCGACTACAATTTCTTTTCATTTCTGAACTTTTTTCTGTATTTGATTCTCTACGATTTGAGCCTTTACACCTAACTTTTCTAAAACTTGCTTCTTCAATCAAATTTTTATTAATATTTTGAGCATTAATCTCATTTCCCCTATTCTGTGTTTCGCTAGAGCCTTCTAACAGGGGAACGTTCGAAGGCGAAATTAGTTTAAAGAACTTGACGCGCCCTTTTTCGCATTCGAGTTCACGAACTCATTCCTTTTCTTAGAAATCGCTCATTTCGACGTCCCATTTTCAGGGCATCTGCCCTTATTTGTCCCCGTATAATTCAAATTTCTATTATCATTTATATTTATATTTTCATTTCTATTTCTATTTTCCGACTGTCTATAGTTGCCGTTTTGTCCTGACCCTCCCGGTTTGTTAAATTTATAAGAGTCTATAATTTTTTCTTCATTTTTATATTGCGCCCGCTTTTTGTAACAATCTGTAGCCCAGTGTCCTAATTTATTATAAAAATAACATGTCCGTTCTTCTTTAATTTCCTTCTTCGGCCGTTCCATTCTCGGTTTCCAAGGACATTCCTTGGCCAAATGCCCTTCCTTTTCACAATTATAACATTTTCTCCTCTCTGAAATAACTGAAACTTTTGTATTATTACCTTTGCCTTGGAGCATACGAGTAGTGGTTTCCTGTAACCTGACTAACTCTTCCGCTTTATCTAAAGTGAATTTATCGTCTCTTAGAAGAACGACTCCCATATCCTTGAAAAGATCCTTTCTCAACCCCATTTTAAATTGATTCAATAATAAGGCTTGATTCTTTTTCCTTAATCCCGCCTCTTCCTCTGGAGTTGCTCCTTGCAAATCCTTTCGTAAAACGCGTCCACCCAGCGTCTTTAAACGTGTACAAAATGATGAAACGTCTTCATCGTGTCTCTGATAACATCTACTCAAATTTAACTGGTTTTCCCCAGGCAATCGTACTTGTGTGAACCTTGCAATCAGCTTCTTTTTTAAATCGGCATAGGATAATGTATCTAGGGTAGAATCTGAAAAGTAAATTTCCCCGACCCGTCGGACTGGTCGGGTTCGATGATTCCTTACTTGGGCCGCCGGCCGATGCATTTGGTTTTACTACCCCTGGACCGGGCATTATAGTAACAGGGATTTATATATATTTAAAATGCAAAAAAAATAAGTGGCTCTAATGTAAAAAAAATGTATATAGGGTTTCGCGGTCTCTAAGGATTCTAATGTCACAAAAAATTTATATAGGGTTTCTCGGTATCTATATCTTGGAAACCTTCCCAAGTTCAATATGATATATCAAATAAAATGTAGTAATCAATATCAATCAAATAATAAAATATATATATAAATATTTCCTGTGCACTCAGTTTAAATAAAAGCAATGAAAAATAATAAATATCTTTCAATACCTCAATTAAATACTTCCCAATAGTGATAAATTAAAGGCAATCAGAAAATAATCAACTATTTCAGTATATCCAATAAAACACCTTCCAATCAATGGTAAATCAAATGCAATAAACAATAATAAGATATCTCAATATATCAAATGGTATAACACTACAATTCAAACACAAAAATGCGATCAAAAGTTACTTTATATATATAATAAAACTCAAACCCACCCCTTTACTATCAATTTCTTTTTTTAATTGAATTAAAAATCTATAAAGCAAGCAATATCAAGAATAATTCGCTTTATTACTTTATACCAACATCTCAAAAGTAACAAAATACTTTCTGTTCTTGCACGCTGACCCTCAATTCGTTAATCCTTCAGCTTGGATCACCCAGTATGTAATTATCTGGTGTCTTTATTTCATTATTGAAATGTTCTTAATAACAAATCAGTGAACAGAACAACAATTCAAAAAAAAATACTCAAGTCTTGCTAATTAAATTTTAGAAACTCCCTGTATGAATATCAAAATACAATTGTCCAATCTTTCTTCACAAATTATAAACAATCATAAATAGAATCAGAAAACCGACAGTGCATAATTTATATTTTCACATTAAATTCAACCTTTCTTGCTAGACTTTTCAACCCTGTTATTGTTCAACAGTTAGTGCCAACCCTGTGTTTGTTTTTCCTCTCTAAAGTCCCTAACCTCACCACCTAACTTCCTAAAATATAACCAGATCCCACCGCTGCCACCAGTGTAACAACTCTAGGGCCTCACCTGTTGCATAATGGGGAAAGAAATATATTATATAGAACCTGAGAGAAAAGGGGAATGCTGCCACCACCCGAAGAAAATTTGTGTTGGAGAGAAAGACTCCGGGAACCCTTCTCTGTAAATGTTAGCTGAAAATAAATAATATAAAAGGAACTTTACTTCCCCTTATCTGCCTTGACTCTCAGTCCTTCGTAGCTTCTCGTTTTCGTCACCTGGCCTCCTCTAAGAGGGTAAGTCCCCAGGCTTCGCAAATGCTGGTGGTTGTATGGGAAGAAGGAATGAGGTAAAAGTAAACAACCAAAAAAAATGATACGTTAATTAAAAAAAATTAAATGAAAAAAATTAGAAACAATAAAACCAACCCACACTGTAACTAAAAGACAAAAGGAAAAATAACACTTCAAATATTGTTAGTTGCACAATCTGACAAAACAAATGTAACTCCCCAAATTATGATTTTTAATTAACCCAAGAAAATATGCTAATAACTTTATGGAACACAATATTACTTATATCCCACTAATCCTGGGAATGACAGGTACAATTACACCCTATTTAAGCCCTATCAGTGCCTACTACAATAGGTCTTCCCTTATATCAGCAAACGTTGGTGAGCCAGTTTATCCAACGCATATATGAGTATATTCCCAATAAATATATAATATATATAAAAAAACAAATTAAGACAAAACCAAATTTAAACAAAATATCACCCGACAAGAAAATATAATTTTTGGCCGCTCGTTCCTTTTTGCCGACTCAGGGAGTCAGATGAAATCTTTACCAGTTTACAATCTAGCTGTGCGTACATCTGACGCTACTTCATCCCTATCACGAGGTCTCTTCCCGGCCGTTTGCTGGTCTAAGAAACCTCTACCCTGGGTTCACAATCTGAACCTACAGCTCTACGGACAAACTCACAGGTTTTTGGCACTAACACTTCCTCGGTTAGTAAAATGTAAATGTACTCACCGGATGCGATTTATCCTTTAATCCCAAAAGGTTTACCTGTGAATTAAAAGAAATTAAATCTCACTAACTTTCTAGCTAGCTAAACACTGATCAAAAACACTCGCGACTTTGGCGTTTCCCGTCTTCCGACGATAAATTTTATAATGACTCTATAATTTACTTCCTAACGCCCTATTTGGACAGGTAAACGTTCCTATCTTAGGAGTCTGGTGTCCACCCTTTTTATGTTCCCTAAATCCGTCGCGCCACGTACGCCTCCTTTTCTTGAGTTCCGGCCCCGAACTCGTTTGGAAATTCTCTGGACCTTTTCCTCGTGAACTTTGGCCCCTCCCATATGGGTACTATCTTCACGAATAAGTTAACAACAAAACTCCCTACCCCGTGAGTTGTTCATTGTCCGATTGGCTGCACCTTCCGCCATTACCCGACGGGTTCTACGCACGTGCCTTTTTTCGGCATTTAAAAAAATTCCCGAACAAACTTTTAATTAAGGACGGCAAAATCAGCAATTTTTCTCTAACTGCGTGTCTACCTGGTTTTTAGCACCTACTAGAGTTCAACATTCTGCTAACCATGAATCGACAAAAAAACCAAAACGGAAGGACATACCCAAACTATTCATTGTTTAAATAAATTAGTATAACATGGATAATGGGTTAAGTTTCGCAACATATGCAAGTGGTATACAAAGGTGAAATTTCACAATTCTAGCGACATGTTTCATATTCTGCAATACTAGCGAATTTTTCTATACGACGCAAAAGGTTTTTCAGTATACTTATGTGAAGAAATATTAAATAACATATATCCGATAAAAGAATTAAAAAAATGTATTATGAATTCTTGTAAACATCCTCGGGATGTTACATATACGACACCTGACATCATCTGTTGAATGTATACAGCCTATTCTGCAACGTCGTGGTCGAGAAAAATATCTTTACTAGTGGTGGACTACGATGTTTACATCTTAGAACTTAGACCGTTAGGTTTGATCAGAAGAGCGTCTTCGAAATGGTAGCGGAGAACAAAACCGATGGTATTGTCCTAGGAAAAACACCTACACGAAAAATATCTTCTGGGTGGGACTAGCTGTTTGTAGATCGATCACCAAGGAGTTGTCAACAGGATCGAATTTTGGTGGTAGACTGCTTGAACGCAGACTGGTACGAACCGCGTTCCAATCGTCCACACTGGAACATCTGCGTGCATTACATAAGCTGAACAGAGCTAATGACTAATGGCGACAAAACGAGCTGTTTTATCAGACACGTGTCGTTGTCGTTCAGCTTATGTAATGGACGCATATGTTCCAGTGTGGACGATTGGAACGCGGTTTGTACCAGTCTGCGTCTAGCAGTCTACCACCAAAATTCGATCCTGTTGACAACTCCTTGGTGATCGATCTACAAACAGCTAGTCCCACCCAGAAGATATTTTTCGTGTACGTCTTTTTTCTCGGACAATGCCATTGGTTTTGTTCTCTGCTACCATTTCGAAGACGCTCTTCTGATCAAACCTAACGGTCTAAGTTCTAAGATGTAAGCATCGTAGTCCACCACTAGAAACGATATTTTTCTCGACCCCGACGTTGCAGAATAGGCTGTATACATTCAACGGATGATGTCAGGTGTCGTATATTTCCTTAGATCTCCGCCAAGCATATGTGTGTCTTCGTATAGCATTGATGAGAAAAATCGCTAGATCTGGAGAAAAATTACAGAATTATGGGGTAACATAATCATTGAATTGAACTGACCAATGAGAGTGATGACTGATGGGGGCACAAACAGTGGATTAGAGGGCTCTATACGTACAGCGGTTGATGTCAGATGTCATATAATTTCCTAGATCTCAGAAAACAGATGTATATCTTCTTATGGTATTGATGAGACAAATCCCTGAGTCTAAGGAAACCATACTCGATCAGGTTGTTGCGAATGAAATTGTAGTCCAATGGTTAAGATGTAAAGAGATGGGACGTTGTTGCCAAATATACAGCAGTCACCGAAGTTTTCAATATGTATGTGGAATGAGGAATGCATTTATTTCAAACAATATACTGTATGAATCACATAAACTAGAAACTAGTACGTCTGCTTATTAAGTAACAAGGTTCGGTATACCAAGCCTTTGACGTCTGATGATCTAGAGAATAAGACAGTCGAGCGGCATGTTTCGAATAAACTTAGGGTTCAATGGTTAATGTTGTTACGTTATATTTTTGCCTTAGCTACTCAGTATAATTGAACGCGTTTAAGACCGGTCAAAATGTTGCTTTTATTCGTCCGTTCAGATAGCGATCGATAACCTACTCATTGCGCGCCGATTTTGCCTTATTATTATATTTGGTTCTGATTTATTTTTGAAGGATGTTTGAATTTGACCTGTCGAGACGAATTGATTTATCGAATATTTTGTGTGTTGCTTGACAGTTGTCATTGTCGTCGACAAGGCGGGATGTGATGTGCGTGTAGAAAATTGTGTGAGGTTAACTGGAGAAGTCGTGCAGTTGTTTTTAAGGGATTTTCCACTAGTATACTGGCTTTTGTTAAGCCATCCGAGTTCGGGAGTTATATGGAAATCCCTACATTATGTTCCAGCATATTGTAGTACTGTTGATTAGTTGCTGGGCTACTTCTCTCATTGAGGATTTGAAAACTTCTGTTGTTGCGTAATTCTTCAGAGTGGTCATGGTATTTGGGGCCACCCTAACAATGGAACCTTTGGTATAAGAACCCCTTGGTTGATAGGGTAAGTGATTTTTGTTTGTTCACTAGCCGATTTCTCGTATTGTCAGACTATTGATAGATATTTTCTTCTTTTTTTTTAGGGTTCTTCTTTCTTCTTGTCTTCCTTCTACTTCTTTTTTTTCTACCTTCCTGTTCTTTCGTTCTTTCTTCCATTTTTTTTTGTTTCTACGTGCGGCGTTCCTGTTTTTGTTCTCCATCCAGTGAGATTGGGGTTATATTTTGCTGTTCTATTACGACACTAGAAAACACAGACCTGGTTTGGCATTATGGTATCATGCCGATCATGGTATCATGCAGATGAACTAGTTGATGGTGCATACATGAACACTGTATTATAACATGCTGGTATTTCTATCATCAGAGTTCCAGTGGTGGAGCGAGTGCAAGGGACTCTTAACTTCAGCTTCAGCTGTAGTTTCAGATAAGTGACAATTTGTGTATCTGGTTACTGTTTCATTATAAGTTATTTTTACAATAATAATATAAACCTTAGTATTTGATTAATAAAATAGAATTTGTTAACCGAAAGTAAAGACCATTAGCCTACTATCGGGTTTATTATTATTATTTTGATCGATTGCACTTACCCTCGAGCTCGAGTGTAGTATAGATGACACCAACGTCGGAATTCTGAATTTTATTGAATGATAAATATCAGGTAATTATGATCGGTTCCCATGAATGTAGTATTTGATATTGACGATTTATTTAAATATTCTATTGATTAGAATTATTGTATTAGAGGAATATTTAAATGTTTGTATCCAGGTTATTCAGGATCTCACATGTTTATATGTACAGTTTGAATCTCTGTCCTTAAGTGTATATATGTTTCATTTCATTTTTTTCTTTAGGTATATTTAACTTTAACATTCTAAGACTGTTTGCATTAATAGAGTGCCGTATGGCATATTTTAGCGCCTTGTACTAGTCTGTTCGCGCAAATTAAACTTATATTTTGGAACTGTTGTATGCTTATTATTCCTTTTGACTACAACATTTATTTATTTATATTTAGAAATCTAGCGCCCCCAAATTAGCAAAAATTACTACAGCAGACATTTTAGGACGGGTAGGTGTCCTGATTATGTGTATTTAGAAGGTATAGGGGAATCTATCTGGCGCCCTTATTTTCTCTCTTTATTTATATCGCCAAGCAAAATCTGGCATATACGTTCAAATAAAACGAACCCCCCCCGTCTTCACTGAGACTACCGGACATACCTTCTTCTGCCCTTAGCATAACTAGGTAGAGTAGAAATTTGGCGTCACGTAACATTTTGGTGTGGCATTTTAGCATCAACGAGTAACGTGGCAGAACTGGCGCCAACGTGTGGCGTGGCAATGTAGTTAATGTAAAGTAATGTATTTAATGTAAAGTGAAGATAGAGCTCATCTACGTTATTTTTCTCGGTCAATCTCATTGATTTTGTTCTCCTCTGCCATTTCGATGGCACTCTTCTGACCAAACATGTTGGTGTAAGCATAAACGTGTAAGCTTGATGATTCACCAACAGAGATTCACCACAGAGAAGATGATTTCCTTGACCAATCCATTACAGAATTAGAGTGTAACATAATGGTCGGTTTGAACAACCCAATGAAAGTGATGGCTGGTGACGTCATAGAAAACTGGAAGGGGCTGCATACGAGCAGCCGATGATGTTAGATATCATATATTTCTCTAGATCCTAGAAAAACATGTCTGTCTTCTTATGATATTTTGAGAAAACTCCCTAGATCTAGGGAAATTACACTCGTGCTGCTTCGTTTGAATGAAATTAGTGTTCAATAGTTAAGATGAAAAGTAACTGGTGCGTTGTTACCTAGTTTAAAGCAAACACATTGAATAATTCATTTGATGGTATGCATTTATTTCAACCATTATACTGTATGAATCAGATAAACCAGAAACTAGTCCGCCTGCTTGTTACGTAACAAGGATATGTATACTTTGACGTCTGATTGTTGTGCATCTCCTAACATCTCGGAGTAACACATGTTGTTCTTTTATACGTGGTATTGATGAGAAAAATACCTAGATCTCGGAAAACACACTAGAGAGGTTTGATTCAAATGAAATTGTTGTTCAATTATTAATGTGGCCAAGGTAAAGTAATGTAGTTAAAGTAAACAAAGTTGCACATTGAGTACCTAGCGTGCTCAAGTCCTGTCTAAGAAAAATTTTGTTATATAATTTAACAACCTCATCAGTTAAATATTTAAAACCACACGCTTGAATTCTTTCAGTTTTCCCATCATAATTTCCACCGCCCAACAGCAACATTACGTAGCTATGCAATCTCGATCAATCAGACAGGGTCCAGTAGGTTGTTTGTCTGATTCCCGCTATCCTGTTCCAGTTGTTCAAACTTCCAGACAGGGTTCAGTAGGTTGTTTGTCCGATTCCCGCTATCCCGTTCCAATCGTTCAAACTTCAAAACTCCTATTCTTTCTATTTGATTACCATTCTATAACACCTACCCATTAGGACCATTCTTTGAATTCCTTATGTCCTATACCAGTTTTCGCATCCTAGCTCCTATCATTACCATCCATCTTTCTAATATCCCTCGTAATCAATACCAGTCAACAAAATACAGAATGTTTCTTGGATTTCTGGTATCCCACTCTTATCATTTAAAACCTTCTAGACTCCAACGTGATTACCAACCAACCAACCATTAGGATCATTCTTTTGAATTTCTCGTATCCAATACTTGCTTTAACGTCCCGCTCCTACCATTACCTCCCTTCTTTCCACTATCCCACGTAATCAGCATCAGTCCATTATATCATTTCATTCTCATTATATCCATTCATATCCGATTCCCCATATCCTCTTCCAATCATTCAAGCGTCAAAATTCCTATTCCTTCTATTTCAAGTACCTATACCTGCTTTTACATCCTCGCTAATACCATTACAACTCATCGTTCTACTATGCCTCGTAAGACGTCCAACATACCCCATTCGTTAGGACCATTCATTACATTTTTATTATCCCGTTCTTGTCATTTAACCTTCAAATACCCCACTTAATTACAAACAAGTAACATAATCCAGACGATAGGACAGTTCCTTGAGTAACTGGTGTCCCGTACTTGTCATTTAACTTTCTCATTTTCATTCCAGATTTTAGAACCATTCCTTGACTTCTTGGTTTTTCATTCTTACCATTCAGCCTGTCAGTCTAATAACCGACAACCAATGAAATCCAACCATTGGGATTGTTCCTTGAATTTCTGTTATCTCCTATACTTTCTTTCACGTCCCCGTCCTACTATTATCACCCATATATGTGCTATCCCTCGTAATCAACATCGATCAACATAGTCTAGTCGATTCTCACTATCCTACTCCTGTCATTCCTCCTTTCAATACCTCCATTTGATTATCAACGGACACAGAATCCAACCGTTTGGACCGATCCTTTAATTCCTCGTATACGATTCTTGTCATTCAAAGTCCTATAGACAGCTTCTTTCAATATACTGTTTCTTATAGAGGTACAGAAAAACATAATTGGATGAAGGTTAAACATGCAAATTACCCCTTATATCCCATATATACCAAGGATAAGCAGCTCCCTAGATCTTGGAAAGCCACATACTTGAGTGAATTGATTCGTATGATATTTTCATCGCACCATAAGACTGATGGAGCATCAAATTTGAATGAAATTATTTACTTGACAATGGTTTGAAATGACCAGTGAAAGTGAGGATTGGTGACGTCATAAACACGGGAGTAGAAAGTGAAAGTAGGCTACATACACGCAGCCCACTTTCACTTTTCTATGACGTCACAGAAAACAGGTGCGGAGCTTGATACCTATAGCAGTAATGTTGATGCAGACTGGTAAACTTGAAATGTTGGTACATTTCAGAATTTGGTTAATGTTTGGTTCAGGCCTCCTATATTTCTAAAGACAGATACATCAGCTTGTGACAACATAGAGTTCTGTATGTAGAGCCGTAGCGTCAGATTCTCATATAATTCTCTAGAGCTGCAAGAACAAACATATTTATACCTTCTTATTGCTTAGATGAGAAAAATCCATAGATCTCGGTTGTTGACAAATTATGTAAAGCAAACTCACGCAACATACTATACACAACGCATGTGAAACACCCATACAACATCATTGCATATGCCTAACGCTCATACAACTTCACTGCGCATGTCTAACACTCATGGAACATCATTGCGAATGTCTATAATCCATACAAACAACATCATTGCACATGTCTAACGCTCATACAACATCATTGCGCATATCTCACACTTACAAAACATCACTGCGCATGCCTATCATCCATACAACTTCACTGCGCAGTCTAACACTCACACAACATCATTGCGCATGTCTATCATCCATACAACTTCACTTCGAATGTCTAACATACAAACAACATCATTGCGCATGTCTAACGCTCACACAACATCACTGCGCATGTCTAACATCCATACAACATCACTGCGCATGCCTAACACAAATCCAACATTACTGTGCGTGCCTATCATCCATACAACATCACTGCGCATGTCTAGCATCATACAACATCACTGTGCATGTCTAACAGCCATACAACTTCACTGGGCATGTTTATGAACCATGCGTCATCACAGCATTCTTGTTCCCACTATCCATTATTGTCGTTCCCAACGTTCCGATATTCCGTTTCTAGCATTCCCATCCCAACTCTATAATGCCTGCTCCATCCTGCCCTTTTCAATCATTCTCGTTCCTACCAACGTATTCTCCCGCTTTTAACATTCTCTTTTCCATCATTCCCATTTCCAACCTTCCAGCTCGTTTCTAGTATTCCCGCTCCTAACATTCTCATCGATAATATGTTCCCTCTATACTGTTCAGTCAACCAACTTCAAACTTATTCCGACCATCCAACTACCTATCATTTCTACCATTCGCAACATCTCTGTTTCACCCATTCGACTTCCCGCTCTTTCTACCATCTATTCTATTATCCTGTATTCCCGGATCCCCGCGCGTCTATTCTGAAGAACCGCATTTCAATCATTTCATAACATGCCATTATGAACTCACCCCTGTATTCTCCACGTTCTGTTTCTGAGACATGTTTTCCGAGACATCCTATATCTTTTTGTTAGTATAGATGCTCCAATTTAATGTTTTGAACGTACATGGAACGCCATCCATCGGCGCGGTACCATACATTGTGTTTATTACGTGTTGCTATGTCTTCTACACGCACAATGTTTTCACCTTTATCCGATCGCTAACAGACAGAGAGCGCATCGCTACCGATCATTGCAGTCTTCTGCGCACACGATATGATGCTCGCAAGCTATCAGAGGGAGCACCAGCTAACAAGTTGTCAGTCTGCGAATTTTTTGACAAGGTCATCCTGTCTGCTCGCCATCCGGTATCTCAACGGTGCGTGGTATTATTATTTTATTCGACATACTATCAACTGGTAGAAAGACTAAGTAAGGTCGCTTTGTTGGTGCATATGCTAAGTGTTTACGTAGGAAGCAAAACGACCGGGGTTCGATTCCCCATGCTGACGGTTTTTGTAATATATAAATTGTTTCGTATACCATTAAAATTCACGTGATTATTGACCAATGAGAGCGCTTCAATGGGGGCGTGACTTTTGACGTCACACCACAGAAGTGGGAGTGGAGGGGGAATTTGGTTCAATTTCGGCGTTTTGGGACCTTAAATTCTCTTATGGGAAATTACATGTAAAAGTTGACGATTTTGGGCTCGTGGTGACATTGCCTATCTACTCTTACTGTTATTGTAACTGAGTAAAGTATTGCAAGTATGATGAACTTTTGCATCTTCAAAGAAAAATTTATTTTACGATTGAACTTATTTGGTCTGAATTTATTATAAATTCTCTATTTGTCTCGATATCTTTTACTCTTATGGCGTTATTGTCCATAACTTGTAATTATTTTAAAGGGTCCGTTTGATTTATTACAAAGTTTATTTTTAATTTGAGATTTCTATATAAATACAAAATCATTAGGTCAAAATGTTTTTCTTTGGGTTTTGATTTTTCATCGTGTCTCTCTTTTGCTTATAATTTCTTCAAAATAGTTTTTTCTCTGGCGGTTTGATAAAAGTAATGTAATGTTTTTATTTTCACACACGGGTTCAGTTCAGTTTTTCGATTTATTTAAAAACACAGTCCAACTCACTATTTATTTCCACTACTTTAACACAACTATTTACAATTTATATCTACTTAAGTATACGACCGTCGAAAACTGAATGGCTCCTATCGCCAGCTGTCCATATTTATATATTTCTCTCCGAATTGTCTGGTAAGTCCACGAACCATCGGGAAACTCTTTCATGTTCTGGAAGCTTTAAGGGAAGTAGTTAAACAAAGCGGTTTCTGGGGCGGAAGTGGGCATAAAGGTAACCAGTCATCGAGTTCTCGCCGGGAGCTGCTGCCGAGCTGTTGGTAGTTGTTGTTTGGATAAGAAGAAGAAGACATTGGGAAGAAGAAGACATTGGGGGTGGTCGTAAGGGTGCGCGAAAGACATTTGGGTGTGTCGCAGAGGTGCGTGCCATCTGTTGTCAATAAATGAAGGCCATTGTATTGTGGGTTGCGTGTGTTGCAGAGGTGCGCGCCATCTGTTGTCAATAATTGAAAGCCATTGTATTGTGGGCTGCAGGGTGCACGCCATCTGTTGTTGGTTGTGGTGGTTAGAGAGAAAAAAAGCTAAATACTTGGCCGGGTATCGAACGCGGCTTGCCTGATTACAAAGTCAGGTGTAAAATGAGCTGCGCTAATGCGGTTAATCGAGAAATGTTTATTTGAAAAGGTATAGTACATGCCCGTTGCGCGGGCGCGTGTTTTTGGGCGTTGTTCGGTTAGATATTTGGGGGCTGGATGGGGGGATATAGTTGGCTGTAAAAAGGCGCAAGTCCGTGGCGCGGCAACTTTCGCCGGACGTCGAGCTTTGAGAATTTTTTTTAATGTTTCAAGCGTCTGAAAGATATGGTGTGTTGTTGTCTGTAAAAAATTTAAAATCTTTTGCTTAAGCCTGCATGCGCGAGAACGTCCACTCCTTCGAGTCTATAGTTTTCGTAAGCGATCGCCTACCTGCGCAAGAAAGGCAACTTTCGTCGGACGCCGAGCGACTATTGTTTAAATAAGTTAGCATATAGTATATTATGCATTTTCAGAGCATCCTTAATAATTAAAGCTATTTTTTGTTTTGTTTTTGTACAATATATAGTAAGGCCGCCATCATCCAACCGCATATTCAGATTCAAAGAAATAATAATTTATCTAGCGACTAGTTCAAGTATGCCTTTAATACCGTCAACGGAAATGGTCACCGCAACGAAAAGACACTGATATCATGTTTACGCTAAAGGATTTTTTCTTGTCAAAATAAACACCATCAAATATATCGTTAAAACAAAATACCCGAGATTAATATTATCCAAATGTAATGCTCCCATAATATACTTAATAATGGTATGTTATAATCTTTGATTTCATACCGAAACACAACCAAATATTTTACCAAAATACCTGAGAATACCATCTCCAATTAATTTACTGTGTGTATATAGAACATTGGAAAATAAATAGCTCCGATTATAAATATATCTGTCTGACCTGAAAGAATTCAACGATGACAATAACAAAAGATAAGCGAAACCGCAACAGCATGTTGGTGAACTGATAACCACGCGAAACTCGAGCACTGGTTAAAAGTGCAGTGGCTGGTTGATTGTAAACAAAATCGTTAATTATAAAAGTAGATGCGGTTTTCATTGAAGAGATAATGGTAGTTAATAATGTAAAAAATAAATACGTAAATGAGGAATAATAATTGCGACTTGAATCGTTGGATTTTGTATCGAGCGGCGGGTAATTCGGAAAGAATACCGTTGGAGAAATGGTAGAAACTACTGGGCCAGTAGAAACGACTGGTAGAAATGGTTGAAGCCACTACAAAAACTAGAAACGGCCCATAGAAACGACTAGAACCATAGAAACGACTGGTAGAATAGTGAAGCCACTACAAAAACTAGAAATGGCCGGTAGAAACTACTGGGCCAGTAGAAACGACTGGTAGAAATGGTTGAAGCCGCTACAAAAGCTAGAAATGGCCCGTAGAAACGACTGGTACAGTAAAAACGGCTGGTAGAATGACTGAAGCCACTACAAAAACTAGAAATGACCCGTAGAAACTACTGGGCCAGTAGAAACGACTGGTAGAATGGTTGAAGCCGGTACAAAAAACTAGAAACGTCCCGTAGAAACGACTAGAACCATAGAAACGACTGGTAGAATGGTTGAAGCCACTACAAAAACTAGAAATCGTAGAAACGACTAGAACCATAGAAACAACTGGTTGGAACCTCTACAAATGCTAGAAACGTCCCGTAGAAACAACTGCGTCAGTAGAAACGGCTGGTTGAAACCGTACAAAAGCTAGAAACGTCCCGTAGAAACGACTGCGTCAGTAGAAACGGCTGGTTGAATGGTTTGTGCCACTACAAAAACTAGAAATCGTAGAAACGACTGAAAACGTAGAAACGACTAGAACGATCCATAGAAACGCAAGGAAATATACATAAATACCTTGATGTTGATATATCATATGCTGCTCTGAAATAAAATTGTAAATACAAGACACTGTTTTACTACCAAAAGTACTTCTGTTTAGAACATTATTATTTCTCTCTCTAGCTTCATTTATTAAAGAAAGAGATTGGAAATCTGATAAGAACGCCCTGTAAACAGGGCCTTCCGGTCATGACGTCATAAGCTACACTCTCATGGGCTGACTACCTGCTAACCAGCAGTTTGTTTATCTTATATGCTTATAAAGAATAGATATGTCCCGATTTAAAAGTTTCCAAAGTGGAATTCCGTTTCATATTTGAGGAGTGTCTTTATGCCACTAGAAATACTAGAAATGGTGGGAGCCGCTACAAAGGGTAGAAATGTTTGAAACCGTTACAAAGGCTAGGGCCATAGAAACGACAGGAACCGTAGAAGTGACTGGTGAGGTTAAACAAAGTCACTACAAATGCTAGAAACTGTTGCTATAAATGGTTTGAAACAAATCCGTTGCAAAAAGTAGAGCCCAGGAATGTTGGAAATGGGATAGTGGGAATAAATATATAACTTTTTGTAAGCCAGCGGTAGGAACAAACAAATCTTTTCTAAGACAGGTACTCAAAGTGTTTTTTCTAGGTGCACAAAACTTTAGCCATCAAAGAGAAAACATCAGTCTGCTACAAACAAATGTTTCTATCACATATAACTTTTTCTAAGGTCAGTACAAACAAATGTTTTCTAGGTACACAAAATGTATGTTTCTCCCAACGAATTGTGGATATGAGAGTAAAATGAACAAAGTATTTGAAAAATTTCACAGGTGTTTTACCTATATGTCTCTAACAGGACCTTATAAATGCTAGAAAACTGATAGTAGAAACGTTATAACAGAAGCAAGAATGATGAAAATGATTGGTACAGGAACGCTACAAATGTTAGAAATGGGACCCCTGCAAATATTAGAAACGACAGGTACAGGGACACTACAAATGATAGAAAATATATGAATGCTAAGAACAATCCCGGAGCAAATAACTGCGATAGACTGCTGTATTTAATTTGTATCCGCAATAAGGATGATGTCGGCATATCGTAAGATGTATATGAAGCAACAAAATATCCAACTGCCTATCGAAAATTTCGACTTTGTTGAAGAATCGTTGTCATCAGCAAGTCGACATGGACAATTGTTACCAAATTCCCTACGAGCAGCAGTCTGCGGACCTAGTGGTTGCGGAAACTTTCAAATTCGGAATGGTTGAAGTCTAGTAGTTAGGTTCTGGCAGGTCGTAAATTTTACTTGAAACGCATTATTTCTAAACATAAATGTCATAGAAATTAACAGTGATATATTATATCATAATATATTTTGTTTGAAAATGAATTCTTAAAATAATTTTGATTGTTGTACTATTTTTTATCGATTTAAGTGCTTCAACAGCGTCTTAATATTATAATATTATTAGTATTAGCTTTTATAACGAACCAAAGCAGATAAAAGGAACTTGTGTACGTTTTCAGAGATCTAAGGAAATATGGCAATGTTGCTCCATCACTTTAATCATATGACTAAAATGACGCATTTTCCGAGATCTAGGGAAATATGGAAATCTGGCGATCATGGCCCTCCTTAGCGGGCTTTCCGGTCATGACGTCACAACTAATTTCCAGAGGTACGTTGTAGCAAACAACCTCAAAACGGAGATAAAAAACTATCGTCTCATCAAAAGTTTCTTTTAAAAAAAAATGCAACTCAACAAACAAGGTAATTTAACGCGCATATGAAACGTAAGAACAATTTGCTTGATTTATGAATTACTAATAAATTAAAAATATTCTTGACTGCTAATTTCATTTAAATAATAAACATAAAAAAGGTCACTTGACAAAGTTATTATAGAACAAAGACGAAGCTCATACTTACAGCCCTGCCAGACCCCTAGAAGGCTTTCATGCAGGATTATGGCTTGCTAGCTTTCGACATGTTGAAAGACAAAGCGACGAACCACCACACGCAGCCGAAACTGAGAATTTGTCACTGGAGAACACTACTAGACCCAGTCACAACCAAAACAACTCCGGTAGCAGAAAAAAGACAAGTTCAATTCATCATTCCACATGCTTTTAACCCTGCTTTGATATACACAATGAAGATAAAATAGCCAAAGCATTCAAAAGTTTGTAAACGGAGCCACAACAAAATTCGTAGCATCAAATTAATATGTTTTCAGATAATTATATGCGTATTAAATAATCTATTGCAAGACTTAATGGTTGAGATTATTTCATTATTTATCATAGCTGAATATTTAGTTCAAAAGGCAGCCATTCAACATTGCACACAGACAACAACACACGACCGAAAAAGAAAATTATTTATAAAGAAATGTTGTAAAATACTGAGTAGAAATTCTTGTTAAATTGAAATTAATCCTACAAATATTCTAAAGATATACGATGTTTGCGCTTTATTTCATATCTGCATCACTATCAATTATTGCGGTTTTTGAACCTTGGTGAAGATGTTAGCGAAGGTTATAATTTGTCAAAACAGAAGTATCCATTAGAAATGAATTTATTCATATCTTAGAGTATCAATCAATCATTTGAAATACTGTAAGGGTGTTTGATGTAACAATATTGTTCTTCCAATAACACTTTGCTCTGAATTAAATTACTGTTGGTGGAAAGAGTTGTCAATCTAAACTGTGAAATAAAAGTCATATGGTTTAAATATTTTTTGTTTTGAATCATGTAGATACAGAATTGAACATGGAGGGACTTTCACATTCAACAGGCCAGAAAATCTTGGTCAAGAATGGGTGGAGTTCATTGTGTAACAAACAAAAGCCCTTAAACCATGTGTTGGCATGTCATCCTTCAATATCAATGTGAATAACACGAATTTGTTTGTAAGATGTACGAATGTTAGATAATAGAAAACACATTCCTATGCACGAGTTTATACATAATGAATAACATTTAAGAAAACGTAACCTATTAAACTTCACACATACAAATTTAAAACTAGCAACTCACAGGGTTATAATTGTGAACATACTAGAAGCAATATAAGACAAAAGAAAGCTGTAACCAGGCCTCGTGTTATCCAATTATATAAAAATAAGTTTATAAGCATATTGTATGAAATGGAAAAGTTTACTCCAGGCACATATATATTGAATCAAAAATGTGCTATTGAACAACATTGTCATGAGTATAATTTCTGTGACGTGTCATCACTCTCATTGCCTAGTTTATCAGCAGACCACCTACCATTAGTCTGCTGTTGAATCATAACATACGAAGCATTAAGATCAAAGTCATAATTTTCCGAGATCTAAGGAAATATGGCTAAACCGTCAGGATGTCCAAATTTTTTTTCTGCGTTGTCATTAGTCGGCCATTTTCTCTATATAACAAGAAACATAACCTGTTCAAGGAATATCTTGTCTCACTCTGTCTCACTAAAAAACATGAAAGAAGAGATCGGTTGTCAAATTACGCTTAAGTATCTATCAAAATGATTCCTCTCTCATTGGTTTATTCAAACAGACCACGAGACCTCAACATATCAATCATTAGGGATGGAATGCGTACTAGGACTCTAACACACCCTAACCTATAATAAGAAACCTTATTCATATAAGGCATACAATATATGAAAAATGACATCTTTAATGAACTGTCTCAAAATGATTGAAGACAATGAGAAATACATAAGGCTAAATCATTCTGCACTGAATATAAAAGCTTTCGATTCAGCTTAGTGAAAAGATTTCCACTGCACGAACGCCACTCTTTAAAACAATTCAAGTGAGATTGTTCTATTTTCATTTAAATAATAAAAAAATTAGACAGTTGAGTACTAGTTACCAAGAATATGTCTATAGCACAATAGCAACAGTTTTTAATTTTAAAATTTTGAATGCAGTAACATCATTATTCACAATTTAGGTAGTTTGTTGATACCAAATAGTATAAGATCCCGTCATAAAACGACCTTCACCGAGATGCTTATTTAATGAAACGTATTTTATATTTAATTTAATATGTCAATAAATATAATCCATATGGGTTGCCTAGCAAATTTCAGTCCAGAGTATGTTTAATTAATAATTTAAAAAAATATATTTTTTTAAACATTTCACCGGTATGATTATTAGATAAATTCTATACCAATCGAAAGTATGAAGCCCATAGAATATGCAAACGTTAGGTTGCCTATTCTTTTCCGGTCACAACTATCGGGTTGCCAGGTATAAACAGGTAAACTAGCATTTTGCAACGGTCTGTTTATTGAATGAAATTTAAATGAAATTAAAGATTATTTTATTCTGAACACGGTGCTATAAGGTTGCCTGCGAAAAATCAGTCCAGAATTGCGGTTGTCGAATTTTAAAAAGTTAAGTATTGCTCCGAGCGAATGTGTGCGACTGTGAGGTCCCAACCAACCATCCCATGCGATAGAAGAGGACACAGCAGAGCAGCTGTTTAAAGTCCGCCCATTTAAAGAAAGAGAGTGCGCATGCTATTTGAGCTTGGAAAAGAAAAGGGTAGCGATAGACTCGTATATACTATGCATCATTTGGAAGTAGTTTATTATTAAAATAGAGAAATAGTTATTTAATTTTTTTTTATCAATTAATTATTTATGTGTATATTTTTTATGTGACACTAAAGTATATATACATCTTTAGTAAAAAAGAAGGTTATAGTGATACATATATAATACTACCCTAATTAAAAATATTGATTGAAAAAAATTTAAAAAATTTACTACATGCAAATTATAAATCTATAAATGTAAACAGAGAAATTGAAATCAATTGAAACTATTGGAAAAAATTCAAAACTCATAAAAGTGTTTTTTTTAATCCGGGTAATCTTGCAAATTTTATTTTTATTATAAGAAGACACAATAAAAAAACAACTATTAAAAAATTACTTCTATTTATTGTAAAAAATTAGAAATACATTTTTTTTTAATTATTCAGAATCCGTGTCATCGGACATAAAACTACGATTTTCAACTTCTGAATCTTCTTCATCATCACTCTCTGTTTCACCTTTTTCGACAATGTCTTCTATCTTTAAAGGCGTAAGATCCCCAATGAATGGTACTGGTTTTAAATATTCATCTAAGAACCATCCGCAGTTCTCAGGCTGAAGTTTCACGCATATTGGATCCGTTGCATTAAGCCACATGGAATTTACGAAAATAGTTCGTAAAATTTTCTGAGTTAATGATATCCAGCATGGTGGTATGGAGTTGGAGTCGAAGCCTTTTATTTTTTTAAAAAAGTGCTCGCTGTCTTCTTTTGCAGAGTAATTTTTCATAAAAATACGATGTCTCGCATCATTCACACTGGTGCAGTTCCTGATACACTACATACTAGCCGTAAATTCTTGAACGGTCTTCATTTTTTCATCAATGAAAATATCAGCAGCATCTGTTAATAATGCAAAAACTGTTTGATATTTTTCATTTTTCGATAATTGCTGAAAAGGTTTTACTTTCACTTTGTTGTAAAAGGCTGCCGTATAATCGCATCATGTAAATGCATGGAAGGCGGGAAGACTTTGGCATAATTTAATTCCCAACTTCAATGCTAAATCGGTGCAATTAATGCAATCAACAGTTTGATTATTAGTCTTTCTAGTTGCTGAACAAGCAAGCCAAATTTCTGATTCGATAAGTTTGTGCATATTTCCTAACAAAATTATCAAAACGTCAGTATCAGAGGCTTTAATTAAAATCCTTGAGCCTAGTTCCGCTTTAGAAGCATGAAAAATAATCCTTGTATCTGCCTCTTCGTGATGACATTCATAATTAGTTTCTTCACTTTTTTTTACGGAATTTTCCTGAACTTGATAAGAGTAGCAGTGATGGTCGACGGTTAAAAAGATTTTTTTGTTTTGGATTATTGTTACCAAATGGTCATTTTCCCAATAATCAGCTAGAAACTGCACCAGAGCCTCTTTAAAGCGATAGTTTTTAAGGCTTTGCAAAAAATTTTTTGGTCTAGTTTGTTGAGGTCCCGAAATTTTGTACGGAATATCGAATTCGTTTCTGCTCTCACGTTCGCAATCTTTGATTGACGGTGATAAGTAGCGATCAAAAATCAAATGTATTTCTGTAGCGTTTGTTGAACATATTTTTATGAGTATTGCCTCAGCAATTTTATCAAAAGTTTGAGCTATAGAAGATCCGATTAGATGCAAGTAATAAAAACCATCTATTATTTCAACGTTGATATGTGTTGGCTCAACCATTTCAGTTTTGGATTTCAAAACCTTTGCTAACGTTGATTTTGAAGTTATTAACATCTCTCCGGTACATGAAAAAAGAGCAGGGGGCAATGGTGCTAGTGGTCAAGCAAAATTCGAGATTAATTTTTTTGTTTAGGCTTATTGCCAAAAGTCGCCCAAATACGTCTCGTTCCATTTTCAATAATACTTTCTTGTTCTTGTCTTTGGTACTCAAGACTTTAGTCGTACATTGATAAGCAAAATTGCAGATTTTGTTTCGTTTTATTGGTTTATCGAATCTTGCAGGAGTTGAAGAGCATTCTGAGATAAAATTTAATTTTTGTGGACAGCCTGCTGTTTTCACGTTCAGCAGGAAATCAGCAACTTCTTTAGACGCAGCTTTACCGGTTGAAATGTTAAATAATGTATCTTTGTCAATCGTGTCATCAAATGGATTCATCGTACATTTTATTGCTTCAATGATACTGTTAAGATTTTTTTTGTCTTTCTTAATTTTACTTTGTTGCAATGAGTGCGAAGTATCATCTTTTTTTGTTAATCCGATATTTTCTTTGATAGATTAATTAATTATTAATATCTTCGTCCTCATGCTGTGACTGAGCGCCCATCTTTGACGTGCAGATATTGAGTCAGCAGCAAGATTATCAGCCAATTGATTGCTAGCATCAGCATTGATAGTTTGCTCTAGCGTCAAGTCAACCGGTGATCGAGCAAAATTTGCTGCAGTTCGTCTAATTCCAAAGGCGCCTCGACGAAATTCAGCTACCAAAGATGAATTATTAGTAGGTATACAAATTGATTAAATTGCTCAAATATAACAAGGACCATCTGGCATAATTGGGCTGGTTTAACGCAAAAAACATATCAGACATGTTAAAAATCGAGTCCGCGTACAGTTCAAAGTTACTGGTGCGGATACTTCTGGAAAACCGATGGTATAAATTAATAAACTCACAGTACTGATAATAAAATTGAGCAGTTTTCCCTTTTTCTCCGATCAAAGTCTGATTGCAGAATTCTTTATAACCGTTAACAATACGACTCAATAAATCTGGTAACTCGATTGTTTCGTTGACGCCATTCGCAGTCTGATTTGATGCATTCTGTATTTACATAGGAACGGAATCAATTCTTGACAATGACATTATCCATAATAAATCTTTATCTGATGCTATTTCCGTAGCACCTTTGCATAACTCCGTTGTATTGGTAAACGAATCTACAGTAATCATCTGCATACTTGCCTTAGGTTTAGAATAATATGGCCGAATTTCTCGTGATATTTCATTGAAACGCCTTCTCTTGCGGGTAGGTCCTTCTCCATTTTCGTTGTCATTTACTTGAGACGCTGATAAAGTTGTAGCTTCACCATCATCAAAGTTATCAGTTCCATCACTAGAGAATTGATAAATAATTCCAATTGTGTCGTGCATTGTGTCCTTTCCAGAAGTTGTGTCAACGAAGCGGTCGAAATTGTCGAACGCTACGTGGGTGCTGTGTCCATTTGTTGCAGTGATGCCTTTTGGTATAACTTTGTTATCTTGGATCGATGTATATGTCATTTCGGTTTCCAATTCTTCTGCCAAATTGTATCCAATTATATGGCCATACCTTACTTGCCGAGAGTTGGTTAAAGACTTTACTGCTAATCCAAGGGACAAACTTTTTGAGGGCTTACATGCACCCTTAGTGACAGCATAAATAATATCACTACATATTGACGTTATTTTAACTTTTAGTCCGTTCGAATCTTCATCAGAAAAATTAGGCCCTTCGATAACATTTCGTATAAAATCAATTAATTGCTTAGGAATGTCACATTCTCCACGAATGACATCATCAGCAGTTATGTTGCGAGAAAGCGGATGAGCATCTATATTTTTAATGCAGCTTCTCAAAGAATATGCTACATTTTCAAACTCATAATCATTTCTTGTCTCCAAAAGTTTGAAATTGTTTGCCATTACAGAGACGTCCATGTCTGTTTTATACACAATTTTTTTGTTACGTATTCCCATTGACGCTTCAATCGTAATACGATCATCGAATTTCTTAATTAATTTTTTTTGCAAGGTTTCACATCGGTAATCTTGAATATCATCGAAATCAATTTCATGATTTCCAAACTCTAACAATAAAGCTTGGTATCTTAAAAATAATTGAGCCAAGTACATAACCTTGTTGTTTTCTATTATTTCTGTTTCAATGAAATTCGATATGGATTGAAAGGCCAACTGATGTAACTGTCTATATTTACTATGGTTGGAATGGGTAGATTCTTCCGTGGACCGCTTATTTTTCGATTGATACACTGCGTAACAAGGCAGATGGTACGCGATAGTTTGATGTTGAAGTTTGGAGAGAATCACCGAATCGCCAAAATTTTGCGCTATATTTTTTATCTGTAGTGGTACTTTGTCATCATTAGGGACAGTAAGATTGACCAGCTTCTTCCCACATCTTTTTTGGCTGTGGTCACAAAAAAGACAAATAATTTTGTTTGATGTCGATGCTGTTGATGTTGACTGTTCCTAAAAGAATTAAATCATTTTTTGAGTAAAAATCGATGAAAATAAATATAATTGAAAATACTAGTTCAATTAATAGATTTTCATATCATTTTTTTAAAAAAGCTTAAAAAAAACAAAAAATATTTTATTACCTTGTCAAAGTCCCCAGAAGTTTGGAACAGGTCTTCAACATTACTCGTTTCATCTTCAGCAACTGTAGCACAGGAATCGACACTAGGGTTCAACTGTTTTGATTCTTCTTCAGTAGTAGATACATTGGTATGCTCCTAAAAAGAAAAAAAATTTTTGCGATTAAATGAAAATGTTTGATATAATAAACTTCTTGATAAGAATAGTTGATTGAAAACATCCTCATTAATTGTTACAAAAAAAAAGGAAATCAGACTTTTTCTTGTTTAATTTCTAATTACCATTTTTAAGTAAATTACACAAAAATTATGTGTGTCGAAAATTAACAAAACCATAGGTGAATTTTACTAACAATTATTTAAACATGAAAAAAATATAGAAGATGTATTAGCTAAGATAATTTTAAAGATTCAATTATTATGTACTTTTTTGTAGCACGTGATATGATAACCTACAAATTGAAGAGACGCAATGGGTAGCTCAACAAAATTGTATTTAAAGTGTTTTTTTTACGAAAAGCTAACTTTGATACACAGTTTTTGAAAGTTTCATCATTAAAATCAATTATTTCATCATCCGATCCACACAAAAACACTTTTTTGCCATTTTTTCCAACAATAAATAGTAGCATGTTTTTTCAATTGTATGTATAGCGACACTCTACTTCAAAATGATGCATAGTATATACGAGTCTATCGCTACCCTTTTCTTTTCCAAGCCCAAATAGCATGCGCACTCTCTTTCTTTAAATGGGCGGACTTTAAACAGCTGCTATGCTGTGTCCTCTTCTATCACATGGGATGGTTGGTTGGGACCTCTCAGTCGCATACATTCACTCGGAGCAATATTTAACTTTTTAAAATTCGACAACCGCAATTCTGGACTGATTTTTCGCAGGCAACCTTATACTACCGTGTTCAGAATAAAATAATCTTTAATTTCATTTAAATTTCATTCAATAAACAGACCATTGCAAAATGCTAGTACAGAATTACCTGTTTATACCTGGCAACCCGGTAGTTGTGACCGGAAAAGAATAGGCAACCTAACGTTTGCATATTCTATGGGCTTCATACTTTCGATTGGTATAGAATTTATCTAATAATCATACCGGTGAAATGTTTAAAAAAATATTTTTTTAAAATTATTAATTAAACATACTCTGGACTGAAATTTGCTAGGCAACCCATATGGATTATATTTATTGAAATATTAAATTAAATATAAAATACGTTTCATTAAATAAGCATCTCGGTGAAGGTCGTTTTATGACGGGATCTTAGAGTAAAACACAAACGTAAATAATTCGCTGGACTTTTAATAATTCTGTTCAGGCATTCGTAATTTAAATGAGTAAACTAATGAAGTCTTTCTATAACGCTTACGGTCACATATGAAATGATACTAGCTTGGAAACCTGTACAGTGAAAAATAATTTATTAGACATAACAATTTTAAAGATTTGTTGTCAAAAAATTATTTTCTAGTCATAAAAATGTTGGTGAAAGTTTTCTCTTAAAATAAGACTGATTACGAGGGTTACATGGTTCTCACGGAAGTAAAAAACATGTTGACGACTTTTGGTGTTGTTGTTATCTTGCTAAACTATCATTGGTTCATGCGAATGGAATGTTGACGCATTTGGTCCTTGATGATATCTTGAAAAAACTACCAGTGGTTCAAGTATATGAAAAAACATGTTGGTTGTTTCGTGTTATTCTGTGGATTAAAGTTTTATATAAAAACATTAGAGATTTTTAACAGAGGTTTAATTTCTGTCTAGTGCCAAAAAAGCATCAAGTTACGTGTTAGTCGTTTGATAATTTTTTCTGTGTTTCTAAGAAAGGGTAAGTTTATTATATTTTACTAGTAGTAGTAATTTTCAACAGAATTCAAAAATAAAATCAAATTTCATAGGCTGTAATACCTCTTGTTTCATTGAGCAGTTTTGAAAGCATAGAAAAGCAAATTAGTTATGCCTCTAAGTTGTTTTTATAGAATATTTAAAACAGACCGAAATACTTATTAACGCGTTAATAGTGTATTGCATAAACTGCATGCAATTTACTATACACCTTTTGTAATGTTTAGATAAATTTTTTCTAAACATTTTTGTTTTTACAGACGTTAGCTCGACAGCTCGAATTTTTGAAGCCGCCTGCTCAAGAACACATCTTTTGATCGCTATGTAAGTAATATTTTTCCACTTTGAAATTAAAACACGTATGAAACATGATTATTTTTTACAGACCATAGCTCGACAGCTTGAATTTTTACAACTAGGAGAGTAATGCCAGTATAACTTGTTGTATGTTGTTGTAGCAAACTATTGCAATGCTTCTAAAATATTACCTTATTTTCATTATTGTTCACATTGATGAGACTAAAGTGACCGGCTCAAGCACAACTAAGATGACTACCTCCTCCTCAAGTACACCCAAGTATGTTCCTTCCAGTACGACTGCAAGCACTCCTCCAATCATATCAAAGACTACCTCTACAGCAACAAATAATAGTAAAACTAATAAAATAACAGATTTGTGTAAAATCGAACCTAAATATCTTCAATTCCTTGTTTTACATACAAATTTATATATCATCTATAAAGATAGACTTTGGATAATGGATATTCAAACAAAGAATTTCACAACAAAGGATATATCATTGAGAAAGTTTTTAAAATTTTTACCTCCTGGTGATTTCGAAATAACATCAATTTATCAACGCCCTTCTGGAGAAATAATTGCAATTATTGATCGAAAAAGACTATTTTATATAGAAGATCGTAATTTTAAATTAATCAAAATCCTCAATGCTTCTGATCTAAAAATAGCTCTTGTACGTACACAGGACAAACTTACTTTTTTCTATCAGAAAACACATTTGTGGAGATAGATGAATGTTCTCTGGAGTCTAAAGAATATGGTTACATTAGCAGCAAATTTGCAGGCATTCCTCCAAATATTAGAGGGGTATTCAGATATACTAATGGTTTAATATACTTCTTTCAAGAAAATCGGTACTTCGAATTTAATCAGTTTACCAACTCGTTACATAAGACTGATAAACTGACTTTAGATATTTTCGGCATTGATTGTAAAAACTCTATTAAATAAGATTTTAGCTACATATTAAATTGTTATTATTTGAAAATAAAAATATAACTTTGTGACATTGTTTTACTGAACATACTGCATTCAAAATTTTAAAATTAAAAACTGTTGCTATTGTGCTATAGACATATTCTTGGTAACTAGTACTCAACTGTCTAATTTTTTTATTATTTAAATGAAAATAGAACAATCTCACTTGAATTGTTTTAAAGAGTGGCGTTCGTGCAGTGGAAATCTTTTCACTAAGCTGAATCGAAAGCTTTTATATTCAGTGCAGAATGATTTAGCCTTATGTATTTCTCATTGTCTTCAATCATTTTGAGACAGTTCATTAAAGATGTCATTTTCCATATATTGTATGCCTTATATGAATAAGGTTTCTTATTATAGGTTAGGGTGTGTTAGAGTCCTAGTACGCATTCCATCCCTAATGATTGATATGTTGAGGTCTCGTGGTCTGTTTGAATAAACCAATGAGAGAGGAATCATTTTGATAGATACTTAAGCGTAATTTGACAACCGATCTCTTCTTTTATGTTTTTTAGTGAGACAGAGTGAGACAAGATATTCCTTGAACAGGTTATGTTTCTTGTTATATAGAGAAAATGGCCGACTAATGACAACGCAGAAAAAAAATTTGGACATCCTGACGGTTTAGCCATATTTCCTTAGATCTCGGAAAATTATGACTTTGATCTTAATGCTTCGTATGTTATGATTCAACAGCAGACTAATGGTAGGTGGTCTGCTGATAAACTAGGCAATGAGAGTGATGACGTCACAGAAATTATACTCATGACAATGTTGTTCAATAGCACATTTTTGATTCAATATATATGTGCCTGGAGTAAACTTTTCCATTTCATACAATATGCTTATAAACTTATTTTTATATAATTGGATAACACGAGGCCTGGTTACAGCTTTCTTTTGTCTTATATTGCTTCTAGTATGTTCACAATTATAACCCTGTGAGTTGCTAGTTTTAAATTTGTATGTGTGAAGTTTAATAGGTTACGTTTTATTAAATGTTATTCATTATGTATAAACTCGTGCATAGGAATGTGTTTTCTATTATCTAACATTCGTACATCTTACAAACAAATTCGTGTTATTCACATTGATATTGAAGGATGACATGCCAACACATGGTTTAAGGGCTTTTGTTTGTTACACAATGAACTCCACCCATTCTTGACCAAGATTTTCTGGCCTGTTGAATGTGAAAGACCCTCCATGTTCAATTCTGTATCTACATGATTCAAAACAAAAAATATTTAAACCATATGACTTTTATTTCACAGTTTAGATTGACAACTCTTTCCACCAACAGTAATTTAATTCAGAGCAAAGTGTTATTGGAAGAACAATATTGTTACATCAAACACCCTTACAGTATTTCAAATGATTGATTGATACTCTAAGATACGAATAAATTCATTTCTAATGGATACTTCTGTTTTGACAAATTATAACCTTCGCTAACATCTTCACCAAGGTTCAAAAACCGCAATAATTGATAGTGATGCAGATATCAAATAAAGCGCAAACATCGTATATCTTTAGAATATTTGTAGGATTAATTTCAATTTAACAAGAATTTCTACTCAGTATTTTACAACATTTCTTTATAAATAATTTTCTTTTTCGGTCGTGTGTTGTTGTCTGTGTGCAATGTTGAATGGCTGCCTTTTGAACTAAATATTCAGCTATGATAAATAATGAAATAATCTCAACCATTAAGTCTTGCAATAGATTATTTAATACGCATATAATTATCTGAAAACATATTAATTTGATGCTACGAATTTTGTTGTGGCTCCGTTTACAAACTTTTGAATGCTTTGGCTGTTTTATCTTCATTGTGTATATCAAAGCAGGGTTAAAAGCATGTGGAATGATGAATTGAACTTGTCTTTTTTCTGCTACCGGAGTTGTTTTGGTTGTGACTGGGTCTAGTAGTGTTCTCCAGTGACAAATTCTCAGTTTCGGCTGCGTGTGGTGGTTCGTCGCTTTGTCTTTCAACATGTCGAAAGCTAGCAAGCCATAATCCTGCATGAAAGCCTTCTAGGGGTCTGGCAGGGCTGTAAGTATGAGCTTCGTCTTTGTTCTATAATAACTTTGTCAAGTGACCTTTTTTATGTTTATTATTTAAATGAAATTAGCAGTCAAGAATATTTTTAATTTATTAGTAATTCATAAATCAAGCAAATTGTTCTTACGTTTCATATGCGCGTTAAATTACCTTGTTTGTTGAGTTGCATTTTTTTTTTAAAGAAACTTTTGATGAGACGATAGTTTTGTTATCTCCGTTTTGAGGTTGTTTGCTACAACGTACCTCTGGAAATTAGTTGTGACGTCATGACCGGAAAGCCCGCTAAGGAGGGCCATGATCGCCAGATTTCCATATTTCCCTAGATCTCGGAAAATGCGTCATTTTAGTCATATGATTAAAGTGATGGAGCAACATTGCCATATTTCCTTAGATCTCTGAAAACGTACACAAGTTCCTTTTATCTGCTTTGGTTCGTTATAAAAGCTAATACTAATAATATTATAATATTAAGACGCTGTTGAAGCACTTAAATCGATAAAAAATAGTACAACAATCAAAATTATTTTAAGAATTCATTTTCAAACAAAATATATTATGATATAATATATCACTGTTAATTTCTATGACATTTATGTTTAGAAATAATGCGTTTCAAGTAAAATTTACGACCTGCCAGAACCTAACTACTAGACTTCAACCATTCCGAATTTGAAAGTTTCCGCAACCACTAGGTCCGCAGACTGCTGCTCGTAGGGAATTTGGTAACAATTGTCCATGTCGACTTGCTGATGACAACGATTCATCAACAAAGTCGAAATTTTCGATAGGCAGTTGGATATCTTGTTGCTTCATATACATTTTACGATATGCCGACATCATCCTTATTGCGGATACTAATTAAATACAGCAGTCTATCGCAGTTATTTGCGCCGGGGTTGTTCTTAGCATTCATATATTTTCTATCATTTGTAGCGTCCCTGTACCTGTCGTTTCTAGTATTTGCAGGGGTCCCATTTCTAACATTTGTAGCGTTCCTGTACCAATCATTTTCATCATTCTTGCTTCTGTTATAACGTTTCTACTATCAGTTTTCTAGCATTTATAAGGTCCTGTCCAGGTAGTCAGCCAATGAGAGTGTAGCTTATGACGTCATGACCGGAAGGCCCTGTTTACAGGGCGTTCTTATCAGATTTCCAATCTCTTTCTTTAATAAATGAAGCTAGAGATAGAAATAATAATGTTCTAAACAGAAGTACTTTTAGTAGTAAAACAGTGTCTGTATTTACAATTTTATTTCAGAGCAGCATATGATATATCAACATCAAGGTATTTATGTATATTTCCTTGCGTTTCTATGGATCGTTCTAGTCGTTTCTACGTTTTCAGTCGTTTCTACGATTCCTAGTTTTTGTAGTGGCTCAAACCATTCTACCAGCCGTTTCTACTGACGCAGTCGTTTCTACGGGACGTTTCTAGCTTTTGTACGGTCTTAACCAGCCGTTTCTACTGACGCAGTCGTTTCTACGGGACGTTTCTAGCATTTGTAGAGGTTGCAACCAGTCGTTTCTATGGTTCTAGTCGTTTCTACGATTTCTAGTTTTTGTAGTGGCTTCAACCATTCTACCAGTCGTTTCTATGGTTCTAGTCGTTTCTACGGGACGTTTCTAGTTTTTTGTACCGGCTTCAACCATTCTACCAGTCGTTTCTACTGGCCCAGTAGTTTCTACGGGTCATTTCTAGTTTTTGTAGTGGCTTCAGCCATTCTACCAGCCGTTTTTACTGTACCAGTCGTTTCTACGGGCCATTTCTAGCTTTTGTAGCGGCTTCAACCATTTCTACCAGTCATTTCTACTGGCCCAGTAGTTTCTACCGGCCATTTCTAGTTTTTGTAGTGGCTTCATTATTCTACCAGTCGTTTCTATGGTTCTAGTCGTTTCTATGGGCCGTTTCTAGTTTTTGTAGTGGCTTCAACCATTTCTACCAGTCGTTTCTACTGGCCCAGTAGTTTCTACCATTTCTCCAACGGTATTCTTTCCGAATTACCCGCCGCTCGATACAAAATCCAACGATTCAAGTCGCAATTATTATTCCTCATTTACGTATTTATTTTTTACATTATTAACTACCATTATCTCTTCAATGAAAACCGCATCTACTTTTATAATTAACGATTTTGTTTACAATCAACCAGCCACTGCACTTTTAACCAGTGCTCGAGTTTCGCGTGGTTATCAGTTCACCAACATGCTGTTGCGGTTTCGCTTATCTTTTGTTATTGTCATCGTTGAATTCTTTCAGGTCAGACAGATATATTTATAATCGGAGCTATTTATTTTCCAATGTTCTATATACACACAGTAAATTAATTGGAGATGGTATTCTCAGGTATTTTGGTAAAATATTTGGTTGTGTTTCGGTATGAAATCAAAGATTATAACATACCATTATTAAGTATATTATGGGAGCATTACATTTGGATAATATTAATCTCGGGTATTTTGTTTTAACGATATATTTGATGGTGTTTATTTTGACAAGAAAAAATCCTTTAGCGTAAAAATGATATCACAGTGTCTTTTCGTTGCGGTGACCATTTCCGTTGACGGTATTAAAGGCATACTTGAACTAGTCGCTAGATAAATTATTATTTCTTTGAATCTGAATATGCGGTTGGATGATGGCGGCCTTACTATATATTGTACAAAAACAAAACAAAAAATAGCTTTAATTATTAAGGATGCTCTGAAAATGCATAATATACTATATGCTAACTTATTTAAACAATAGTCGCTCGGCGTCCGACGAAAGTTGGTTTTCTTGCGCAGGTAGGCGATCGCTTACGAAAACTATAGACTCGAAGGAGTGGACGTTCTCGCGCATGCAGGCTTAAGCAAAAGATTTTAAATTTTTTACAGACAACAACACACCATATCTTTCAGACGCTTGAAACAAAATTCTAAGTCTCAAAGCTCGACGTCCGGCGAAAGTTGCCGCGCCACGGACTTGCGCCTTTTTACAGCCAACTATATCCCCCCATCCAGCCCCCAAATATCTAACCGAACAACGCCCAAAAACATGCGCCCGCGCAACGGTCATGTACTATACCTTTTCAAATAAACATTTCTCGATTAACCGCATTAGCGCAGCTCGTTGGACACCTGACTTTGTAATCAGGCAAGCCGCGTTCGATACCCGGTCAAGTATTTAGCTTTTTTTCTCTCTAACCACCACAACCAACAACAGATGGCGTGCACCCTGCAACCCACAATGCAATGACTTTCAATTATTAACAATAGATGGCGTGTACCTCTGCAACACACGCAACCCACAATACAATGGCTTTCATTTATTAACAACAGATGGCGCGCACCTCTGCGACACACCCAAATGTCTTTCGCGCACCCCTACGACCACCCCCAATGTCTTCTTCTTCCCAATGTCTTCTTCTTCTTATCCAAACAACAACTACCAACAGCTCGGCAGCAGCTCCCGGCGAGAACTCGATGACTGGTTACCTTTATGACCACTTCCGCCCCAGAAACCGCTTTGTTTAACTACTAAGGGAATTCCCAGTAACGGCAGCGACAGAAGTATCGGAATAATGGCCCTTCCATGAATTGGTTGATGGTCGATTGCACCAGCTGTCGGATGAATTCTCGTAACAGTCAGATATTTTTGTTTTTCAGTTCTCGCATGTCTTTTAAAATTAATTTTTCTTCGTTATATACCTGTTCTGGGGGTCTGGAATTCGTATGTCCAAAAATTAATTCATATGGCGTAAAACCATGTGTTCTATTAATTGAATTATTATAACATATTACTGCGTATGGTATACATGTCAAGGGATGATCTTCTGGGTTGTCGGTTACCGTTGCTCTGATTATTTCTAATAAAGTACTCATAAATCTTTCTACTTATCCGTTGCTTTGTGGGTGGTTGATTGACGAAAATGTCAATTGAATGTTTTAAAGGGTATCTCTTAATAATTGATTGTCAAATTCTTTTCCTCGATCACAATGAATTCTTGAGGGTGGGCCGTAGTGCATGAAATATAAAAGTAAGGTATTTATTATATTTTCCCGGTTTTTTGTTCTACTGGAGTGAATTTTTAAAATTGGTCTGGTATTACTAAAATATAATTCTTTTTTGGTATTTCTAAAATATTGTTACGATATTTACCAAAGCCTACCCTGTTTCATTTTAGTACAACAATCGCTTTAAGATAAAAAAACGGTTCTCGAAAAGACTCGGCAGCGGAAGGAGTGATGATTGATTTTGCGAGAATTTTCTATGCTGGTCTTATAAAGGAAGCAGCCACGATGGAGAGTTCAGTTGGTTGTACGAAGAGCTTATATGTAAAATTGTTATTGTGATATATGAATCAGCTGTTGTATATTCGATGTAAATGAAAGTTTCTAGAAAAGTGAAAGTGAATATTAGTTTTATAATTTTAAATAGAACCCACGGACTTTACAACAAATTTGGTGTCAAACGTGAAGGATTAAGTGCAGTTAAAATCGTAATTTGATTTATGGAAACCCGAAGCATGGAAAAGATGGACGAAACTACCAAAAAAATAGTCAAGCAGGTTACAGAGGGACTGGACGAAAAAATAGCACAGATTCTAGAAAAACGTGACAAGAAGGAAAAACAACATCAGGAGGATATTCAACAAAGGTTAGTAAAATCTTTTGATGAAAAACGTAAAATAGAATTAGAAAATCTTGTCACTGCCATGGAAGAAAAACAACAAAATTTATTGGAAATATTATTCTCGAAATTTGAATTAACCAGACAAAATGATTTTAAAGTATTTGAAGAGAAACAAGATCAAACTGAATTAAAACGACAAAATGAATTTAAAATAACTGAAGAAAAAATACAAATGCAAATAGTAGAATCAGATATAAAAGAGATAAACGACGACATAAAAATCCTAAAAAATCATGTGGAGGCCCTTGGAACCAAAGTAGATGACATCGATTCCATACAGAGCCAGGTGAAATTTGAAATCAGTGCTATTCAAAACAAGGTAGAAACAGAAACCAAAAAATACAACAGGACTTACAGCGAGGAAAATACCAGCACACCGTGAGTACCAAAGGTTCCGTTAGCAAACCACCCACATTTGATGGCAGCTCATCTTAGCCCATGTATAAACGGCAATTTGAAGCCGTGGCTACAGCTAATGGATGGGATAACCAAGAAAAATCCACGTCTCTGGTAATTTCGTTAAGAGGTCCAGCCCTAGAACTCCTCCAAAGCATTCCAGTCGATGAACAAGGCAATTTCGACAAGATTATCGCCATCCTGGACAAACGTTACGACAAGCAATCCTTGAGCCAGGTATACCAAGTCCAACTGAATGGAAAAACGCAAAAATCCGGTGATAGCCTCCAAGAATTCGAAGCAGGGATTAGACGGCTAGTACACTTGTCCTACCCAGACCTGCCAGAGGAAACGAAAGACCAGTTGGCCACACAGAGTTTCATAAACGGTATTAGAGATGTGGAAGTACAACGAAACCTAAGACTAAGTGGCGTCAAGAAAAGTAATGAAGCTCTACTTCGGGCTTTGGAAGTAGAGGCCGTCATGAACATGTTTAAGCCGAGGGTTCGAGCAGTTTCTTTCAACCAGGAAGAGTCAGAGTCACCATTTCAAGCGCTGCTGGCTGGTTTGAACAAAATATTAGAACGGTCACAAAGAACTGGCACCAGAGGGGCATGTTACCGCTGTGGATGGACAGGGCACTTCCAACGTGATTGTCGAGTGAGGCCACCTGAACGATCACCGACCAGGGGTAACCAACAGAACAGCCACATGTCCAGGGACCGTCAGTCAGTCAGCATAAGGGGGCGAATGCTGACTGACCCTCCATCAGCCCCCAAAACGTTATCCATCCGGGGATTTTGCAGAGATAGCAGCAGCCTGGTCATCAGAGGCACCATCAATGGGCGAGCAGTTACCATCACCATCGATACAGGCGCCCAGTTAACAATAACATCTAGCTCAGAACAGTCACCGGCGAGTCCATGTCAATACAGGGTGAGGCAGATGTCGTGCTACAGATAGGGGATAACATGATCCGGCATAGGGTCCTGGTCGCGAATATTGAGGACGATTTTATACTGGGAATGGACCAAATTAGTCAGCATGGATTTATGTTCGACCCGAGATATGATGTTCTTCGGTTCCTAAATGAGGAATTTGTATTGACACGGCCCGTCAACAGTTCAGTCACCTCGATAAAAATTGTGGCAAAGTCTTCAGCTAGAATTCCCTGTCGAACGGAACAGATTATTCATGGGCAGCTAGACAGCAATCCTGGGAGCTGCGTTGGAATGGTGGAGCCCGTACACTCAACTCATGACTACTTAGTTGGACGGGCTATAGTTAAAACCGGACGAGATATACCTCAGAGTCCTGAATTTGTCCAACAACGACATTAGAATTGCCAATGGTCAAGAGATAGCTTGTTTCGAGCCAGTAGAGACCATCATCAATTGCGAAGAAGAGTACCAGACGTCGGTGAAAGAGACAGGGCCCAGTAAAGTGTTCCTACAACAGTTTGCTGACTATTTGACACACCTGACACCAGAGAACCAGAAGAAAGCCAAGCAATTTATCACAAAGCACTGGAAAAATTTTAACAGTCAAGATGGAACCACCGGTCGCACCAACATCATCCAGCATCGAATAGATACCGGAAAGGCTCAACCCATCAGAATACCACCTAGACGACTACCATAGGGGCAACAACAGGCAGTCGAGGAAAACATCGAGTCCATGTTACAAAATGGAGTTATTGAACCATCCATCAGCCCATGGTCTGCTCCCGTCGTGCTAGTTAAATAGAAGGATGGAACCATCCGATTTTGTATGGATTACAGAAAGCTGAATGACTTCACGAAGAAAGACAGCTATCCACTACCCCGAATCGATGACACTTTGACCACACTAGCAGGCTCCCGTTGGTTCTCCACACTAGACCTAAAAAGTGGATATTGGCAGGTTGGTCTACACGCAAACGACAGAGAGAAGACAGCGTTCTCCACCAGTAAAGGGATGTTTCAGTTCACGGTCATGCCCTTTGGGTTATGTAATGCACCCGCTACATTTGAGAGGCCAATGGAGTATGTACTGAGCGGGTTAACATGGAGGAGGTGCTTAGTATACCTCGACGACTTTCTAGTCATGGGCCAGACATTCGACGACCATCTGAAGAACCTGGGCGAAGTATTCTCCAGAATTAATAACGCCAACCTGAGACTCAATCCGAAGAAGTGTGCCTTGTTCCAAAAAGAAGTAGACTTTTTGGGCCACGTAGTGTCCGAGTCAGGAATCCGCACCAACGAAGACAAGATAGAAGCCATCCGTGATTGGCCAGTTCCAAGAGACAAACATGAACTCCGAAGCTTCTTGGGCCTCTGTTCATACTACCGGCGTTTTGTTGAGGGATTTGCCACCATCGCCGCCCCTCTACATCGGCAGACCACTGAGAAAGAGACCTTCCATTGGAATCAGTATTGCGAAATATCATTCAGGCGACTGAAGGCACTATGTTCCAGCCCAATACTAGCCTTTCCTACACAGTCCGGCAAGTTCATCTTAGACACCGACGCCAGCAACACAGGTTTGGGGGCCGTCCTATCCCAGGTGCAAGATGGTGAAGAAAGGGTGATCGAGTATTACAGTCGTGGATTCTCGAAACCGGAAAGAAATTATTGCGTCACCAGAAAAGAACTTCTTGCAATAATAAGGGCTGTAGACCATTTCCACAAATACCTCTATGGTGGTCATTTCTTAATCTGAACAGATCATGCCTCACTCAAATGGCTGCTGGACATGAAGACACCGGAAGGACAACTGGCCAGATGGATGGAGAAATTACAGCAATACGACTTCAAGGTGGAACACCGTGCCGGCCGTTTGCACAATAATGCCGATGCCCTATCCAGAAGACCCTGTAGAGCGGAATGCAGTTATGTATCCCGTTCCCATATGAAGACAATAAGATAAAGAAATAGCAGATCAGCAGCACGTGCAGACGATTCATCATATGCTAAAACTGAATTCAATTACTTTCGCATATCTTAATGTTTTGTTTCAGATTAGAATACACATAAACATCGTAGCGACTAGACGTATAATTTTATATTCAGTAGTAAATTAAAAATTTGTAATATTTTTCCGCTCGATTAAACTTTTAAAAATCTTTTTTAAAAAGTTATTTTTGAAAACAAAAAATATTACTGGCGCAGTCAGTAGGATTTGAACGAATTTCTTCAAGAAAAAACGTCAGTTTCCACTGTTGATTCAGAGAACCAAACTCCGCAAAGAAGAAAAGAAATCCACAACGATCCACTACCAGACCAGAGAAATCAAATGAAGATCATCTGTTTGGTACTGTGAGTAGAAAAAGTTGCTTTCCTTGTTATACATACATAATTTCCTCATATTTATATTTACCCAGTTTATGTCTATTTCCTCGAATTTGCTTGATTCATCAAAAGAAAACAGCGCTATCGAGTTAATCTTAAGAGAACAAAATTTTGAATTTGATTTAAGTACGTTATTTTCCGATTTAAACATTTCAAATAGTTCAGTTAACGGTTCAAATATTTTAAATATGAATCCGAACAGACAAGCAGGTAACGTTCCAGTTTTTGAACCCAAGTTACTACAAATTATTCCACAATTTGATGGAAACCCACTAGAACTGTCATCATTTCTTGATACTGCTAATACTATTATTAATCAGTATTGGGATCCAAACCCAGAAAATATCCAAAGCGTACAAAACATAACAATTATATACGGCATTTATTCTAAACTAATCGGTAAAGCTAGAGAAGTTTATAGTATTTGCATTGCTAAAGATTGGCACACTGTCAAAAGCGCGTTAATAGCACATTTTGGAGATCAGCGCGATGAGAATGGTTTACTTTTTGATTTAGATCAATTAAGACAATTTCAAAATGAACCTTCTTTACAATTTTATACAAGAGTTATGTCCAATTTAAGCGCATTACATAATTATGTTGACATTCACGAAAATCTTGTTCAAAATAGAACAGTTAAAAAGACATTTTATAACACCCACGCTTTAAAAATATTTTTAGCAGGACTAAAAGAGCCCTTAGGTTCTACTATTAGAGCTATGAAACCCAGCACATTAGCTGAAGCCAGACAATATATTATTGCCGAAAATAATATTCGACACTTACAAAGACCTTCCAATTTCGACAACAATCATCACAAAAACAATTTCCAACATCAAAAACAACATAATCATAACCAACATTTCAAACAAAATCCAAATCAAGTTCAAATGAAAAATCAATTTCAATCTTTGAATAGAAATCAAATTCCAAGTCAATTTCTACCAAATAATTTTCAATATCAACAACCACAAGTTCCTAGAGGACCAATACAAATTCAACAAAGACCAGTTCCTCAACAACAAATTTTCACAAATAGACCAATTTTCCCTCAACAGCAAAGAAACTCAATTAATGTGTGGCAACCAAGAGGTAATACCCCACAACAAACTCCTGTTCCTATGAGTGGTGTTTCAACAATAAAACCCTACTCGCAAGATCCTAGAAATCAAAGATTTTACCAAAAACCTAAAAACCCATACGAAGTACACAATCTTGAACAACTTGACCCTTCTTATGAAAATCCCGAATTTTATTATGAAAATATTCCAGAAATAGATTTTTAAAATGAAAACATTCATGAAAACTATACAGACACTAATTTACAAGAACCAGAACAAAGTTCAGAAGAAGCAAATTTTCCAACAACTGCCTCAACGAAAAACCCTACATAGAACTGCATTCTATCTATGACAAAAAGGACCTTCCTTATATAAAAATATCCAACCCTCCATTAAAACTTTTAATAGACACGGGTGCAACAAAATCATTTTTGAACCCCGAAGTAGCAGAAAACTATTTTTCAGATTTCATAAAGAAAGAACCCTTTACGCTTTCTTCAATTTTTCAGACAACTACAAAAAATTATTGTATCTAAATCCCAGCATTTTCAGAATTTAGTTCTCAGAAAAATATTAAATTTTATTTAAGTTCCATAATTTCTTTGATGGCTTAATAGGCTATGAAACAATGAAAGACCTCGATGTTCAAATTGATATAAGAAATTTCACTTTGAAAACTCCAACTTCCAAAATTAACCTAGATCATTATGAAACAAAGAATAAGCTTTTATTCTTTGCCCGACTAGAACACCATACCATTGAAACCCTTAAAGTTCCAGTTAACATTCAAAATGGCGAAATAGAGACAAATACAATTAAATTAGGTAATTGTTTTATCCCAGGAGGTATAACAACCGCAATAAATGGTTATGCCAATGTAGAAATTCAAAATAACACTGATGACCCCCAAGAAATAAAATTATATTCTCCCATACCTGTAAAACTTTTCAATCAAAATGACTTTGAAATTTTTCATGCAACAATATATCCTAATGAAGAACAATACATTCCAAAAAATGACATTATCAACTTAATCCGAACTCAACACATGAACCCAGAAGAAAAATATCACATTGAAAAATTATGTCATTCATTTTCTGACATTTTCCAAACCAATGATGAACCTCTGACTTTCACTTACCAATTAAAACACAAAATAAAAACTTCTGACGAAATTCCAGTTTATTCAAAATCATATCGATATCCTTTTATCCATAAACCCGAAATTCAAAGACAGATCAAAGAAATGCTCGATAATGAAATTATTCGACCAAGTAATTCTCCATGGTCGTCCCCGATCTGGATAGTTCCAAAAAAAGCAGATACTTCCGGTGTAAAAAAATGGCGAATAGTAGTAGACTATCGTAAACTAAAATGAAAAAACAATTGATGATCGTTATCCCATTCCAAATATTTCCGATATTCTCGATAAACTTGGCAAATGCCAATATTTCACGACTTTAGACTTAGCGAGTGGCTTTCACCAAATTGAAATGCATCCCGACGATATCAAGAAAACAGCTTTCAATGTCGAACACGGTCATTACGAGTATCTCCGTATGCCGTTTGGTTTAAAAAACGCCCCGCAACGTTCCAGAGAGTCATAGACAATGTCTTAAAAGGTTTACAAAATAACATCTGTTTTGTGTATGTCGATGATATCATTTGTTTTTCCTCCTCACTTCAAGAACATATTGTTAATTTGAAAAAAATATTTCAAAGACTTAGAGAACACAATTTAAAAATCCAACTTGACAAATCAGAATTTTTGTACAGAGAAGTTTCTTTCCTCGGACATTTAATCACTCCTGATGGTATTAAACCTAACCCTGATAAAATTAAAGCAATTTTAAATTACCCAATTCCAAAAACAACCAAGGAAATAAAACAATTCCTAGGACTTTTAGGTTATTATAGGAAGTTCATCAAAAACATCGCTCACATTACAAAACCATTTACAACTTGTTTGAAAAAAGGTGCTAAAATTAATATCAATGACCCTGAATATATTAAAACTTTCGAAGAATGTAAATCACTTCTGACAAACGATCCAATTTTGCAGTACCCAGATTTTTCAAAAAAAATTATTCTAACCACAGATGCAAGCAACGTAGCAATAAGTGCTATAGTTAGTCAAGGCTCTATTGGTAGTGACTTACCCATTGCTTACGCATCAAGAACCCTTAATGATCACGAGAAAAACTATTCAACAATTGAGAAAGAATTGCTAGCCATCGTCTACGGCACAAAAGTCTTTCGATGTTACATTTTTGGTCGACCCTTCACAATAGCGTGTGACCACCTTCCCTTAAAGTGGCTCATGTCTTTAAAAGAACCCAATTCACGTTTAGTACGTTGGAGATTACGTTTAGAAGAATTTGACTATGAAATAGTTCACAAGAAAGGTAAAAGAAATACTAATGCAGACGCCCTGTCACCCTAACGAAACCAAAAGAAATACTCCCCCAATATTTCAATACATTCAAGAATTTAACGAGAACCCAGAATTACAAATGAACAGACCTTTTACTTCTCGAGAAATCGATAACCAATCGATAATAGGACAAGTTGACCCTGACGAAAACAGTGACAACAATACTATTCATACTAGCGAAGAAGATCCAATACTTTCAATTAAAATAACAGACAAACCAGTAAATTACTTTCTAAATCAAATTTTTATTATTGAAGTCCCAGACAATCCCCGAAAACAGATAAAGAAAATTTTTGAAAACCCTGTAATTCGAACACGTTTCTATTTATATGTCACAAGAACTCTTTCAGACAACAACTAATTCAATTTATAAAAGACTATGCAGGAAATACTAGACAATACGCATTTTACTTTCAAAATGACCCCAATAATTATTTTTACGAAGAAATGTGTAGATTTATCCCCCAAATATTTAAAAATTCTGCCTATAAATTTTTAAAGTCAAATAAGTTACTTTTTAATGTAACACAAGAACACCGACAACAAAAGCTTATAAAAATACCCTCTTCGAGGGGTCATTCCTTTGTACGCAAGACAATATATATTATATATAGAAATATAATATATATTGTTTCTGGTCGGGAACCTTCATCAGTTGCGCTTCCCACAATTGAATGCCCTCTCGAACACTTCTTTATGCATTTGATGCATTTCGTTAAATTTGAAGACGCGAGATGTAAGACCGACATCTAGGATTTTCAAGAGAATCAGTACACAGAGGTTCCGAATCTGGAGCCGTTCCGTGTAATTGCTGTTCTCCCTTAACTCCTAGGACAGAATGTCACGATAAAATTTTCAGGTTACTTCACCTGTCAGAGATATTGAATACTCTCTTCGAGGTGTCATTCCTTTGTACGCAAGACAATATATATTATATATAGAAATATAATATATATTGTTTCTGGTCGGGAACCTTCATCAGTTGCGCTTCCCACAATTGAATGTCCTCTCGAACACTTCTTTATGCATTTGATGCATTTCGTTAAATTTGAAGACGCGAGATGTAAGACCGACATCTAGGATTTTCAAGAGAATCAGTACACAGAGGTTCCGAATCTGGAGCCGTTCCGTGTAATTGCTGTTCTCCCTTAACTCCTAGGACAGAATGTCACGATAAAATTTTCAGGAACGGCTCCAGATTCGGAACATCTGTGTACTGATTCTCTTGAAAATCCTAGATGTCGGTCTTACATCTCGCGTCTTCAAATTTAACGAAATGCATCAAATGCATAAAGAAGTGTTCGAGAGGACATTCAATTGTGGGAAGCGCAACTGATGAAGGTTCCCGACCAGAAACAATATATATTATATTTCTATATATAATATATATTGTCTTGCGTACAAAGGAATGACACCTCGAAGAGAGTATTCAATATCTCTGATAGGTGAAGTAACCTGAAAATTTTATCGTGACATTCTGTCCTAGGAGTTAAGGGAGAACAGCAATTACACGGAACGGCTCCAGATTCGGAACCTCTGTGTACTGATTCTCTTGAAAATCCTAGATGTCGGTCTTACATCTCGCGTCTTCAAATTTAACGAAATGCATCAAATGCATAAAGAAGTGTTCGAGAGGACATTCAATTGTGGGAAGCGCAACTGATGAAGGTTCCCGACCAGAAACAATATATATTATATTTCTATATATAATATATATTGTCTTGCGTACAAAGGAATGACAACTCGAAGAGAGTATTCAATATCTCTGACAGGTGAAGTAACCTGAAAATTTTATCGTGACATTTTGTCCTAGGAGATAAGGGAGAACAGCAATTACACGGAACGGCTCCAGATTCGGAACCTCTGTGTACTGATTCTCTTGAAAATCCTAGATGTCGCTCTTACATCTCGCGTCTTCAAGCTTATAAAAACTCAACACGAAGGAATAACAAATCACAGAGGAATTTTAGAAACCTCTAACGAACTCAAACAAAAATATTATTGGCCCAAACTAATCGATGATGTAAAAAAATTCGTAAATAACTGTAATGTATGCCAACAAGTAAAATATGAACGTCATCCCCCTCTAATAAAATTTCAATTAACGCCCACTCCAAAGAAACCCTTTGAAACAATTCACATAGATACTTTCAAATTCGAAAATTCGATTGCCCTTACTATATGTGACAGCTTTTCAAGGTTTGGACAAGCTTATATTATTCCCAGTTTATCAGCCCTTCATGTCTATAAATCACTTTTACAATTTATCAGTACATTTAAAATTCCAGAAAACATTGTTTCTGATAACGGTTCAGAATTCACTCAACATCTCCTAAAAGATTTTGCAATTTATATAAAATAAATTGGCATTATACCTTGCCCTTAAATCCAAATAGTAACTCAATCGTAGAGAGATTTCACTCAACTCTACTCGAACATTTGAGAACACTTACATTAACAAAACCAGATGTAAGCCCTTTTGAAAAACTTTCTTATGCAATCATAGATTACAACAATTCCCTTCATTCAGTTACAAAATATAAGCCCATTGATCTTATTTTTGGTTAATTAGAATTAAAAGAACCAATTGAAATCGATCCCCAATCCCAAGTTGTTAACCACGAACTTGACAAATATAAAGAAATCATGAAAACCTTATACCAAAATGTTTCTGAAAATATGCAAAAACAAAAAGCAACCTTTATTCAGAAAATTAATGAAAAAAGGAATGACCCTCCTGATATTCAACCAGAAACTACAGGTTACAGAAAATTAACGGAAAGACAAGGCAAAACTAAACCTTTATTTAAACCTGAACATATTTTACAAAATACGGATTTAACAGTAACGACACCTCAAAATACTTATCACAAACAAATATTTAAACCGCCTCGAAAATTTATTGATAAAAACTTGTTACAGGTTGATGACACTACACCTGACGATGAGTCAGAAAGTTCAAATTCGGAATCTCATAACTAATCCCGGAGTCCTTCCCTTTAAACTTGGAAGTTCCCGACTAAAAATCGCATCTCACACTTTCCTACATTATGTCCGAATTGACCCAATCAAATCACAAATTTTATCAATCACCAATATATATGATAACTTTGAACATGTAATACGTAACGTAAATCTGTTCAAAAAGAACCACTTCTTAGTTCTTATAAACACTTAGAATATGAAGTCAGATTATTAAATCAAAAAATGAATTCCCTGTTCCCAAATAATAGAAATTAAAGAAGATTAATTAACCCCTTAGGATCTGTAATAAAATATTTCACAGGAAATATGGACGCCCAAGATGCTGAAGAAATTCATGAAAGCATTTCAGAACTTGAAACTAATCAAAATAAAATTGTTAGAAAAGTTAATAAACAAATATCATTAACTTCGGCACTTATGAAAAATATTAATGAAACAATTACTAAAATATCAAATAACCAAAATTTGATTGAAAATAAAATTGAACAATTAAGAATAGGTTTGAACGAAATAAATTTTATTTATGCTCATTATTTAGAGATTCAAGAAATTCTGAATCATATTAAATTAAATTCAGACTCCTTATTGAATTTTCTTTCAGACATGGAAAATGCTATAAGCTTTGCTAACTTAAAAGTTTTACATCATAGTATCATTTCACCAAATGAATTACAAAAAATTGTTAATCAATTGCAAGAATCACACAGTTATTCACAATTGTTATTTTCTGTACGTGATTATCTCAAATATTATGAAGTAGTTGAAACAAATGTAATCATTTCACAAGATAAAATAATATTTTCTCTTGATTTTCCATTGGTCCATCCTGATATCTTTGATTATTATCACCTTTATGCTATACCAAATGAAAATCAATCAACAATTATCCCACCATCTTCCTATCTTTCCATAAGCAACAATGAGTACCAATATCAAGATGAAGAATGCAAAAACTTATGGTCAAATTATTTGTGCAAGAAAAATCGCCTTTTGCCACTACTTCAAAATCTCGATTGTATAACTTCACTTTTATCAGTCGAAAACAAGTTAGAAAACTGCCAACAAATTCCAATCAAAAATGCCCAGCAGATAATTGAAGAAATCAATGAAGCCCATTACATTGGAGTTTTTCCGAAACAACAAAAAGTTCAAACCACATGCCAAGAAAGCGACATAGCAGTCCTTCAAGGAACATTTTTGTTCATTGTCCCACCAAAATGTTCAATCAAAACCACATCGTTCATCTACAAAAACTAAAAAGGTACAATCAAAGGCCATCCAGTTACCTTAGACGAAATAAAAGCAATCAGTCTACCAGTTTTACCAGTTCAAAAGCTCAACCTAGAAAAAGTGCCACTAGACAAGTTACATCAACTTCAAATTCAGGAATCAGCTGAAGAGCCCTTAGAAGAAATCAAAATACAGTCCAGACGCTCAACATGGTTCTTATATTTCACAATTTTCCTGATTATTGTTCTAGTTCAGCCAACCAGGCCCCAGACCGGAAGTTAGTCCGTCTGAATTCAATTACTTTCGCATATCTTAATGTTTTGTTTCAGATTAGAATACACATAAACATCGTAGCGACTAGACGTATAATTTTATATTCAGTAGTAAATTAAAAATTTGTAATATTTTTCCGCTCGATTAAACTTTTAAAAATCTTTTTTAAAAAGTTATTTTTGAAAACAAAAAATATTACTATGCGGACATTGTCTGAAGACGGAACAGCGAGAGGGTATCTCAATCAGGCAGATCCGAGTGCAGGCCAATGAAGACTGGACAACGGAACAGTGCATACAGGACCAAATGGCTTATCCAAACATCGAACCAATCTTGTCACTCAAAATGAGAGGGGCACCCAGGCCACGATGGTACGAGGTAGCTAGATACTCAGGCGTGCTGAAATCGTTATGGGCCCAATGGGACTCTCTAAGAGTAGACAATGGAATGCTCAAGCGAGTCTGGGAAAGCGCTGATGGACGAGAAACCAAGTCCCAACTTGTAGTTCCGAAGAGAAAGGTACCAGCCATCCTGACCGAAGTACATGATGGGACTACCGGAGGCCACCTGGGCATGAATAAAACCCTTGACAAAGTTCGCCAGCGGTACTACTGGGTGAATTACTTCGAAGACGTCAGAGCTTGGTGCCGCAAATGTGCCATCTGTGCAGCCAGTAAGGGCCCGAAGACCCGGACCAAGGGCAGAATGCAGCAGTACAATGTGGGCGTCCCATTTGAAAGAATTGCCATCGATGTCGCCGGTCCGTTTCCCGAGTCTGAGAGGGGGAACAAATACATTCTGGTCGCAATGGATTACTTCAGCAAATGGCCTGAGGCATATGCGATACCCAACCAAGAGGCAATCACGGTAGCGACGGTGCTAGTAGAACAACTATTCAGCAGGTTTGGCGTCCCGATGGAATTACATTTAGACCAGGGGCGTAACTTCGAATCGAATGTATTCCAGAAGGTCTGCACGATGTTGGGGATCAGGAAAACGAGAACAACACCATTACACCCACAGTCAGACGGAATGGTGGAAAGATTCAACAGGACCTTGGAACAACACCTATCGAAGGTCGTCAGCAATAACCAGCGTGATTGGGATGAGCATATTCCCCTATTCCTGTTGTCATATCGCTCTGCTGTACATAATAGTACAGGCCTGACCCCAGCCAGGGTCCTATTCGGAAAGGAGCTGCGATTACCATGCGACTTGGCATTTGGCTCCCCCGAAGAACCTCCCCAAGACATCGACGATTATGCCGACCAGCTCCGACATAATATGCTGGCAATACACGAATTAGCCCGAACGCAGATGTTGGCCACCAGTGACCGGATGAAGACGCGATACGACCTTAAGGCCAATTCAGTCGGGTTCCAGGAGAGGGACAAAGTCTGGCTGTACAACCCCCAACGGAGCAAGGGTAAATCCCCAAAGCTTACACCCGCCTGGGATGGTCCATACGAGGTGGTCAAGAGGCTTAATGACGTCGTCTACCGGATCCGTCGAAACCCCAAGGCTAAATTGAAGGTGGTTCATTTAGATCGACTCGCTCCCTACCATGGAGGGGATGTTTCTGATCGGGACGATCAGAATTAAAGGGGGGGCAGTGTTGCGAAATTTACATTTTCATTTCAGTACGACAACAAACGCTTTAAGATAAAAAAAACGATTCTCGAAAAGACTCGGCAGCGGAAGGAGTGATGATTGATTTTGCGAGAATTTTCTATGCTGGTCTTATAAAGGAACCAGCCACGATGGAGAGTTCAGTTGGTTGTACGAAGAGCTTATATGTAAAATTGTTATTGTGATATTTGAATCAGCTGTTGTATATTCGATGTAAATAAAAGTTTCTAGAAAAGTGAAAGTGAACATTAGTTTTATAATTTTAAATTTAACCCACATACTTTACTACAATATAAAGGTTTATGCGTTCAAAAGATACTTTTGGTGTTTCGGTTATTACTAATGGATTTGATAAGTTCTTTCTGCATGCTTTGGTTTTGTTACATGTTTCACAATGTTTTATGAAGTTTTCCACATGTTTATTTAAATTTTTGCATTAGTATTTCCTCTTAATTCTGGTTATTGTTTCGTGAATATCTCGATGCATGTTTAATTTTCTTCTATAATTATCTGTCTTTGTTCTTCATCTGGGATAATTATGTTGGGATCACAAGTGATAAATTCAATTTCATTATCTGAAAAGATAAACGATAGCATTTCTGCGACTGGTAAATCTTTCGTATCTTCCATGCAGTATTTGTTATTTCCTAACAGTACTTCTTTTTTGTAATAAACTATTACGAAGATTGCTTGCATTGAGTTTATACCCGGAACTATGATAAGAAAAACTTTCTTCGGGTATTTGATTTTGATGCTATGACGTTTATTTTATGCTCTTGATACAAACTATTTATATCAAATATGTCATCAGCTATCTTGAACTGAGTTTCAGTCAATTGTCCTTGTTTAATGAATGAAATTATTTGTTTCTGATTCTTGTCTAAAAATTTTTCATTGGTGAACGTACCTTTTGAATAGTCGATTAAACATTTCTTTTCTCTTAAGTTTTTGAAAATGTTTCATTCATTTTGGATTGTTCTATTTACCTGGTTTATAAATTATTTTGTAGTTGTATTCCTCAAGTTTTAGTCTCCATCTGACTAATCTTGAACCTGGGTCTTTGACATTAAAAAGCCATGTTATTGGGCGATTATCGGTTATTAAATTAAAGGTTCTGCCGTAGACTATATGCCGATATTGGGATACTCCCTAAACTATTGCAAGTAACTCTTTTTCAATCGTTGAATAGTTTTGTTCATGTTCGTTTAGGGTACGTGATGAGTAAGCTATTGGTAAATTTTTCCCAATTGGACCTTGAGATAAGACTGCTCCGATCGCGTAATTGCTTGCATCCGTTGTGATATTAAATTCTTTTTCAAAATCTGGGTATTGAAGTATGGGGAAATTTGTTAGAGTTTCTTTTAGTTTTTCAAATGCTTCGATACACTTTTGGTTAAAGTCAAATTTCACATTTTTCTTTAATAATTGCGTTAGAGGTTTGACTATTTTTGCGAAGTCTTTGATGAATTTTCTATAGTAACCTGCTAATCCTAAGAAACTTTTTATATCTTTGGGATTTTTGGGAATCGGAAATTCTTTTACTGCCTTTATTTTTTCTGGATTTGGTTTTACTCCGTTTTCTGTGACAATATGTCCGAAGTAAGATACTTCTTTTCTCAAAAATTCGCATTTATCCGGTTGTAGCTTTAAATTTGCGCTTCTTAATCTTTCTAATAATTCTGTTAATCTGCTTATATGTTCCTGAAGTGATGATGCATATGATATCACCCATATAAATTAATGCTTGTTCGTTTTGAATTGCTGTTAATACATTGTCCATAATGCGTTGAAATGTTGCTGGTGCTTTTTTTAGAACCAAATGGCATTCTTCTAAATTCGTAGTGTCCATTTTCCACTGTGAAAGCTTTTTTCTCAATGTCTGCAGGATCTACCTCGATCTGATGGAATTCTGACGCTTAAACCAATGTCGTAAAATATTTGCATCTTCCTAATTTGTCCAATAAATCGTTGATATTTGGTAATGGATATTTATCGTCTGTTGTTACATCATTTAGCTTTCTGTAATCAATCACTACTCTCAATTTTTGTTTGCCACTAGCATCTAGCTTTTTTGGTACTACCCATACTGGTGAGGACCATGGCGATGATGAGGGTTGCATTATTTTTTGTTCCAACATTTTATTAATATGTGTTTTCACTTCTTGTTTGGGAATATACGGATATCTGTATAATTTCGTATGAATTGGTTTCGCTTGTCCCGTATTTATTTTATGTTTCACTTTGTTTTGTGAATGATAACTCGTCTCATTCTAAATAAAAGATGTCGGAGAAACGTCTGCATAAAGGATTTATGACATCTTTTTCGTCTTCATTTAAATGGTCGGTTTGCGGAACTTTTTCGACTCGTTGCTGCCTTGTATAGAGATTTTGGGTTTTTATGTTGAACACTGAAGTTTGTTTTCGGTCTTGATTCTTCTCTTCGATGAAGTGTTCAAAAATTAAATTGTCAAAAATTACATTTTTTGTTTCTTCGGTTTTGTTTAGAACTGAATTGTAGAATTCACCTTTCTCGTTGGTTTTTATTAAACAGTTTGAAATTATCACACCATCTTTTTCTTGTGAATTTAAAATTAATTCTGCATTTAACTGATCACATTTTAATTTGAATATTTGGCAACTCGCGGCTCGATTGTTATTTCATTTGTTATTTCGTTTTCTTTATACAACGGTACGGTTTTTGTTTTTGTAATTAAAGTCTATGCCTAGTATTCTGTCAAAGTTCATGTCTAAGTTGTAGAGATATACTTTCATTTCATCTGTTCATCGTCTATGAAAAAATTATTCCTTACCGATTGCCTTATTTCGATATATTGATTTGTTACACTGTGTACTTATATTGGTTGATTGATTTAATTGAATCTTTAGGAAATAAATGTGGTTTTATGATTCCGGCTCCTTAATCTAATAAGTATTTTAATTCTCCGTTTCGTGATTTTATATAAAATAAGTTGTTTTCGTTAGATGTGTGTTGCGGTATTTTTATATTTTGTTTCGGTTCTCTTTGTTTCTTTGAGTTTGCGTTTGGCTGGTTGAAGCCCCTTGAGCAGAAGAGCCAGTCTCTGTTCCTGCTCTCGTCTCGTTTAAATGGTAGCTTCTTTGTGATCCATTCTGAAAATTTCCATTTTGATTTTGATTACCTGGTGGTCGATTTGAATTTTCGAATCTCGGATTATGATAAGCAGTATTATCACGTCTGTGGTAATTATTGTCGTATCTTTGTTGAGAATAATAACCTGTATTATCATTTCTTTGAAAATTTTGATTGAAATTGCGTAGTTGATAACTGGGATCAGTTATCAACTACGCGGATGAATTCCCGGAAACCACCTAAAACATATATATATATAGCAATTGCCACAATAAAAATCTTTTGACTCACCTTGATTATTCCCTGGGGATTTGAGTTGCTGTAGTTGGTTCTTTGTGTAGCTTAAAGACTTGGTAGTCACCCAATTCGTTGTTGACTACTTTTTCGAAATCTGGTCTGGTAAATTTTCGCTTGCCTGGGACTGGATTCTTCGTTTTTTGCTCGTCAGTTTCAAATTGGTTTTTCTCCATCCGTGCTGACTGCGCCAAATTGTTGGGTCTTTAGGACTTAAAAACCCTTTTTAAAAAATATATTTATTTCGAAGCTCGAAATATAAATGTTCAGTGACTCTACTTTAATTATTACTTTAACAATTGTATGTTTAAACACTAAAATGATTGCTTGGAAGCTAACTATCAACTAACTCAAAAATCCTCGGTAAATCAATTATTATTCCTATTTATAATTTCTTGTCTAGGCGTGGGTAAAGACGCTACGTAGTGCTGATTTTGCTAAAGTGCAGGTATTTCCCGTTTGTTACTTAAAAGTCATTACTAGGTTAAATGATTAATAATTATTTCTAACTGCGTAGTGTCTTTTTACAATAGGTTCATTGTTAAGGTGATGTTTATATATTTATATGTTTATATATTAAGCATTTTTTTCTACTTGCTACACATAAAATATATATTTGTATAATTTTTTTTTGAAGCATTTTATTTTCAACAAAGCTAAATTAACTGAATATTTCTTCGTCTTTTGTTATTTACATCTCTATTTATCTAAGTGAGAGATATGTGGTGGTTACTGTGAACTTTCTATGCTATTTCTTTATTTTTCCGCCATTAGGTATTTTTTTTACTTGAACTTTTATTATCCGAACGTGGTCCTAATTAGATTAATTTAATAAAAATATTATTGTATTTTATTACATGAATTTTTTGTAGTGATTAAATTTTAAATAATTTTTTAGGTGTTTTTAATGGTTACTCCTCAAATCCGTAATGCTTCTTCATTGGAAGTTACTAAAAATATTTGCATCCTTAGCGAGGAGAAAAAAGATACTAAAGTAATAGATTTAAAGTTAGATAAACCAAGCGACAAACCATTGGTTGTAATGCTATCATGGCTTTTAGCAAGAAAGAAACATGTTTTCAAATATGCGGATATTTATTTCAAACATGGGTTTGATGTACTGAATGTTACCTTACGTCCATGGGATCTTCTCTGGCCTAATAAAGGATCGCAGGTTAGTATTTTCACATGAAATTATTTACAAATGATGACAATGAAAGCAGGAGTAATCACAAGATGATATTTGCTTATAATGAACCACTTGTTATCAACAATTTTAGTGTGTTTGTCAATGAACTCCTTTTGCTTTTGTTGAACTCTGACTCCAAAGGAAAAACTAAAATTTGAAAAGAAAAATTAATCATTGATTACATGATCAATCAGATTAGTTCAAATTTACCCTTAATTTAACCACACAGGTAATATTTTGAAACGTTGAGAGATTCACATTACCTTCTATTAGAACTTTAAAAAGCTTCACACTAGCACAAATTAATTAAAAGTTCTTTTATTTCGTGACGCTTCCTTGAATACATTTTACTGTTACAGAAAGTAATTTTCAAATTTAAGAGAAAAATAGTTAGTGATATCATTAAAAAAAGATTCAATTCCTTGAATTTATTTATATTGCAATAAATTTCGTTAGTTCAAAATCAAATTAACACAGCTATTCACGTTCACTTTCGATTTCTTTATTTACACGAAAAATAATCCCCTATTTATTTACTACAACTGATCGATACAATTCACACGGTATATTAACTGAACTTAAAATAAACTACCCAACTTCTCCTTTAAATACCCATTGGAGAACATACCAGAATGCCATAATGATGTCTTTGTTAGCGGAGCGTTCGTCAAGAAATTTCTCGAGGCCGCCACTTTTTATACCTATCGAAATTTCAGGATGGTCATTTTTTATTATCCCAGCCGATAGTATATTTCCGTTTGTTTTTGTCGGAATGATTAATTTCGAAGGTTTGTTAATTTTTCCATGGACGGCGTAAAATGAATTCCCCCCCCCCCTTTAATTCCGATCGTCACGATTGGAAATATTCTCTCCATGGTAGGCAGCTAGTCGATCCAAATGAACCGCCTTCATCTTAGCTCTTTGGTTCCGGCGAATACGATAGACGTCATTGATGCTCTTGACCACCTCGTATCGACCATCCCAGGCGGGTGTGAGCTTTGGAGATTTACCTTTGCTCCTCTAGGGGTTGTACAGCGAGACCTTGTCCCTCTCTTGGAACCCGACTGAATTGGCCTTGAGGTCATATCGTGTCTTCATCCGATCGCAGGTGGCCAACATCTGTGTTCGGGCTAGTTCGTGTATTTCCAGCATGTTTTGTCGGAGTTGGTCGACATAATCGTTGACTGCTTGGGGGGGTTCTTCAGGTAAGCCAAAAGCCAGATTACAAAGTAATCTCAGCTCTTTCTCCTTTCCGAGTAGTAGCCATGCTGGAGTCAGTCCTGTGCTGTTATGGACGGCTGAGCGACAAGCCAACAGGAAAAGGGGGATGCGCTCATCCCAATCACGCTGGTTATTGCTGACGAGCTTGGACAGATGTTGTTCCAAGGTCCTGTTGAATCTTTCCACCATTTCGTCTGACTTGGGATGCAAAGGTATGGTTCTCGTTTTCTTGATACCCAGCATCGTACAGAATATATTGGATTCAAAGTTACGCCCTTGTTCTGAATGAAACTGCAACGGGACACCAAACCTGCTGAATAATTGTTCAGTCAGCACTGTCGCCACAGTGGTTGCCTCCAGGTTAGGTATAGCATATGCCTCAGGCCATTTGCTGAAATAATCTATTGCGACCAGAATGCATTTGTTCTCCCTCTCAGACTCGGGAAATGGACCGGCGTAATCCAGTGCAATTCTCTTAAATAGGACGCCCAGATTGTATTGATGCATTCTGCCCTTGGTCCGGGTCTTCAGGTCCTTACTGGCTGCACAGGTGTCACACTTCCGGCACCAAGTTCTGACGTCTTCGAAATGATTTACCCAGTAGTACATAACCATTGGCGAATTTTATCCCAGGTTTTATTCAGACCCAGATGAACACCGGTAATCTCATTATGTACTTCGGTCAGGATGGCTGGTACCTTTTTGTTTGGGACAACCAGCTGGGACTTTGTTTCTCGGCCGTCAATGCTTTCCCAAATTCTCTTTAGCATTACATTCTCTACTCTTAGAGAGTCCTATTGGGTCCATAACGATTTCAGGACGACCGAGTATCTAGCTACCTGGTCCCATCATGGCCTTGGTGCCACTCTCTTTTTAATTGACAGGATTAGTTCAATGTGTGGATTAGCCATTTGGTCCTGGACACCTTATTTCGTTGTCCAGTCTTCTTTGGCCTGCACTCGGATCTGTCGGATGGAGAAAGCCCTCGTTCCGTTTTCGGACAATATCCACATTCTACTCCACAGGGTTCTTCTGTACAGGGCGTCGGCATTATTATGCAAACGGCCGGCGCGGTGTTCAATCTTGAAATCGTATTGTTGTAGTTTCTCCATCCATCCGGCCAGTTGTCCTTTCGGTGTCTTCATGTACAACAGCCATTTAAGGGCGGCATAATCTGTTCTGATTAGGAATCACGACCATAGAGATATTATTGCAAGTTCATTTCTGGTGACACAATGATAATTTTTTGGTTTCGAGAATCCACGGCTGTAGTACTTGATCACCATCTTATACCTGGGATAGGACTGCTCCCAAACCTGTGTTACTGACGTTGGTGTCTAAGATGAACTTGCCGGACTATGTAGGCAATGCTAGGATTGGACTGGAACATAGTGCCGCCTTCAGTCGGCTGAATGATGTTTCACAATCTTCATTGCAGCGTAAGGTCTCTTTCTCTATGATCTGCCGATGTAGAGGTCCGTCAATGGTGACAAGTGCCTCAACAAATCGTCTGTAGAACGTACAGAGCCCCAAAAAGCTACGTAGTTCATGCTTGTCTCTCGGGACTGGCCAGTAACGAATGGCCGCTATCTTGTCTTCGTTTGTGCGGATTCGTGACGACGTGGCCCAAAGGCTTTACTTCTTTTTGAAACAGGGAAGTTCACATTTTTAATTCTCGAAAATACGTCCCCAGGTTCTTCAGAAGGTCGTCGAATGTATGACCCATGACCAGGATATTGTCGAGATATACTAAGCATGTACTCCTTGTTAACCCGCTTAATATATACTCCATTAGCGTCTCAAATGTAGCGGGAGCATTACATAACCCAAAGGGCATTACCGTGAACTGAAACGGCCGTTTACTGGTGGAGAACGCTGTCTTTTCTCTGTCATTTTCGTGTGGTCCAACCTGCCAATATCCACTCTTTAGGGCTAGTGTGGAGAACCAACGGGACCCTGCTAGTGTGGTCATAGTGTCATTGATTTGGGGGAGTGGATAGCTGTCTTTCGTAGGCCTTTCGTGAAAAATATCTATTTTGTAGTTGATTATATCTTTGAGTTGGTAAGATGATAAACATACAGTGGATATAATTATTATTCTTATATGCCATTTATAGCCTGCAGTGCAACCAGAAAAACTTCACTATATATCTTACAAATATTTCAGGTGGTGGCAAAGGACATTTTAAAATTCTTGGACCTCAATAATTCATATAATCCTCTCGTTCTACATGGTTTCTCTGTTGGCGGTTACCTTTGGGGTGAAGTCTTGGTTAACATAGCTATGGAACCTCAGAGGTACGACCACGTTTTACAAAGGATTGCTGGACAAGTATGGGATAGTGCTGCAGATGTTACGGAAATTTCTATTGGCCTACCTAGAGCAGTATTTCCGAGAAATAAAGTCCTTGAAAATGCGCTCAGACAATATATGGAGTAAGTTGAACAGATTTTTTTACAAGTATCATCAGTTTTAGATTATTTTATTCTATTCTTTTTTTGATATTATATTTGCATGTTAATTTAAATACTGGACTTTTCAAATATGTAGTTCAGCTTAGATATAAACATGTGTTGGGTGTAATATCATCAATGTTTACTGCAAATATTAAACTGCTAATTTATTTCTTACTTCTATATATTAGTTAATTTCGAGGTGAGTTAGATCTATATCTATCACTTACCATTCTTCTTTATCAATGCGATAATCTATTCACTGATTGGTTTGCGGGAATAATAATGTAACATTTACCCCTACTGTCCACGTAGCGACATTTTATAAGCACGCTTTCGTCATATTTCCCTTGCTGTACGCTTGCCAGCATCTTGCTTATCAAATAAATGGAACTATGTCCGCTAGGCGGCTAAGACGCATTTGCCCAGTGGCATGCAATCGTCATGCAACTTGAGTCGTAACATGTCATTACATCAAGCATATTGCAAGACGCAAACATGACCTCTTATTTAATATATGTTACTTTGATATACTTTTTTTTATTCTATATCACGATTAATAGGTTCTTTTTTATATAATACTATATTATTAAATAATGTGAACGTCTGAACGGCAAATACCGAACCTTTCTTCTGGGTTAAGATATTCTCGCAAGATTTTTATTCATTAGTAAATAATATAATCAACACCTGAAACTCTCTTGCTGCAACAAACACACTACAATAAATATTGTTTTTGATATGTGGGTAACATTACTATTTACTTACTTATTCTAAGAAAATTCTATGCTAAAATCAAATTTTCATCATAATTTGCCATTTTTAGGGTTCCCTATATACAATATACGGATACGGATAATATCACTCCAGATTTCTGCCTCTGTCACATCACAGCAATTTTCTCCTAAACTACTGGACGGAAGAGGTTGAAATTTCGTATCAATATATAGTTTGGTGACCCGATCAGGAGTGCATATCGTAAAAGAAGAAATTTTCATTTTAGGGGTACTTCTGGGGGGGAACTAAAAAAATCTAGCGTTCCCCCCCTGATCTCCGAAACTACTGTGCCTAAAATTTTGAAAAAAAAAGAAATACAGAACGTTGCCCGAACTTTACATGAAAAATAAGGAGAAACCATTAATATTAATTTTGGGGGTCAAATTATAGAATTAAATAAAAATTAAAATTTTTTTTTTCAAAGCCATAATGTAATACATCAAATGAAAGGTCCCATTCTGAGGAACACAAATATAGTTTTTTCATATTTAAAAAAAAAGTTAAAAAGATATTAACTAAAATATACCAAAATTTACCCTTCCCCCCCCCTTATCATCGAAACCATAAGCTGTAAAAATTTGAAAAAAAGAGGTATACCGCCTCACCTGAACTTTACTGGAAAAATAAGGAGAAACCCCTAATATTAATTTTGGGGGGCAAATTATAGAATTAAATGAAAATATAAAAATAATTTTTTTTCAAACGCATCATGTAATACATCAAACGAAAGGTCCCATTCTGAGGAACCCAAATATATTTAATTCATATTTAAAAAAAATTAGTTAAAAAGATATTAACGAAAATATACTAAAATTAATTTACCCCCCCCCTATCTCCGAAACTATAAAACGTAAAGTTTTGACAAAAATTAAGAGGTATAGGGTCTGACTTGAAGTTTACTGGAAAAATAAGGAAAAACCTCTACTTTTAATTTTGGGAGGCAAAATACAGAATTAAATGGAAATTATAAAATTAAAATTGTTTCTACCACCATGTTATATATCAAATAAAAGGGCATTATGACGAAAACAAATGTATTTTTTTCATATTTTTAAAATAAATTATTTAAAAGATATTAACAAAAATATAAAAAATTTTACCCATCCCCCTCCTTATCTCCGAAACCATAAGCTGTAAAATTTTGAAAAAAAATAGCGGTTATGCCTCACCTGACCTTACTGGAAAAATAACGACAAACCACTAATATTCATTTTGGCGGGCAAATTATAGAATTAAATGGAAAATAAAAAATTATCATTGTTTGTAATGGATCAAGTAATATATCAAATCAAAGGGCTCATTATGACGAAAACAAATTATTTTTTTAAATATTTTTAAAATAAATTATTTAAAAGATATTAACAAAAATATTTAAAAAATTACCAACTCCCCCCTTACCTCCGAAACTATAAGACGCAAAAATTTTAAAAAAATAGAGGTGTAGCCCTTCAAATGAACTTTACTGAAAAATAAGGAGAAACCCTCTAATATTGATTTTGGGGGGCAAATGATAGAATTAAATGAAAAATAAAAAATTAAACTTGTTTCTAACGGATCATGTAATATATCAAAACACAGGGCTCATTATGACGAATACAAATATATATTTTTATTTTTTTAAAATGAATATTTTAAAATATATTAACAAAAATATTTTAAAAAATTACCCATTCCCCCTTTATTCCCCAAACTATAAGACTTTTTGTTTCCAGGAAAAAATACGAAGAAATCCCTAATATTAATATTGGGGGCCAAATTATAAAATTAAACAGAAAATAAAAATATTTTTAACGCATCATGCAATACATCAAATGAAAGGGCTCATTATGAGGAATACAATTATATATTTTTCTTATTTTTAAAATTAATTGTTTACAAGATATTAACATAAAGATATAAACAATTCACATTTCTTGCTTTATTTCCGAAACCATACTACCTAAAATTTTGAAAATAATTAGGGGTACTGGGGCTCACTCACTAAGAATAATTATTAGAAAATCCCCATAGTAATTTTAGGGACAAATTATACAATTAAATGGAAAATAAACATTCAATTTTCAAATGATCATGTAATATATCAGATAAAAGGCTCATTATGTGATAAACAAATGTATCATATTTTTAAATCATTTGTTTAAAAGATACTAACAAAAATATTAAATATCGACTTCATTCCCACTTTAGAAACTACACTATTTAAATTTTGAAAAATATATTTTATTTGTATTTTTAAATAATTTGAATAACAGATTTAATAATTTATAATTTAAAACTTGACCTATTTTGCCCTTTATCTTCCAATCTACAGAGCCTCAAAATTCAGACAGTAGATTATAAGAGGCTTCCCTGAAAGTTTATTTGTAAAATAAAACTCTAATGTTAATTTTTGGGGTCCAAATTAGAAAATTAAACACATATGTATTCTTATAAAAATCAAGCGAATCCTGAAGCAGATAAAATAAAAAATCTATGTGTGGAAAATGAAAGTGTATATTTTTTATAAATTTAAAACGCTTGCATTAAAAGATATTAGGGTAAATATAAGAAAATGCACTCAGTCCCTGCTTGTCTGAAACTGGAATATTAGAATCTTGAAGTTGGTACGGACCCCTTAGTATGCGAGTCCAACTCGCACTTGACCAAATTATTCTATAAAATAACGTGTTTTCGCGTTGTAAAACTTGAATGACACGAAGCATATTTGTAGCTTGCATGAAGTTTGTATGACGCTACATGGACAGAACCTGAGAGGCAAAGTGCCACTGTTGTCATTTGCAGCATGCATGCAACCTACAAATGACGCTACGCAATACCGTAAGTCAGATTCTTATATACTATAGCACCATACGAATTGTTAATATCAAAATGTAATATTACCAAACATTTATTAACCTACTTCCAAAAAGGAGGAGGTTATCAATTCGAGTGCAACTTTTTTTTATGTATGTCAAGCGATTATTCAAAAACGGCTTCGGCAATTTTGATGATTTAAACTGCATTATATTAAGGAAACATTACAGAAAGATCCCATATAATTGTCTATAACATCAGATTTTCGGTTTTCTAGAAAATCAGAAAAAAAAGTAAATAAGGGGCTAGGTTTCAGCGATTTTCAATGAATCTTCACTGTTTTCTCTAAAAGTGCTCACGCAATTTAAATATTATAAATTGTATTATACAAATATATGTTCCAGCTTGATTCATACATACCATTTTTCTGAAAATCGGAAAAATATATGCACAAAAACTGTAAACATCATGGTAAATGTCAAATTTTTATCATAAATCTAATACTATAATACTATAATACGAGCATGTTTGTATATATATATATATATATTTGTTTTTAATTTTTAAGTTTTCGCGGGCACTAAATGTTTTAGGTGGTTTCCGGATCTACTCAGTATTCGAGTAACTAGAAGCGAAAGCAGAAGGCTACGAGAATTATGCGAACCGACCTGAAGAGGGCAGATGTGACTCTGCCGAAACGTTGTCATTTTACCATCGATCCCGGCAGGGATCAGTTATCAACTACGCGGATGAGTTCCCGGAAACCACCTAAAACATATATATATATATATATATATATATATATATATATATATATATGTTCTGAGGGGCTTCCGCGTCATTACTATGAACAAGGCTAGGTTCCGGGTGAGAACCTCTTCTGAATTTATTATATACTCGACGTTTCGACTCCGGCTTTGGAGCCATAATCAAGAGACAAAAGTGAAAAAGAGTTTGAGTCTAGATCGAACTCGATGCGCGCATCATAATATCCAAACAGGACACTCTATCAACTTCGAGGACAGTAGAACTATCGTATCTTAGGGCATCTACTATTCGCGAAGCTATAGAAATAGAGAAAAGACCCCTCTGTCTAAACCGACGCGAAGACAGCTCTCGCCTTCCCACAGCATGGATCTCTATAATTGCCAGATTAAACAAAGCAGACACGCCCACCAACACCCAATTAATCACAACACAGCCTTATCACGTGACATCCCCTTCTAACCCAGTGCTAACTATAAATAAAAGAAGCAGAACAGACTCAAATTCAGTTCAGTTACCTAGTGACTCTTTGGGAGTAGGCAGATTGACCGATGTAGCTTTGTGGGCAATCGCGACATGAGATTTCGTAAACTCCTCGATCCTCGTTAGGTACTTTATCTTTGGGGTTACCGGTTAAGTTGCCTATAGTTTGAGTGGTGTTGAAGACAGTCTTTATTTGATGTCGTTGTAAAATCCGTGCTATTTGGTCACTGACTCCTCGAATGTATGGAAGTACGGCTTTTTGATGTTGTTGTTCTGTTTCTGACGGGGTTGGTGTGAATGGGGGTTGTTGAGATTGAAGAATTATACGCCCAATGTGGTCCGTTTTGTCGAAGGATTTGTTGAAGATTATAAAGTTCGTTTTGTCTCTTGTCAATATCTGTTAAACGAATAGATCTAAAAGTTAAAGATTTCATTACAGAACTCAATTGGGCAGGGTGGTGCTGTGATTGGGCATTTAAGTATCCATTGGTATGGGTTGGTTTCTTATAGACGGTATGTGAGAATCTGTCATTGTTGGTTTTTGTTATGAGGACATCAAGAAACGGGAGAGAAGAATCGGACTCGATTTCCATTGTAAATTGTATATTAGAATGTATACCATTGAGGTGTTGTAGAAAGAAGTCTAATGAATCTCTGCCGTGAGGCCAAATGACAAAAGTATCATCTACATATCTAAGCCAACAGGAAGGTTTTAAATTAGACGAGTTTAGGGCCTGGGTTTCGATTTGTTCCATGAAAATGTTAGCAAGCACTGGAGAAAGAGGTGAACCCATGGAGGCCCCACGGACTTGTTTGAACAGAGTGTCGTGAAATGAAAAATAAGTGTTAGGACAACAGTGTTGTACAAGTTTGATGATGTCAGAAGAGATATTGTGTTTTGTTTTTAGAATATGTAACATTTCTGAAATAGGTACATTAGTGAAAAGACATACAACATCGAAGCTAACTAGATATCATTTTCTGAAATTCTATAAGCACTTAGGATATCTAGGAAGGAAGAAAATTTCTTTACGTACGAGGATGCTTGCTCGGCTAGAGGTTGAAGGGTTTTGGCTAAGTACCGGGCTAATTCTTGGGTCGGGGATTGTACCGAACTGACAATGGGCCTAAGAGGAATATCCGGCTTATGAATTTTGGGTAGTCCGTAAATTTTCGAAGACTTTTCACGAGGAATGATGATCTTTTTGAGGTCAAGAGGAGTTGTGTCCTGTTGATCATTTCCTTAGTGTTTCGTCTTCAGTGTTTATTTAATGAATATTTATTTAGTTTTTTGCGGATTATATAAATTGGATACTCAGGTGCATTAGACTGAATGTATTATTTATTTATTTGCTGGAATTAGGTTTGATATCCTTAAAATTCCTTTTATTTTCATTACTTTCCTGTACAAAATGTTGGAAAAAAACCACATACTTCGTGGTTGAATGGGTCAACGGCGACTTTCGCATCGTCTCTCGTGTCGAACAGTTCGAAAATATAATTTTTACGGTCCTTGACATATGTGCACATTTTATGGACGGAACTACATACTGGATCTACATATAGTATTTACATACACCCTTTTACCTTTCTGGTAAGTCTGCCTAATTTATCTTAATAATTGTAAAATGTACCGTTACATATTTATACACTGGAAACATTCTATGCAATATAAGATTTTAACTTCTCCCAAGTAGTATAACTTGAATCAACACCTTTTATAAATTACAGTCCACTTAAATACATATGCAAAAATGGCGCTAAATGCTACACTTAGTCTTTTTCTCTAAATAAGTAGTAGGATTATTGTTCATTATTTCGTAGTCTGCAGTGTGGAGTAGGGAATTCATCTTGTGAACATAGTCTTTAGTATTGAGAAGAGCAGTCGCGTTACCTTTGTCGGCAGGAAGAATAGTTATGTCATCGTTGTTACGTAGTTGTTTTAGTGCATGTCTTTCGTTAGAAGTTAGGTTTGATTTTGGTGGATTTGATGTGCGGAGTACTCTAGCAATGTCTTGACGAGTATCTTCAGCTTCAATATCTGTTAGTTCAACCAAAGCTACCTCAACTTGAGAAATGATTATTTCAGATGGGATAGTATTCGGCGTCACTGCGAAATTGAAACCTTTGGATAGGACGTGTAAACTGGTAGAGTCTAAGAAGAAGTCAGAAAAGTTATGGACGGTCATCTGAGGGGGTGAGGTGACAGCGGGTTGTTGTTTTGTAATAAGTCGTATTAGCTTAAGTTTTTGAGTGACTGTTTTCTTTTGGGCCAGGTGTTCGGCTTTATCGCTCGAAATGCGATCAAAATTGTCCCACAGAATTGGATGAGGATTGAAAGTATGTAATGATGAATAACAGTGATACACATTTCGGTTGGTTTGGTCAAGTTGATATCTGATTGAATGGATGGAATTTCGTAACAGGGTCAAACTTGCTTTGTTAAGAATACTGAAAACTGAACGTGAAGAGGTGTGATGTTTTATTTTGAAAATATTTGGAATGACGTTGTAAGTTCTAAGATTTGAGGAAAACAAGATCTAGACTCTGAAACTCTATTTTATTTTTTGTCTCTTGATAATGGCTCCAAAGCAGGAGTCGAAACGTCGAGTATTTAATAAATTCAGACGCGGTTCTCACCCGGAATAGCTATATTATATATATATATGAACTAGCTAGGTTCCGGGTTCTGAATTTATTAAATACTCGACGTTTCGATATTATATATATATAGTTTCAGAGTCTATATCTTGTTTTCCTATAGAACTTACAACGTATTCCAAATATTTTCAAAATAAAACATCACACCTCTTATAGTTTTCAGTTTTTAACAAAGCAAGTTTGACCCTGTTCGAAATTCCATCCATTCAATCAGATATCACTGACCAAACCAACCGAAAATCATGTTATTCATCATTACATAGGCGGTTTCCGGGAATTCATCCGCGTAGTTGTGGGACAATTTTGATGCATTTCGGGATAAAGCCGAACACCTGGCCCAAAAGAAAACAGTCACTCAAAAACTTAAGCTAATACGACGTTTACAAAACGGCAACCCGCTGTCACATCTGCCCTCTTCAGGTCGGTTCGCATAATTCTCGTAGCCTTCTGCTTTCGCTTCTAGTTACTCGAATACTAAGCGCGCTGTTATATAGTCGCGGCTCGGCGCCTATGGGTTGACACCGTGAACGGCTGCGTGTGATTGGCCCTTGGCGCTCAGTGGGCACGGCTCCATCCTGCTGATTTGTTATTTCCGGTAGAGTTGTTATTGGACGGGTACGGGCCGGTACGGTGTTTATTAGGATTTTCCAACAATTCGATAAGTTTTGAATTTCATTGCGTGCGTTTAGACTGTGAGGTCTCTTCGCTATTTCAATTGCCTCTCTTACGAGTCTTGATTTCGGGTGTTCTATATTTGCTAGCACTCTGGTGTTCTCAAAGTCTATTCGGTGTGACATCGTGGTGGTGTGTTCCGCAATGGATGTTGTTTTTTCCTGCTTTCTTATAGCATTCTGGTGTTCATCCCGTCTAGCTTGAATTCTTCTATTAGTTTGCCCCACATAGGTTTTATGACAGTCTGCACATGGAATCTCGTACACTCCCTGTTGTTCTAAAGGGATCCTCGTCTTCGGAGTCCTCAACACCGTGCTTATTTTTCTGTCTGTATTGAAAATAGTATCCATATTGTGTCTCCCGTAGAATTCTTGCTATACTGTCCGTGGTCCCCTTGACATACGGTAAATAAGCCTTGGTTATTGGTGTCCCATGCTCCTCGTCTGTTTGTCTCGGTTTTGACTTTAGGGCTCTTTGTATATTTCGGTCTGTAAATCCGTTTTGTCTCAGAGCTATTTTTAAACTGTCCATTTCCTGTTTGATGTTATCCTGGTCAGCTAGCCTTTGTGATCTGGTTACTAAAGTCTTGACAACGGCTTGTAGTTGGGCTGGGTGGTGATGAGAATTAGCATGAAGGTATCTGTTGGTGTGAGTTGCTTTCCTATATACTGTATGGCCAAGGGTTCCATCTTGCTTCCTATTTATGAGAACATCAAGGAATGTCAGTTGATTGTTGGCTTCAACCTCCATGGTAAATTTTATTTTGTGATGGATGCCATTATGGTGATCTAAAAAAGTATTGAGGTGTTCCCTCCCATGAGGCCAAATCACAAATGTATCATCCACATATCGCAACCACAAACTGGGTTTAAGAGTTGTTGTCCTTAGTGCCAACTCCTCAATGTTCTTCATAAAAAGGTTCGCTATAACTGGTGAGAGTGGCGATCCAATTGGAGCTCCTTCCACTTGTTTGTATCGTTGGTTCTCGTAAACAAAATAGGTGTTCATTCAGACAGTGCCTTGTTAAGTCTACAAGGTGTTGAGGTGGTTTGTATTTTTCTATTATGATATCCAAGGCTTCGTCGATAGGGATGTTGGTGAAAAGGGACACTACGTCAAAACTTACAAGAAGACACTCTGGTTGTAAGACGGTTTTTCTAAGAATTTCGATGAAATGTGTCGAATTTTTTACATATGAGTCTGCCCCCTCTGCAAACGGTTGAAGTTGTTGGGCTAGGTATTTGGCTAGGTGTTGTGTTGGGGATCCAATTGAGCTTACTATTGTCCTCAAAGGTGCACCTTCTTTATGTACTTTTGGCAACCCATAGAATTTCGGACATCTCGATGACTTTTCACGCGGAATGAGTTGCAGTTGGAGATTTTTGTCGATCCTACTTGCTTGGATTTTGGCCTTGGTTGTTTTCTCTAGATAAGTTGTTGGGTCAGTAGTAATTTGTTTATATGCTGGATCTTGTAGCAATATTTGAATTTTGTTTGAATAATCCGCTGTATCTAAAATTGCAGTCGCATTTCCTTTATCGGCAGGTAGAATGACAATGTCCTTGTTGACGCAGTTGTTTCAAGGCCTCATTTTCTTCTATAGATAGGTTCCTTTTGGGTGGTTTAGACTTTCTTAGAACATGTGACACATCTTGTCTAATTATTTCAGCGGTATTCGCATCTAATTTTGAAACTGCTGTTTCCACGCCACATATTATGCTCTCTGTTGGTATGTGAGAGGGAGCAATAGCGCAATTGAATCCCTTAGCCAACACGCCAATCGAGGAAGTGTTCAATTGGACCGAAGATAAGTTATAGACGGTTTTATTCGTTTCCAATTGCCGTGAGGTTAGACTGTGACCGTTATTTTCCGAGACAAATTCGTTTTTGGGCTTCTGTTGGAGCTTCAATTTGTTAAATTTTGCCAGTTGTTGCATTGTTGTTAACTCTGCATTCGTTTCGGCCCTAAATTCGCTAATCTCATCGAATTTATCCCATATTATCGGGTGGAGTGTATTGCTTACCTGTAGGTGGATATCTAGGAGTTTAGTATTAAGAACATCCAAATCTCTTCTGACATCACGTATGGCTTCCCTAAGTAGGGCACAACTAGCTTTCCATAAGATATTCTGTGTTTTTCTGTTGTGCTTCCAGAACTTTACCTTCATGTTTTTCGGAAACACTCCTTCATCGCGGCATCGTTGTAAAAAATGTACACAGCGTTCTGGTGTTCATCACGTCTAGCTTGAATTCTTCTATTAGTTTGTCCCACACTCCCTGTTGTTCTAAAGGGATCCTCGTCTTCGGAGTCCTCAACACCGTGCTTATTTTTCTGTCTGTATTGAAAATAGTATCGATATTGTGTCTCCGTAGAATTCTTGCAATACTGTCCGTGGTCCGTGGCCAATAACCAAGGCTTATTTACCGTATGTCAAGGGGACCACGGACAGTATTGTAAGAATTCTACGGAGACACAATATCGATACTATTTTCAATACAGACAGAAAAATAAGCACGGTGTTGTGGACTCCGAAGACGAGGATCCCTTTAGAACAACAGGGAGTGTACGAGATTCCATGTGCAGACTGTCATAAAACCTATGTGGGGAAAACTAATAGAAGAATTCAAGCTAGACGTGATGAACACCAGAACGCTGTAAGAAAGCAGGAAAAAACAACATCCATTGCGGAACACGCCACCACGATGTCACACCGAATAGACTTTGAGACACCAGAGTGCTGGCAAATATAGAACACCCGAAATCAAGACTCGTAAGAGAGGCAATTGAAATAGCGAAGAGACCTCACAGTCTAAACGCACGCAATGAATTTCAGAACTTATCGAATTGTTGGAAAATCATATTAAACACCGTACCGGCCCGTACCCGTCCAATAACAACTCAACCGGAAATAACAAATCAGCAGGATGGAGCCGTGCCCACTGAGCGCCAAGGGCCAATCACACGCAGCCGTTCACGGTATCAACCGATAGGCGCCGAGCCGCGACTATATAACAGCGCGCTCGCTTCAGAAAATCTTAGTATTCGAGTAACTAGAAGCGAAAGCAGAAGGCTACGAGAATTATGCGAACCGACCTGAAGAGGGCAGATGTGACTCTGCCGAAACGTCGTCATTTTACCATCGATCCCGGCAGGGATCAGTTATCAACTACGCGGATGAATTCCCGGAAACCACCTAAAACATTTAGTGCCCGCGAAAACTTAAAAACAAATATAGTGAATCTCTACGGGGAGAATACTTTTCATTTGTGTAATACATTTGAGAAATTACGCGCGAAAAGAAGCAAACTTTTGTGCGATCTACATTTTTTACAACGATGCCGCGATGAAGGAGTTATTCCGAAAAACATGACGGCAAAGTTATGGAAGAACAACAGAAAAACAGAATATCTTATGGAAAGCTAGTTGTGCCCTACTTAGGGAAGCCATATGTGATGTCAGAAGAGATTTGGATGTTCTTAATACTAAACTCCTAGATATCCACCTACAGGTAAGCAATACACTCCACCCAATAATATGGAATAAATTCGATGAGATTAGTGAATTTAGGGCCGAAACGAATGCAGAGTTGACAACAATGCAACAACAGACAAAATTTAACAATTTGAAGCTCCAACAGAAGCCCAAAAACGAATTTGTCTCGGAAAATAACGGTCACAGTCTAACCTCACGGCAATTGGAAACGAATAAAACCGTTTATAACTTATCTTCGGTCCAATTGAACACTTCCTCCATTGGCGTGTTGGCTAAGGGATTCAATTACGCTATTGCTCCCTCTCACATACCAACAGAGAGCATAATATGTGGCGTGGAAACAGCAGTTTCAAAATTAGATTCGAACACCGCTGAAATAATTAGACAAGATGTGTCACATGTTCTAAGAAAGTCTAAACCACCCAAAAGGAACCTATCTATAGAAGAAAATGAGGCCTTGAAACAACTGCGCCTCAACAAGGACATTGTCATTCTACCTGCCGATAAAGGAAATGCGACTGTAATTTTAGATACAGCGGATTATTCAAACAAAATTCAAATATTGCTACAAGATCCAGCATATAAACAAATTACTACTGACCCAACAACTTATCTAGAGAAAACAACCAAGGCCAAAATCCAAGCTAGTAGGATCGACAAAAATCTCCAACTGCAACTCATTCCGCGTGAAAAGTCATCGAGATGTCCGAAATTCTATGTGTTGCCAAAAGTACATAAAGAAGGTGCACCTTTGAGGCCAATAGTAAGCTCAATTGGATCCCCAACACAACACCTAGCCAAATACCTAGCCCAAGAACTTCAACCGTTTGCAGAGGGGGCAGACTCATGTAAAAAATTCGACACATTTCATCGAAATTCTTAGAAAAACGGTCTTACAACCAGAGTGTCTTCTTGTAAGTTTTGACGTAGTGTCCCTTTTCACCAACATCCCTATCGACGAAGCCTTGGATATCATAATAGAAAAATACAAACCACCTCAACACCTTGTAGACTTAACAAGGCACTGTCTGATGAACACCTATTTTGTTTACGAGAACCAACGATACAAACAAGTGGAAGGAGCTCCAATGGGATCGCCACTCTCACCAGTTATAGCGAACCTTTTTATGGAGAACTTTGAGGAGTTGGCACTAAGGACAACAACTCTTAAACCCAGTTTGTGGTTGCGATATGTGGATGATATATTTGTGATTTGGCCTCATGGGAGGGAACACCTCAATACTTTTTTAGATCACCTTAATGGCATCCATCACAAAATAAAATTTACCGTGAAAGTTGAAGCCAACAATCAACTGCCATTCCTTGATGTTCTCATAAATAGGAAGCAAGATGGAACCCTTGGCCATACAGTATATAGGAAAGCAACTCACACCAACAGATACCTTCATGCTAATTCTCATCACCACCCAGCCCAACTACAAGCCGTCGTCAAGACTTTAGTAAACAGATCACAAAGGCTAGCTGACCAGGATAACATCAAACAGGAAATGGACAGTTTAAAAACAGCTCTGAGACAAAACGGATTTACAGACCGAAATATACAAAGAGCCCTAAAGTCAAAACCGAGACAAACAGACGAGGAGCATGAGACACCAATAACCAAGGCTTATTTACCGTATGTCAAAGGGACCACGGACAGTATAGCAAGAATTCTACGAAGACGAGGATCCCTTTAGAACAACAGGGAGTGTACGAGATTCCATGTGCAGACTGTCATAAAACCTATGTGGGGCAAACTAATAGAAGAATTCAAGCTAGACGTGATGAACACCAGAACGCTGTAAGAAAGCAGGAAAAAACAACATCCATTGCGGAACACGCCACCACGATGTCACACCGAATAGACTTTGAGAACACCAGCGTGCTGGCAAATATAGAACACCCGAAATCAAGACTCGTAAGAGAGGCAATTGAAATAGCGAAGAGACCTCACAGTCTAAACGCACGCAATGAAATTCAAAACTTATCGAATTGTTGGAAAATCCTATTAAACACCGTACCGGCCCGTACCCGTCCAATAACAACTCAACCGAAAATAACAAATCAGCAGGATGGAGCCGTGCCCACTGAGCGCCAAGGGCCAATCACATGCAGCCGTTCACGGTGTCAACCGATAGGCGCCGAGCCGCGACTATATAACAGCGCGCTCGCTTCAGAAAATCTTAGTATTCGAGTAACCAGAAGCGAAAGCAGAAGGCTATGAGAAATATGCGAACCGACCTAAAGAGGGCAGATGTGACTCTGCCGAAACGTCGTCATTTTACCATCAATCCCGGCAGGGATCAGTTATCAACTACGCGGATGAATTCCCGGAAACCGCCTAAAACATATATATATATATATATATATATATATATATATATATATATATATATATATATATTATATTCACTTTGATTCAATTCACTTTTAAAAAAAATTATTTAGTTAGAAACATACAAAATTAAAATTGAACAATTAAAATAGTTAAAGTACTTGAATAACTTAATACTATAAATGATATTATTTGAATGACAACACGAGAACGTTTCCAGTTGCTTTTATAACATTGACAAAAGTGCTGATGCAAGTCAGCGTTTTTACTGGGTAAACGGACTCGTGTAGGTTTCCGGGAAGTTGTTTGCATATAATTCAAGATGAAATTTGATATCCCTGAGAAGTCACGTACGCTTTAAATTCCGTTGACTTCTCGACTGTGTGAACTAAGTGCTGATATATTTTGCATATAACAACTCCCCTTATATATCAAAAGTTGATGCTATAACATCAACTTTTAGGAACAGAATCATAAAATAATATAAAATGATGTTTGAATGGTATGAATAATAAGTAATAAGTGTATAAAATATGAATAAAATAAAGTAATAAGTAAAAATCAAATTGATATTTGTAAAATAAAATCAAAATATGTTAAAATAAATTAGCAATAAAATAATACGAGTAATAATTAAATGCTTAACCTAAACATCTCAAAATAAAATATAAAGTAAAAGGAAATGTGAATAAAAATAATGTGTAGAAAAATAAAAGGTTAATGATATAAATCAATATTAAAAATGGTGTTTTTAGAGAACATAAAGGGTATACCTAAACTTGCGTCTCTAAGCTTTGATCTGTTTTCAAAACAGGCCTAAGCTTGGGGAAGAATTTGAGTCTTGGCTGAGGCACTGAAGTCTGGTCAGGATTGCAGTCCTTTGGAGGTTTTACCATCCTCTTTTTGACAGCTTGGAAGGTGATGAGTGCTGCTATGATCATGAGAGCAGCTATGGTTGTATAGGTAAACCCAGAGATATTTTTGGTTACAAACGGCTGGTTTATGAGACCATCGAGGTCTCTGGAATATTGTTCCAATTTGTGATTTGCTACGTCTAATTCTTCTACGTTAAGCGTGTTCAGCTTCAGGGGCTGAAGTTCAGGAATTATAATTTTTTCTGGCAGTGCGTCGCAACAGTTGAACGGCACTGTTACTGGTTGGAAGGTTTCTAGAACATCGGTTTGTTTACCAGATTCGGCTTGAACTTTTGTAATTCCTATAAACGCACTACACTCTGATTAAAGAGTCAATATGGAGTTGAGGGAGATTGTAAGAGTTTTTGGGTTTGTTTGAGCGCAATTCACTGTAACACTTATGGGTTCAGAAGTAATTATGAGCCATGTATTGGGTTCTAGTTTTTGAACGTTGTATCCTTGAGTGAATATTAGTGAGCTTTTACAGTTGTCGGGTACCTTCTGGACATTCTTTAGAAGTTGAGCTTCACATAACGAGTTTGTATCAATAGGATATGCGTAAAGTTCAGAACACAGTTTCTTACGAGTGGATAACGGTTTACACGCACTTAAGTCTTTGATCGGAATAAACATTAAAGAATCATCATTCTTTGCAAGATATTTTTGAGTGAAGGATAGCATATGATGTAAACCTGTTCTTTCATCGTATATAGGGATAGGATATAAATGAAAGACTGTGTAAGGATGTTGTTCGACTAAAGGGATTCTTAACACAAATATAAGATCGGTATATGTTTGAAATGCCTCTAGTTCAATGATTTCCAGATATTGTGCGATGCTCGAGTACTTTACAGCCAATGGAAGGTTACTTTTGACTAAATTTGGGATATTTCCTGTAATGAGGTAATAAGATGTTCTGTTGTTAAAATTGAAGAGTGAATTATTTTCAGACGCGCGAATGTGATAGAATTTAAAACATCATTTAAATTATCTTCTAAGTAGAGATAATTCTCCATAAGTTTTTCACACATTTAGTGCGAGTTTTGATTCGACGTAGGCGACCTTATCATTAATTTTTCCGATAGTGTTTTCCAGCTTTATCATGTTATCGTTAAATAGTTTCTCGTCAATTCTAAGATTTTGGATAGTTTCGTTGAAGTTTTTAATTACGGATGTGGTGACACTTATTTGGTTTTTTTGTAAGTTCTCAATTTGAAGTTGGCCTTGATTTAAGCGATTTATGATTTCGGTAAAGTATTTTCCGTCGGCGGCGTCTAAATTGCCGGTGATTGCCTTAAAAAGGGTACCTGCCCCATCAAATATACCTCGTTTGTGTCTTTTAGTGTCCATGTGAATGTCAGTAAATTTCTGTTTGATTGAGTTAGAAATTTGATTGAGAAGGTTAATGTGGGTTTGTACGTCTGCGCGAAAGTAGTTCATAGCAAAAGAATTGAAGTTAACAGTTTTTACAAGAGTTTGTAATATTCTGTTATTTATTGTAAATACTTGTTCTAGTGTAGAAATGTTTCTGTGTACTAAAAGTGTCCATTTATCATTAGACACAGTTATTTCTGCTTCGTTATGGAAGTAGATACCTAAAGTATTGTTTATTGGTTGTATTTGAAATTGGGGTACTGCTGACCCGAACAGCAGGCAAAACCTGAAACAGAAATTAACTTTCTGAGAACGGTTTCATTCGGTCGAAATTAACTTTTGATTTTTGGTTAGTTTTAGGGTTTAGTACTGTTGTGGAGTTTCTGTGAATCTCCAGGATTTCGAAAGGACTATTGAATTTATTTTGGAGTTTGTCCTTGATCTGGGATTCTTTAATATAGACTTTATCGCCTATTTTATAGTTAGGGAGATTTTCAGAAACGTGTTCATCAAATCTGACTTTCGCTTTATGTTTTTGGATTTCCGTTCTTTCGCGAGCAATTTTATAATAGTGAGAGATACGATTATTGAGATCTCTGATGTACTTAGTTATCAGGGCTTGTTGGTTGTAGAGAGTTTCTGGAGTCCTACTCGAAGTATGTCCATAAACAAGTTCGTAAGGGGTGAATCCATGAGTTTTGTTTACAGAATTGTTATATGCAATGATTGCATAAGGGAGGATGTTAAAAGGGTGTTCGTCAGGATTTTCTAGTTTATGGATTCTAATCATCTCTAATAAGGTCGAGTGGAATCGTTCTAATGAACCATTTGACTGGGGATGTCCCACACTAGAATAAGATAGTTTGATGTCAAATAGTTTACACAAATCTCTCATTAGTGTATTGTCGAATTCCCTGCCATAATCACAATGTATCCGTAATGGAGTACCGAAGTGTTGGAAATAGAGTAGTAAGGTACTAACAACGGTTTTTGCGGATTTGTCTGTTATGGGGTAGGCCTGAGAGAATTTTGTTAGTTCGTCCCGGATAGTTAGTGCGTAGTTTTTTGTCGGGACTTCTAGAATATCGATGTTGACGCGTTCAAAGGGTGTCCGTGGGGTTTCAGTAATGACAAGTGGGCTGTCGAGATTTTTCCGGTAAACTTTTGCTCTCTGGCAAGATTGACAGTTTTTGATAAAATTGTCAACGTCCTTAGTCAGTCCTTGCCAATTGTATTTTTCTTTTATTCTGCGGATAGTTTCATTGATGCCTCGATGTATATTATTTTTGCCGTTATGGAATTGGTCGAGGATGATGGGTATTTGGTCTTTCTCAACCGTTTGGACGATATTTTGGCAAACTTTCCATTTGATATCGATTTCGGAAAAGATAAACGAAAGCATTTCCAAAATGGGCAGTTCAATGTTATTCTTAACACAGAATACTTCATTTTCAGTGAACACATCTCTACTATTATACAAAGATGCAAAAAGAATCTCGTTGACTACTTCTGGGTCAGAAGGGAGAGGGACGATGTAATAGCGTCTTTTTCTGACACTTTTGCTTGCAAAGACATTTACTCTAGGGGTACGGAAATCAGCATTTTCCTCAAAAATGTCTTCGATTTGTTTCCTCGGTCTAAGAGTTGGAAATTAGAAAATTGAATTTTGTCGTAATCTATGAGTGAGACGGTTTGATATCGCTCGACAAAAGTTCTAAATTCTTCAGAGATTTGTTGGAGATTAATGAGACTTCTTGTCTGGGGTTCTTGTGAGTCATCGTCAGTTTCGTTTGTTGGGAGTACTGTAAATGGTGTTAGATGATTGAATGATATGTATTCATTAAAGTTGTTAACTTTAATGCGAGAGAGAGAGCGTCGGCGTTTTTATTTACTTTGCCGGGTTTGTAAATTATTTGATAGTCGTACTCCTCGAGCTTAAGGCGCCATCTTGCAAGTCTACTTCCAGGATCCTTTATAGAAAACAGCCAAGTTAACGGGCGGTGATCGGTCAGAAGTAAAAACTTACGGCCAAAAATTATCGGACGAAAGTGTTTAACCGCCCACACTATTGCAAGGAGTTCTCGTTCTATGGTTGAATACTTAGTTTCAGCATTGCAGAGAGTTCTGGAGGCATAGGCTACGGGTAAATCTTTACCTACGGGGCCTTGAGAGAGCACTGCGCCGATAGCAAATGAACTGGCGTCGGTTGTAAGAATAAATGGCTCTTCAAAATTAGGGTATATGAGTATGGGAGTAGAAGTAAAGGCTCTTTTTAATTCGTGAAAAGATTTGACACATTCTGAATCAAACTGGAAAGGTGTGTCTTTTTGAAGTAATCTTGTCAAAGGTTTTGAAATCTTGGCGAAATTGGGGATGAATCGCCTGTAATAACCAGCTAACCCTAAGAAGGACTTGATATCTTTTGGGTTTTTTGGTTGGGGAAAATTTAAGATACAATCTACCTTTGAGGGGTTAGGCTTCACGCCTTCGGGAGTTATAAGGTGGCCAAGATACGCGACCTCTTTGCGAAGAAACTCGCATTTGTCGGGTTGGATTTTTAGATTGGCTTTTCGCAATCGTTTGAAAACTTCAGAAAGTCGGGCTATGTGCTCATGTATAGTCGGAGAATAAACGATAATGTCGTCCATATAGACTAAACATCTCTCGTTTTGAACACCTAAAAGAATATTATCCATTACCCTTTGGAAGGTGGATGGAGCGTTTTTAAGACCGAAGGGCATTCTAACAAATTCGGAATGGCCATTATCAACTGTGAATGCTGTTTTTTGGATGTCTTTAGTATCGATTTCGATTTGGTGAAACCCGGAAGCTAAGTCGAGGGTGGTGAAGTATTGGCATTTTCCAAGTTGGTCAAGTAAATCCGAAATGTTCGGTAGGGGATATTTGTCGTCAACAGTAAGTTCATTTAATTTACGATAATCGACGACGCCACGCCATTTTTGGGTACCAGATGCGTCTAGTTTTTTTGGAACTACCCAAACCGGGGATGACCATGGCGAATTAGACGGACGTATATCAAGCATCTTTGATATCTGACTTTTTACCTCTTGTTTGTGTATTTGGGGGTACCGATATGACTTTGTGAAAGAGGGTTTTGCGTTATTAGTGTCTATCGAATGTTTGATTTCGTTTGTAAAGGTCAGTTGGTCACCTTCTAAATTGAATATGTCGGAATATTCGAGGCAAAGTTGAGAAATAAGTTCGGCTTCCTCCTCGTTCAGATGTTCTAACCGAAGTTGTTCCATAATTGTAATTTGTCTATCAGGCTGGGTCAAGTTTTGAGAGTAATTTTCAGAAAGAATGTTTACGGAAAAATTGTTTATCGGTTCGATTTCCAAATTGTCGAAATTAACAGTCTTGGGGATCGCATTTGCATTTAAAACTGAAGTAAGGAATTCGCCTTTTTTATTAATTTTAACAAGGGCACGGGGAAGATAAACTTTTTCTATTTCGGCAGATGATAGGAAAGCATCAGTATTAGTGAGGTTACATTTTAATTTACATATTTGTTCTGTTCGGGGTTCTAAACAGATTGTATTAACCGGGATGCAGTTATTGAAAGTTGAAGGGTTCTGAGTACGCATGACAGTATCATCCGTAACTTTGTAGAGAGGTAAAGTTTTAAAATTAGTGACAAGTTGTTTGCTGTTAAAGTCTATAACGCAGTTATAGTGTTCAGGGAAATCTGAACCCAGTAATCCGTCGAATTCAATGTCGATGTTGCAAATATATACCTTGTGTGGGTCGGCGACATTGAAAGGTACAAGGGTGGATTCGTTGATTAAGATTTTCTGATCGGTGATTCCTTGGATGACTACGTTTTCGGGAAATCGTTGTTTGAAGCGTTGGCAGGTTTCAGGTTTAAAAATTGAAAGTCCTGCACCCGTATCGATAAGAAATTTATAGGTGTTTGAAGAGTCAGTAATATAATAAAGATTCTTTGAGTTGACGGAAAGTTTGTTCTGGGAAGTTGACATTGGGGCTGAAGTCGTCCAGATTCATTGTCTGAATTTGGGTTTGAATTTCTAAAATTTCTTGGTCTGGGGGTTCTGACTGAGTGGGGGTTAAATGAAAATTTACTTGAGAAGAATCAGGTTCGTCAGAATAAAATTCGTATAACTGTTCAGTATTGAAATATTCTGGTTCATTGTTTTGTTCGAAATCATTAGGGTGATAATCTTGTACGTTTCCGTACTCATCGGGTAAAGAGGTGTTATGATTTTCGTTTTGAGAGTAGTTATAGTCATTGTGATATGGTCCGAATTGCAGATTGATGAGTCTTTGGTTGTTGGCGTTGTTGATGTTTAAAGAAACTCGGGTTCGGTCTGTAATTGCCAGACATTTGGGGTTGTCTACTGGTAGATGGACGAAATTGTTGCTGTGAAAATTGTTGACTGGGATTAACATTTGTAGATTGATTAGCAGGTTGATTGGAAAAATGAGGGCGGTAATTCGAATAGTTCTGATTAGAATTCGGGTTGTGTTGAAATTGTCTCATTCTCAATAAGCATTCGTTGCTTAAATGGCCCATGCGTTTACAAAAAGAGCATTGTTTTGGAGGTGGACCGTTATTTGGTTTACGAGGGGGTTGTTGGAAACTTCTATTACCTGAAAATTTCTGGGTTTCTAAATGTGATAGTTGTAGTTCTCGTTTAATTCTGGAAATGGCAGTGAGAATACTGCACGGGTCGCTAGCGCGAGTTGACGAGTTGACCAATTTTGGGCTCTAAACCCGTGAGGAGGCTATTAAGAGCCATTGACTCTATTAAGTCAATCTGCGCTTGCTTTTCTTTGATGGTTAAATTTTGTTTGTTTATAGCTGCTAGCATTTTCGCTTGGTGCGTCTGGAGTCTAGCAGAGAAAGTGAGGGGGGCTTCATTAGGAGTTTGCCGCATTCGTTGCAAGTCCTGTATGAGAGCCGAGAGATCTCTAGGATCTCCAAAATGATTTTCTAGGAGGGTTTGAATTTCAGCTAATTGACTAGGGTTTCGCGAATTAATTAATTCAGCCGCTCTACCGCGTAACTTATTTTTGATGTGGAGAATTAGCAATACTTGCTGATTATCCGTTGCCATGCTGTAAGCAGTATTACAGGAGCATATGAAAGTATTCAAAAATATCGGATTACCATCATACTCAGGAATTATGGCAAATATTTCCGAAAGCTTATAGGGTTCTACGGTTGGTGTAGCTGCTTGTCTAGTGGTGGCCATTTTTATAAATGTATAAATTCGCACAATAAATAAAAATTAAATGTTGAGGTTTTAAATGTAAATGGTAAATATCTAGTTTATTAAAATCCAATATCGAGCAATGTTTAATAGAGTAATAACAAATTTGAAATAGGAATGTATAAATGGTAGATTAATAATAAACTTGAAATAATGTTTCAAATACTTCGAAATATGTAAGTCAAAGTAATGGAAATAAATTAATATGATTATGTAAAATATATAGTTTCAAAATTATTTAGGAATGTAAGGTTATGAGGAATAAAATATTATATAAATGAAAGAACTGGTGGTCATTCAAAAATAAAAAAAATAGTTACTTTATGTGATTCTTACGTTATTATTCCTCGCATCGGACTGTTCTCCGCGTCACTTAGCACTGGTTAGCCTGGTTGCGTGTTCCCTTGCTAGTACTTGGTAGTTGTTGTCCTTTTCAAGTAGGTTTTGTCCACAATGATTTAGAAATCTCCACAGTCAGTTAGTATTCACGTGTTCTAACTGTGTTGGACAATCCTACTGACTGCGCCAATTTTATATTCACTTTGATTCAATTCACTTTTAAAAAAAATTATTTATTTAGAAACATACAAAATTAAAATTGAACAATTAAAATAGTTAAAGTACTTGAATAACTTAATACTATAAATGATATTATTTGAATGACAACACGAGAACGTTTCCAGTTGCTTTTATAACATTGACAAAAGTGCTGATGCAAGTCAGCGTTTTTACTGGGTAAACGGACTCGTGTAGGTTCCGGGAAGTTATTTGCATATAATTCAAGATGAAATTTGATATCCCTGAGAAGTCACGTACGCTTTAAATTCCGTTGACTTCTCGACTGTGTGAACTAAGTGCTGATATATTTTGCATATAACATATATAATTGAGTTCTGGAAAACGGCTCTAACGATTTCGGTGAAACTTTCCCATTTGGAAGTTTCGATGGATAGAAATCGATTGGCGAGGGTCTCTTCTTTGGGAAAAATCGTTTTACAGAGAAATTAGATTAATAAAAAATCAAGGCGGCTGCTTTGTAATTTCAAAGCGTTCAATGTAGGGTGATTTGGTAACCTACGTAAGAGTGAGACTCCTGTTGTAAAAATTCTTTCAATACAGGGCAATTTGGTAATCTATTTGAGAGTGAAATTGTTCTAGTAAACATTCTTTCAATACAAATTGTATTTGTATGTTCCGAACATGTAACTATTTTATGCCTCCGTCATATTTTCCTAGCATTATATTGCTTTGGGTAAATTTCGTAACACTGCCCCCCCTTTAATTCTGATCGTCCCGATCAGAAACATCCTCTCCATGGTAGGGAGCGAGTCTATCCAAATGAACCACGTTCAAATTAGCCTTCGGGTTTCGACGGATCCGGTAGACGACGTCATTCAGCCTCTTGACCACCTCGTATGGACCATCCCAGGCGGGTGTAAGCTTTGGGGATTTACCCTTGCTCCGTTGGGGGTTGTACAGCCAGACTTTGTCCCTCTCCTGGAACCCGACTGAATTGGCCTTGAGGCCGTATCGCGTCTTCATCCGGTCACTGGTGGCCAACATCTGCATTCGGGCTAATTCGTGTATTGCCAGCATGTTATGTCGGAGCTGGTCGGCATAATCGTCGATGTCTTGGGGAGATTCTTCGGGGGAGCCAAATGCCAAATCGCAGGGTAATCGCAGCTCCTTTCCGAATAGGACCCTGGCTGGGGTCAGGCCTGTACTATTATGTACAGCAGAGCGATATGCCAACAGGAATAGGGGAATATGCTCATCCCAATCACGCTGGTTATTGCTGACGACCTTGGATAGGTGTTGTTCCAAGTTCCTGTTGAATCTTTCCTCCATTCTGTCTGACTGTGGGTGTAATGGTGTTGTTCTCGTTTTCCTGATCCCCAACATCGTGCAGACCTTCTGGAATACATTCGATTCGAAGTTACGCCCCTGGTCTGAATGTAATTCCATCGGGACGCCAAACCTGCTGAATAGTTGTTCTACTAGCACCGTCGCTACCGTGGTTGCCTCTTGGTTGGGTATCGCATACGCCTCAGGCCATTTGCTGAAGTAATCCATTGCGACCAGAATGTATTTGTTCCCCCTCTCAGACTCGGGAAACGGACCTGCGACATCGATGGCAATTCTTTCAAATGGGATGCCCACATTGTACTGCTGCATTCTGCTCTTGGTCCGGGTCTTCGGGCCCTTACTGGCTGCACAGATGGCACATTTGCGGCACCAACTCTGACGTCTTCGAAGTAATTCACCCAGTAGTACCGCTGGCGAACTTTGTCAAGGGTTTTATTCATGCCCAGGTGGCCTCCGGTAATTCCATCATGTACTTCGGTCAGGATGGCCGGTACCTTTTTCTTCGGAACTACCAGTTGGGACTTGGTTTCTCGTCCATCAGCGCTTTCCCAAACTCGCTTGAGCATTCCATTGTCTACTCTTAGAGAGTCCCATTGAGCCCATAACGATTTCAGCACGCCGGAGTATCTAGCCACCTCGTCCCATCGTGGCCTGGGTGCCCCTCTCGTTTTGAGTGACAAGATTGGTTCGATGTTTGGATCAGCCATTTGGTCCTGGATGCACTGTTCCGTTGTCCAGTCTTCATTGGCCTGCACTGCCTGATGGAGATACCCTCTCGCTGTTCCGTCTTCAGACAATGTCCGCATTCCGCTCTACAGGATCTTCCGGATAGGGCATCGGCATTATTGTGCAAAGGGCCGGCACGGTGTTCCACCTTGAAGTCGTATTGCTGTAATTTCTCCATCCATCTGGCCAGTTTTCCTTCCGGTGTCTTCATGTCCAGCAGCCATTTGAGTGCGGCATGATCTGTTCGGATTAAGAAATGACGACCATAGAGGTATTTGTGGAAATGGTCTACAGCCCTTATTATTGCAAGAAGTTCTTTTCTGGTGACGCAATAATTTCTTTCCGGTTTCGAGAATCCACGGCTGTAATACTCGATCACTTTCTCTTCACCATCTTGCACCTGGGATAGGACGGCCCCCAAACCTGTGTTGCTGGCGTCGGTGTCTAAGATGAACTTGCCGGACTGTGTAGGAAAGGCTAGGATTGGGCTGGAACATAGTGCTGCCTTCAGTCGCCGGAATGATGTTTCGCAATCCTGATTCCAATGGAAGGTCTCTTTCTCAATGGTCTGCCGATGTAGAGGGGCGGCGATGGTGGCAAATCCCTCAATAAAACGCCGGTAGTATGAACAGAGGCCCAAGAAGCTTCGGAGTTCATGTTTGTCTCTTGGAACTGGCCAATCACGGATGGCTTCTATCTTGTCTTCGTTGGTGCGGATTCCTAACTCGGACACTACGTGGCCCAAAAACTCTACTTCTTTTTGGAACAAGGAACACTTCTTCGGATTGAGTCTCAGGTTGGCATTATTAATTCTGGAGAATACTTCGTCCAGGTTCTTCAGATGGTCGTCGAATGTCTGACCCATGACTAGAATGTCGTCGAGGTATACTAAGCCCGTCCTCCATGTTAACCCGCTCAGTACATACTCCATTAACCTCTCAAATATAGCGGTTGCATTACATAACCCAAAGGGCATGACCGTGAACTGAAACAGCCTTTTACTGGTGGAGAACGCTGTCTTCTCTCTGTCGTTTGCGTGTAGACCAACCTGCCAATATCCACTTTTTAGGTCTAGTGTGGAGAACCAACGGGAGCCTGCTAGTGTGGTCAAAGTGTCATCGATTCGGGGTAGTGGATAGCTGTCTTTATTCGTGACGTCATTCAGCTTTCTGTAATCCACACAAAATCGGGTAGTTCCATCCTTCTTTTTAACTAGCACGACGGGAGCAGACCATGGGCTGATGGAGTTATTGAGCAACTCCATTTTGTAACATGGACTCGATGTTTTCCTCGACTGCCTGTTGTTGCCCCAATGGTAGTCGTCTGGGTGGTATTCTGATGGGTTGAGCCTTTCCGGTATCTATTCGATGCTGGATGATGTTGGTGCGACCGGTGGTTCCATTTTTACTGTTAAAAATTTGCCAGTGCTTTGTGATAAATTGCTTGGCTTTCTTCTGGTTCTCTGGTGTCAGGTGTGTCAAATGGTCAGCAAACTGTTGTAGGAACTCTTTATTGGGCCCTGTCTCCTTCACCGACGTCTGGTACTCTTCTTCGCAATTGATGATGGTCTCTACTGGCTCGAAACAAGCTATCTCTTGACCATTGGCAATTCTGATGTCGTTGTTGGACAAATTCAGGACTCTGATTGGTTTATCTAGTCCGGTTTTAACTATAGCCCGTCCAACTAAGTAGGCACGAGCTGAGTGTACGGGCTCCACCATTCCAACGCAGCTCCCATTGCTGTCTAGCTGCCCATGAATAATCTGTTCCGTTCGACCGGGAATTCTAGCTGAAGACTTTGCCACAATTTTCATGGGGGTGACTGATGTGTTGACGGGCCGTGTCAATACAAATTCCTTATTTAGGAACCTAAGAACATCATATCTGGGGTCGAACATAAATCCATGCTGGCTAATTAGGTCCATTCCCAGTATAAAATCGTCCTCAATATTCGCTACCAGGACCCTATGCCGGATCATGTTGTCCCCTATCTGTAGCACGACGTCTGCCTCACCCTGTATTGACATGGACTCGCCAGTGACTGTTCTGAGCTGGATATTATTGGTAACTTGGGAATTTCTGATGCTTTCAAAACCCTGGACTTGGCAATAGACACAGCGGTGCCGGTATCGATGGTGATGGTAACTGCTCGCCCATTGATGGTGCCTCAGATGACTAGGCTGCCGCTATCTCGGCAAAATCCCCGGATGGATAACGTTTTGGGGGCTGGTGGAGGGTCAGTCAGCATTCGCCCCCTTATGCTGACTGACTGACGGTCCCTGGACATGTGGCTGTTCTGTTGGTTACCCCTGGTCGGTGATCGTTCAGGTGGCCTCACTCGACAATCACGTTGGAAATGCCCTGTCCGTCCGCAGCGGTAACATGCCCCTCTGGTGCCAGTTCTTTGTGACCGTTCTAATATTTTGTTCAGGCCAGCCAGCAGCGCTTGAAATGGTGACTCTGACTCTTCCTGGTTGAAGGAAACTGCTCGGACCCTCGGCTTGGACATGTTCATGACGGCCTCTACTTCCAAAGCCCGAAGTAGAGCTTCATTACTTCTCTTGACGCCACTTAGTCTTAGATTTCGTTGTACTTTTGGATTACCTACAGTATATGTAGGTCGAACACACACGTATTATTTTGTGCTCTCACTAATTTTCAAAATTACTGTGTAAAAAGTAAATACTTCGTAAAGAAATTTTGCATAATAACAAAATTTCAATTTACTGTGAGTACCATTTTACAATAATTCATTCATAAAGCAAACTACTAACAAAAACTGAACCATGCCTACCCCACCAGTTTATTCGAACTGCCAGAAACCCGTAGCAATAGCTGATCGCAAACTCCAGTGCGATGATTGTAAGCGACAGATACATGTAGCCTGTACCGATATTTCTACTGAAGACCGCGTTACACGGCAGAAAGTTTGCGGATTGTGTATCCTCTGTAATTCTTGCAGTTCAAATGTCTTTAATATTTCCGAAATAAAAGATCTTTTGAATTTTAAAACGGAAATTCACAAGAAACTCAATGACTTTGACGACAAATTAACCGAATTAAATAATAAGCTGAGCCAGATTGATATATTTAAGTCTACTGAATTCACCGATAATATCGCTAATGAAGCTGTAGATCGCATAACACGTGCTAAAAATATTCTAATCAGGGGCGTACCAGAAGCTTCTTTTGGGGATGCTCAACTTAGAAAGCAAGACGATGCAAATAAAATTAAGCTGGTCTTGGAAACTGTTGGCTGTCAAGAAAATCAAATCACTTTCTACAGAGTTGGCAAACCAAACCAACGTTTTCCTCGAATGATAAAAGTAGTAATGGCTTCAGAATATCACGTCAAAGACATTTTAGGAATAAATCTAAACTATTAGAAAACAAAATCACCGAAAAATTTTCGATAGTAGATGATAAGACGCCCACTCAGCAACTACGATTAAAAGAATTCCGAAGTGAACTAGAAAATCGCAAAAATAATGGCGGACATTACCTTACAATAAAATATATTAACGGCATTCCCAAAATCACGAAATTTCGTCCATAATTTTTCCACCGACAAATTTAATGACTGGCTATTTCTATATACAAATTTAGACTCACTTTCTGCTAAATTCGATGAATTCGTATGCAGAGCGCAACTTCTTCAACCACACATGTTTATTGCTGAATCCTGGCTTAAACCCTCAATTCCAGTTTATTAGTTAACATTAATGAATATACTATATTTCGCAAAGATAGAGAAAATCGTGTCGGGGGAGGTGTATGTATCTACTTATCTGATGTTATTACTACAACTTTTACTATTAATATTAAGCTACTGGACCTACCTGGAATAGATGCTATTCATTTATCTGTTAGTAAAAATCCATTTTCGCTTAATTTAGTATGCATTTATCGTCCCCCTGATACACTACTACTACATGATAACATCTTCCTCGAAAAACTTGAGGAATGATCGTCTCTTGATAATCTTATCATTGCTGAAGACTTTAACTTTCCTGAAATTACCTGGCCTATAACCTCATTATCTGACGCCGTAAACTCCCACAATTTATTTAAAAACTTTGTAGCTAAATCGAATCTCACGCAGCTTATTACAGAACCTACCAGATTTAGAATTAACAACCAACCTTCTACTTTAGACCTCATGCTTATTAACGACGAACAATTAATTTCCTCTCTAGAAGTAAATTCTCCTATTGGAAAGTCAAATCATGCGGTTATAACGGCCCACATTCAATTTAACCAAATACTACCCCGCAAAAATAATGTTATCACATACTGTTACGAGAATTCATCCGACAGCTGGTGCAATCGGCCATCAACCAATTCGTGGAAGGGACATTATTCCGATAAATTCTGGGAACCCGAAATTTTGTCTATCAACAGGCGGACCGCTGCCGTTACTGGGAATTCCCTTAAAGCTTCCAGAACATGAAAGAGTTTCCCGATGGTTCGTGGATATACCAGACAATTCGCAGAGAAGTATATAAATATAAAACAGCTGGCGATAGGAGGCATTCAGTTTTCGTCTTTCGTTTTGTACAGTTAAGATAAAATGTAAATAGTAGTTTCTGTGAATATCAATTTGTGTTAAAGTAGTGGAAATAAATTAGAGTGAGTTGGACTATGTTTTTAAATAAATCCAAGAACTGAACTGAACCCGAGTGTGAAAATAAAAACATTACAGTGATGACAGGTGTGCGGTGTATTTGTGGAACTTTAGAAGTGAAAAATAAATAGACGGACAATGTTTAAAACAGTGAGTTTGGACCAATTGAAAGTTACGGACTTAAAAAAAGAACTTGAGGAAAGGGATTTAGAAATTAGTGGGAAGAAAAGTGAATTAATACAACGGTTACGAGATGCTCTAATAAATGAAGGTAACGATCCCGATACTTATTTGTTTGAAATTTCTGGCAATGGTGACATGAGTATGCTATTAAAGCAAATTGAAAATTTAGAAGAAACCTTACAAGAAAATACTAAAATCTTGGAAGAAAATTCTAAAAACTTGAAAGAGGCCTTAGAAGACAAATTGCTAGAAAATTCTAAAAACTTGAAGGAGGCGTTAGAAGATAAATTAGCAGAAAATTCTAAAACCCTGGAAGACAAACTACTAGAAAATTCTAAATCCCTAGAAGAAACTTTGAAAAGCATGGTACAAAAAAACTCAGAAATGCTGGAAGGGAAAATATTCGAGAATGAGGCTCGGATGGAAGAGCTAAAACAAACAATGGTCGAAGAGTCAGCCAGAAATGAAACGCGGATAAAAGAGCTAAAGCATATAATGGAGGGTGAGATCAGCAAAATAAAAGAGCAGGTAGTCACAATGCAAAGAGGAGAAACGCAATCAAAAAACCGAAAGCAGAAACAGTACAGAGGTAGTGGATTCAAAAATTGGCCTCGAGGGGACAAGACACAAAATGAAACCTCCCTAATTTGATGGACAATCATCATGGACTAATTATCGTCGCCAATTCGAGGCTGCAGCTAAGCTGCCTTAAGAGGGGACGCTACGGATATTTTACAAACCTTGAATGCCTCTGAGCAAGAAGACTACGAACAACTGGTCAAACATTTGGAACTGAGGTATGGACAAACCCATTTGGAGCACGTCTATCACTCCCAACTGAAAAATCGCTACCAGAAATCGAATGAATACCTTCAAGAGTTTGAAGCTGATATTGCCCGTCTGGTTCGCCTTGCCTATCCAGCCACACCGGAAAATGTGATAGAAAGGTTAGCAGTGCAAGCGTTTTTGGATGGACTTCGGGACAACTAAGCCAGACAAGCATTGACCCTAGCTCGACCGACTCAATTAGTGGATGCACTGGCTCGAGCTCTGGAATTCGAAGCAGCGAAAAATACCTGTAGAGGTCAGGGCAGAGTCCGAATCATTGAAGGAGAGTCAGAAGACGGCGGATATGATAAGGCCTCTGTAAAAAAGATAGTAGAGGAAATCCTTACCGAAAAAAAAACAACTGAGATGTTGGAAGTGTGGTAAGGTAGGGCACATACGAAGTCGTTGCAAGGAGAGCAACGGAGGCCCGACTTCCGCGTTGGAAAACTAAAGAAGGTCGATGTGAAGGGGCCATCGTCGACCTGTAGCCAACAAGCCCCAACTACCAACGCATATGTCGCTTCACTACGCAACCACGTTAACAGTGTCTTTGTAGATGGCTTTATTAATAAGTAGCAATGTGCAATGCTGCTGGATACAGGTGCGACAAAAACAGTTATAAGGCCCAACATCGTTTCAGAGACGATGATAAAACCAACTAAATGGCAACTACGAACAGCGACAGGAGAAGCAGCGAAAGTCCATGGTGAAATAGACGTTGAAATGACCTTGGGCAACACAACCTTCCTACATCGGGCATTAGTGGCAGACATCGAAGACGAAGTAATCATTGGACTGGATGTCATGAGCTCCAAGGGATTCCAGTTAAACTTCAAAGATGAAATTTTGCGAGTGAATGACGAAGAAGTGGTGCTTCATGAAAAAGATGACATAATGCTTCGAGCCATCTTAGCAGAGGATGTCAATGTTCCGGAAAGAGCTGAAATCATAGATGCTTGCTTAGATGGGAAAGCTAAAGCTGGAACAGTAATGATGTTTGATCCCGTACTTAACGACGGAAATGTAGGCAGAGGAGTCGCACTGGGGAAGACACTGTTTTGTGCCAGGGAGATTGTTCCAGTAAGAGTAATGAACCTGAATCATTACTCGGTTGTGCTAAAGAAAGGAACAACTTTGGGCCATTGTTCAACACTTTCATCTGTAGTCAGAAGCACACAGCATGCAGAAATACACCAGGTAAACTATCTGAGGAACTGGAACGACTCATCACCGATTCATCTAAAAATTTGAAACCAAACCAGAGAGCAAAATTGAGGGATATCGTTAGAAACTACCAGGATATCTTCGATGTAGGGAATGGCAAAAGTGGACGAACTGATCTGGTGAAACATAAAATTAATACTGGGGACGCTCAACCTATTCGACAGTCGGCGAGAAGACTACCCCTAGCTAAAAGAGAAGAAGCCGACAGGATAGTCCGCGAGATGGAGGAAGAAGATGTTATTGAACCATCCAATAGTGTTTGGGCTTCTCCAGTTGTCTTGGTTAAAAAGAAAGATGGTTCGACCCGATTTTGCGTGGACTATCGGCAATTAAACCACGCTACAAAGAAAGACAGCTATCCTCTTCCAAGAATAGACGATACACTAGATACGTTGGCTGGATCGAAGATGTTTTCCACCCTGGACTTGAAGAGCGGTTATTGGCAGGTGGAACTTGCTAAAGAAGACCGAGAAAAGACTGCTTTTACCATCGGCTCAGGACTTTATCAATTCACGGTGATGCCGTTTGGACTGTGTAATGCTCCAGCAACGTTTGAAAGATTGATGGAAACAGTGTTAAAAGGGCTGTCATGGAAAACATGCTTGGTGTATCTTGATGACATTATCGTGGTTGGCAGATCATTTGAAGACCACGTCAGAAACCTGGAGGAAGTGTTTCGGCGACTTCGAAGTTCCGGACTAAAGTTAAGCCCGAAGAAGTGTGAGCTGTTCCAAGAAAAGGTGCAATATCTTGGACATGTGGTTTCCGCAGAAGAAGTAGCTGTTGATAAACAGAAAGTCAAAGCTGTCCAGGAATGGCCGATACCTAAAGATATCCACCAGTTAAGAAGTTTCCTAGGGTTATGCACGTACTATCGGTACGTAGCCGGATTTGCCAACATCGCCAAGCCACTTACTAGACTCACAGAAGGGAAGGTGCAGTACCAGTGGAGCGAGGAATGCCAACGATCATTCGAGACACTGAAAAGAGCATTGACGAGTGCCACGGTCTTAAGTTATCCTTTGCCAGATGGGAACTTCGTTTTGGATACCGACGCAAGCAATGTTGGAATTGGTGCGGTGCTTTCGCAGATCCAAGACGGTCAGGAGAAAGTCATCGGCTATTTCAGCAAGACCTTGAGCAAGCCTGAACGGAATTACTGCGTTACCCGCAGGGAACTCTTGGCTGTGGTAAAGGGGGTAGAACATTTCTACAAGTACCTCTATGGTAAAAGATTTCTCCTGAGGACTGATCATGCAGCACTGAAGTGGCTCTTGCAGTTTAAAAACCCCGAAGGATAAGTGGCCAGGTGGATTGAGCGATTGCAAGTATTCGACTTCGAGACTGAACATCGAGCTGGAACAAGCCGTAAGAATGCTGATGCCCTATCGAGGAGACCATGCCCTGATGATTGCAAACATTGTCAGCGAGCAGAAGAAAAAGGGGCTGTTCTCTGTAGAACTACCGCCATCGATGACCATTGGCAATCTGCGGAGATCCAAAAAGACCAGAAATTAGATCCAGATTTGAAAGAGGTTATCCGGTGGAAGGAAGAAGACCGCAAACCTACGTGGCAGGAGATTTCCCGATACTCACCAACCCTAAAGTCGTACTGGGCTCAGTGGAACTCTCTCATCCTGGAGAATGGACTTCTGAAGCGCGTCCTGGAAACCCCAGAGGAAGGCAAGGACAGAAAGCAGATTGTAGTCCCTAAAAATAGGAGACCAGAGATTTTGCGAGAAGTACATGATGGTACGACTGGAGGACATCTGGGAGTAACGAAAACCCTGGGGAAGTTGAGAGAACGCTTCTATTGGGTAAACTGCCAAGTGGATCTTAAGGACTGGTGCCGGAAATGTGCTGTTTGTGCAGCAAGTAATGGGCTTCAGAAGCGTCCAAAAGCTCCCATGAAGCAATATAACGTGGGCAGTCCATTCGAAAGAATAGCCATTGATGTTGCCGGTCCATTTCCTGAATCCGACTCTGGAAACAAGTACATTGTGGTGGTGATGGACTATTTTAGTAAATGGGCCGAAGCGTATGCCTTGCCGAATCAAGAAGCCTTGACCGTTGCTGATGTCCTTGTCAAGGAATGGATCAGTCGTTTTGGTGTTCCCTTGGAGTTGCACTCAGACCAAGGTAGAAACTTCGAGTCTACTCTTTTCCAAGACGTCTGCAAACTCTTGAAGATCAATAAAACACGGACGACGGCATTACACCCGCAATACGATGGAATGGTAGAACGGATGAATAGAACCATTAACCGTCATTTGTCAAAGGTAGTCTCTGACTACCAAAGAGACTTGGACCAGCATCTGCACTTGTTTCTAATGGCATATCGTTCGTCTGTGCACGAGTTCACGGGTCAGACCCCGGCCAGTATTATTATGGGACGAGAGTTACGACTACCATGCGATTTGAAGTTTGGATGTCCCCCAGAAGAAGAGGCTGCAGGAGAAGACTATGTCAGCCAGTTACGTCGAAAGATGGACGACATACACCAACGAGTCCGGTCAAATATCGAGAATGCCAGTGCCCGAATGAATGAATCAAAGCCGAGAGCGGAGAATTCCAAGTTGATGATCTTGTTTGGTTGTATAACCCGCAACGTCGTCGTGGATATTCGCCCAAGCTACAGAGACCTTGGGAGGGGCCATACCAAATCGTGAAAAAAATCAACGATTTTGTCTACAGAATAAGGAAGCTGCCTCGAGGAAAGCCAAAGGTGGTACATTTCAACAGGTTAGCCCCTTATGCCGGAAGTCATAACGGCGAAGTTGACCAAGCCCAAGTCCGCAGCATCCAACCACCCGCTAATGCCATAAACTGTTCGAAGGTGATGACCTCTAATGAGCAGAAAATGCAACACGACGTGACCACAGAGGAACCCCGAGACCTGTTTGAGGTGCCCATAGAATATGCCCTGGCTCATTGTGTGGCTCGAGATCTCCGAATGTCCAGAGGAAATACCAAGGTGTTTGCCAAGAAGTACGGCCAGTTCCAGAAGCTACGGGAACAAGGTCCAGCGGTAGGGAAGGTCCTTCATCTCGAAGTTAAACAACCAATGGGTACCAGAGACATCTTTTATTTGATATCGAAAACATTCTTGCAGGACAAGCCAACATACAGCGATCTTTGGAAGACTCTAGTGGAATTGAGGAATGTGATGATGGAGAAGAATCTGATGAAATTGGCGGTCCCAAAGATAGCCTGCGGGTTGGATGGACTGAATTGGAGGGTAGTGAGAAGTATGATGGAAACAATCTTTCGATTCAGTGGCATCGACATACTGGTATGCTGTCTCAATATTCGCAGCCCAGATTCGAAGACCGTTGACTGTTACTTCCACCAAACTTCCCGATGTCGAAATGGAGAGTCCTGCAAATATCGTCACACCAGGAAGGATTCTGGGACATTCCGGGACGGAATGGTCTTAAGGAGGGGGCAATGTTACGAGAATTCATCCGACAGCTTGTGCAATCGGCCATCAACCAATTCGTGGAAGGGACATTATTCCGATAAATTCTGGGAACCCGAAATGTTTGTCTCTCAACAGGCGGACCGTTGCCGTTACTGGGAATTCCCTTAAAGCTTCCAGAACATGAAAGAGTTTCCCGATGGTTCGTGGATATACCAGACAATTCGCAGAGAAGTATATAAATATAAAACAGCTAACGATAGGAGGCATTCAGTTTTCGTCTTTCGTATTGTACAGTTAAGATAAAATGTAAATAGTAGTTTCTGTGAATATAAATTTGTGTTAAAGTAGTGGAAATAAATTAGAGTGAGTTGGACTGTGGTTTTAAATAAATCCAAGAACTGAACTGAACCCGAGTGTGAAAATAAAAACATTACAATACGCTGCCACCGACTTTTCTAAAGTAAAGGCTCAACTGTCTCGAATCGAGTGGGATTTACTTTTTCCTCATTAATGTGGAACGCATTACACGATACAATTCTTAATATAATTTCTGCGAACACCACTTTTCGTGATAGTTACAAAAACAGTCTTAAACCTTGGAATAACCACTTATCAATACAACAAATTAAACATAAACGACGGCTCTGGCGAAAATATAAACACACAGGACTTCTTACTGATTTCCAAAACCACCGCAGATTTTCGAATGCGTTACAGATATCTCTTAAAAGTCTCAAGCAAAATTTTGAAGAAAGTATTATTGCTAGTGTAAAAAAATTATTGCTAGTAAAAAAGTATTTAAGTACATACGGGCCTCCTTGACATCAAAAGTTTCTATTCCCCTTCTTCAAAAACCTGATCAGACTCTATGCTTTTCTGACAAAGAGTCTTCTGAAACACTCTCTTTAGCATTTTCACAAGTTTTTAGTAGAGAACCCGTTGATGATAATCCGCCACCAATTAATTGTCACCGTCTCAATGCATCTCTAGAACAAGTATTATTCACAGTAGATCTTGTCAAACAACATTTATTAAAACTTCGCACTAATGCTTCACCTGGTTTAGATGGTTTAACACCAAAACTGTTAAAAAGTTGCGCAGACACGCTTGCAACACCTTTGGCGTTAATTATGCAGACCTCTTTTTCCCAAAGTTCTATACCACCTAGTTGGAAATTAGCTTCTATCACTCCAATTTTTAAAAAAGGTAACAAACTCGACTCTAGCAACTACCGTCCGATACTGCCTATAGTTAGTAAGGTTATGGAAGCCATTATTTCAGATGAGATGAAAATTTTTTTTCTACAAGAACAAATGATTCCAATACAACAACATGGATTTGTCTCTGGCCGCTCCACTTTAACTAATCTCCTACATTGTGTTAATGACTGGACATCATCACTCAACAATCTACAGCCCGCTGACGTTGTTTATTTAGATTTCTCCAAAGCGTTTGATCGTGTTCCTAAACGTAGACTTTTATATAAATTAGAACATCTCGGCGTTCGCGGTACTTTACTTCGTTGGATTGATGATTTTCTGAAAGATAGACATTACACAGTTGGAGTTGGCGAAGCTTTCTCACAGAGCAGGTTAGTAGAAAGTGGAGTACCACAGGTAGGTAGGTAGGTAGGTCCTTTGCTATTTACGGCCTACACCAGTGATACTCCTTACTACGTTGGAAGCAAAATATCTTTCTACGCCGATGACACAAAAATATTTGCCAATCCAAACACAATACAACTAACGCTCCAGGATGACTTAGATTCTATCTTAACCCAATGTTAATGTTCCCAATGGTTGCTTCCTTTAAATGCTGAAAAATGTGTAATGCTTCGAATCGGTAAAAATAATCCGCTGGTACCGTATTTTATTAACGGCCAACCCTTAAGTTCTGTGTTTGCTCCCAACGACCTAGGAGTGATCGTTAACAGTAGCCTAACGTGGTCCGATCATATTACGCCAATCTGTAAGCGTGCGAACTCGAAACTGTATCTCATTCGGAGATGTTTTTCAAGAGTCTCCTTTCAGTCATTTTGTAAACTTTACACTATTTATGTGAGACCAATTCTTGAGTACGCTGGACCAACGTGGTATCCTGACTTAGTTCGTGACAAAACCCTGCTGGAAAATGTTCAGAGAAAGGCCACTCGAATTCCCTGGGGACCGAGAAGACCTTCCTATGAAGAAAACTTATTATGGCCAACCTAACATCCTTTGAACTTCGGCGACATCGTGGAGACCTGATTATCATATTTAAAATATTGAAGTTCAATTTCGGAAATCTCAACCTAATGTTTACCGTAAATCAGGACGAACGCCTCAGAGATCATCAGTTCAAGCTCAAAAAAGAAAACTTTTCCATCAGATCGAGACAAAACTTCTTACCGAACAGAGTTTTTGACAGCTGGAATAATCTAAATGCTAATGTTGTCTCTGCACCTTCTATAAACATTTTCAAAAATAGACTAGACCGTTTTTTATTAGAGTAAATATTATTGTTTATTTTTTTTTCTTCTAATTGTATTAATTTCTTTTATTTTGTATGTACCTATATAATAGTAGGTCAATTATTATAATTTCTCTGTTTTTGGGCACAACAGGGACTTGTCTCTCTGCCCTTACTTGTATGTAATAAATAAAATAAATAATAAATAAATAAATACTTCCACATCTCTGATGCCGTTTATGAAACTCTGTGTGGCCAACTGGTCTTTCGTTTCCTCTGGCAGGTCTGGGTAGGACAAGTGAACTAACCGTCTAATCTCTGCTTCGAATTCTTGGAGGCTTCCACCGGATTTTTGCATTTTTCCACTCAGTTAGACTTTGTATACCTGGCTCAAGGATTGATTGTCGTATCGCTTATCCAGGATGGCGATGATCTTGTCGAAATTGCCTTGTTCATCGACTGGAATGCTTTGGAGGAGTTCTAGGGCCGGACCTCTTAACGAAATTACCAGAGAAGTAGATTTTTCTTGGTTATCCCATCCATTAGCTGTAGCCACTGCTTCAAATTGCCGTTTATACATGGGCCAAGATGAACTGCCATCAAATGTGGGTGGTTTACTAACGGAACCTTTGGTACTCACGGTGTTCTGGTATTTTCCTCGCTGTAAGTCGTGTTGCATTTTTTTAATTTCTGTTTCTAGTTTATTTTGGATGGCACTGATTTTATCTTGTACTTCACTGTGTACTGTTTGCTTGATGGAACTGATTTGATCTTGAACTGTGTCTTGAATTGAACTGATTTCAAATTTTACTTGACTTTGGATGGAATCGAGATCATCTACTTTTGTTTCAAGAGTATCCACGGTGTTTTTTATGGTCTTAATGTCATCATTTATTTCTTTTATATCTGACTCAACTATTTGCATTCTTTCATTAACTGTTTCATTAACTTGTCCTACTATTTGCATTAATTGTTCGAATTGCAGTTGTCTTTTCTGTTCAGTTTCGTGTCGATTTAATTCAACTTGTTCTTGTTTTTGTTCAAATTTCGAGAGCAATCCTTCAATTAAATTATGTTGTTTTTCTTCCATCGTGGAAACAAGATTTTGTTGTTCACTTTTCATAGTGGAATCAAGATTTTCCAATTCTATTTTACGTTTTTCATCGATATTAGTGATAAGATTTCCTAACTCAACTTTAAATTTATCATCAAAATATTTCACTAACCTTTGTTGAATTTCTTCTTGATGTTGTTTCTCCTTCTTGTCACGTTTTTCTAGAATCTGGGCTATTTTTTCGTCTAGTCCCTCCGTAACCTGCTTGACTATTTTTTGGTAGTTTCGTCCATTTTTTCCATTCTTCGAGTTTCCATAAATCAAATTACGATTTTAAATGCACTTAATCCTTTACTTCTGATCACCAAATTGCAATATAGTCCGTGGGTTCAATTTTAAAATTATAAAACTAATATTCACTTTCACTTTTCTAGAACTTTATTTACATTAAAACAGCTGATTTAAATACCACAATAACAATTCGATATACGCTCGTCGTCACTGTTTTAACTCAACTCTCCATCGTGGCTGCTTCCTTTATAAACCAGCATAGAAAATTCTCGTAAAATCAATCATCACTCCTTCCGCTGCCGAGTCTTTTCGAGAACCGTTTTTTTTATCTCAATGCGTTTGTTGTCGTACTGAAATGAAACAGGGTCGGCTTTGGGTAAATTTCGTAACAATATTTTTATAGCTAGACATTTCAAGTTTTCATGGTGAAAAAATGGGCACTGTATGCAATTTTTGGATGAGTAAGATCTCATGATTTCGCATGTTAATTTGATGCATATAATATGAATTGGTGATGTAAAATTATAATTATACAGGTTCGTTCAAAATATGTTAGCTGGTCTATAAGGAAATTTTGTACGAGTGATTTAAGTAATGTGAACGAACTATGATAAATCAAATGCAATTTAAAGATGAATAGAATACATGAATAGAAATGGTTAAATTATAAAAATAGACCGTAAACTGGTAATTTGAAAATGATTTATACAACTAAAACCGCACACTATATACATTTTTTGAAAATCCCAAATGTGACAGTTTAAAATAAATTTCTTAAAAAAGCTACTAGGATTTGAAATGAACATATAAAATAATCTGTAGGTTTAATATATCACAATCAAAACATTTAATGAAGAGAAAATATAAAATTTTACCCTGACATCGAAATGTAACTCATCTGACAGGTGCCGAATGGTATCGTCCAAATTTTTAATAACTTCATATTTCAGACACAATAGGGGTAATACTTCAAAATTTTAGAATCTTAATAAATTATTTTGGGGTAAACAAACAATTAAAATACATTATTTCTACACAAAATAGCCAATTCAAAATTAGATGTCATGATTTGGAGCAAGATTCTGACAGTTCTACCCATCGAAATACATTGAAATTCATTGGACAAAGCAAATACAGAACGGGGAATCAGGTTATAATATGTTTTGTGAAACCAAATGAAAATTTAATTAAAATTTTAGTACAGGTTAAACTTAAAATAGCTGATGCGCGAAAATGGCGACAAAACACAAAGTAAAAATTATAATTTTAAAGAAAAGGCATTTTAGGAATCTGTTTAGATAGGAAATTAAATATAAACTCGCATACTAAGGGTTCCGTACCACCTTCAAGATTTTAATATTCCAGTTTCAGACAAGCAGGGAATGAGTGTATTTTTTGATATTTACCCTAATATCTTTTAAAGGAAACGTTTTAAATTTATAAAAAATATACACTTTAATTTTCCACACATAGACTTTATTTTATCTGCTTCAGGATTCGCTTGATTTTTATAAGAATACATATGTATTTAATTTTCTAATTTGGCCCCCAAAAATTAACATAAGAGTTTTATTTTACTAATAAACTTTCAGGTAAGCCTTTTATAATCTTCTGCCTGAATTTCGAGGCTCTGTAGATTGGAAGATAAAGGGCAAAATAGGTCAAATTTTAAATTAAAAATTATTAAAAATAAAATATATTTTTCAGAATTTAAGTAGTGTAGTTTCTAAAGTGGGAATTAAGTCGATGTTTAATATTTTGGTAATATCTTTTAAACAAATGATTTAAAAATATGATATATTTGTAATTCACATAATGAGCATTTTATCTGATATATTAGATACATGATGTGTTTGAAAATTGAATTTTAATTTTCCATTTAATTGTAAAATTTGTCCCTAAAATTACTATGGGGGTTTTCTAATAATTTTTCTTATAAATTTCAAGTGAGCCCCAGTACCCCTAATTATTTTTAAAATTTTAGGTAGTACGGTTTCGGAAATGAAGCGAGAATTCAGAATTTTTTATATCTTTATGTTAATATCTTGTAAACAATTAATTTAAAAAATATGAAATATATATATATTTCTATTCCTCATAATGAGCCCTTTCATTTGATGTATTGCGTGATGCGTTAAAAAAATATTTTTTATTTTCCGTTTAATTCTATAATTTGGCCCCCAATATTAATATTAGGGATTTCGTCTTATTTTTCCTGTAAACAAAAAAATAGGTCTTATAATTTGGGCAATAAAGGGAGGAATGAGTAATTTTTTAAACACTTTTTTTAATATATTTTAAAATATTCATTTTAAAAAAATTAAAAAATATATTTGTATTCGTCATAATGAGACCTGTGATTTGATATATTAAATGATCCGTTAGAAACAAGTTTATTTTTTTATTTTTCATTTAATTCTGTCATTTGCCCCCCAAAATCAATATTAGGGAGTTTATCCTTATTTTTCAGTAAAGTTCATGTGAGGGGCTACACATATATTTTTTTCAAATTTTTGCGTCTCATAGTTTCAGGGATAAGGGGGGGAATGGGTACATTTTTTAATATTTTTGTTAATATCTTTTAAATAATTTATTTTAAAAATATTAAAAAATTTTAATTTGTATTTGTTTTGATATATTACTTGATCTGTTAGAAACAATTATAATTTTTTATTTTCCATTTAATTCTATGATTTGCCCCCCTTCCCCCAAAATGAATATTAGGGGTTTCTCCTTATTTTTCCAGTAAAGTTCAGGTGAGGCGCTATACCTCTATTTTTTTTCAAAATTTTACAGCTTATGGTTTCTGAGATAAGGGGGTGGGAATAGGTAAAATTTTTTATATTATTTTATAAGCCCTTTCATTTGATATATAACATGATGCGGTAGAAACAATTTTAATTTTATATTTTCCATTTAATTCTGTAATTTGCCCCCAAAAATTAAAAGTAGAAGTTTCTCCTTATTTTTCCAGTAAACTTCAGGTCAGATCCTATACTATTTTTTTTCCAAAACTGTTTCCAAAACTGTAAAGTTATAGTTTCCGTGATGAGGGGGAATGGGTAAATTTTGGTATATTTTCGTTATCTTTTTAACTAATTTTTTTATATATATGAAAAAAATATATTTGTGTTCCTCAGAATGGGAGCTTTCAGTTGATGTATTTCACGATGTGTCTGAATTTTTTTATTTTTAAATTTTTATTTAAATCTATAATTTGCCCCCAAAATTAATATCAATGGTTTCTCCTTATTTTTCCTGCAAAGTTCAGGCAACGTTCTATATTTCTTATTTTTTTCAAAATTTTAGGGTCAGTAGTTTCGTAGATTTATTTTAGTTTTTCCCCCCAGAAGTACCCCTAAAATCAAAATTTCTTCTTTTACGATATGTTCTCCTGATCGGGTCACCAAACTATATATTGATACCAAATTTCAACCTCTTCCGCCCAGTAGTTTAGGAGCAAATTGTTGTTATCTGACAGAGGCAGAAATCCGGGGTGATATTATAAGGGTATCCGTATATTGTATATAAGGAACCCTAAAAATGAGTATTATATATAAAAAGGGGATTTCAAAATTTAAAATCTGCAGTTCTATGTCAAATTAGAAACTATAAAAGCAAGAACTGACATCATGTAAAAAGTTGATAGCAGAAATTATGGTAATAACAGCAGCATCGCTCTTTGTGAGGGTTGGAACATCTTGAGGATAAAAATCCTATAATTAAATATATTTGCTACTACCAGTTTGAATGATATTATTGCTATTATTTGAGAAGACAGATATTGCACCCATTTAAACTAAACCATTATATTATAAAAATGAAATATTAAAAAATATTTACTAAACAATAAAGCACCCTATAACGTTCATCATCACATTCTGCAGGTGCTTATGAAGTTAAATGTTATAAATAGTATTTAAAGATAATATAAGTAATTCATGAATTGTTGAAAACAGTCATCATACTTATAAGTTGAAACTAGAAGTACCAAATGTTATTATATACAGGGCGTAAAAAGGTTAGGTGCATATATTTTAGGTGGACATAGTATACACCAAACCAAACAAAAAAGTCTTATACCATTATGGTCTATGGGAGTTAATAACCAAGAAAATCTAAAATACATTGCATCCTGACAGTATAGTACAGTGTTTTTTCGTCGATATTAGTTAAAAGGTTCTTTAATTCTATTTTACGTTTTTCATGAAAAGATTTTACTAATCTTTGCTGGATTTCTTCTTGGTGTTGTTTCTCCTTCTTGTCACGTTTTTCCAGGATTTGAGTTATTTTTTCATCTAGTCCATCCGTAACCTGTTTGAATATTTTTTTTGTGGTATCGTCCATTTTTTTCTTTTTCCATACTTCGGGTTGTCGCCATAAATCAATTTCGATTTTAACTTCACTTAATCCTTCCTTAATCGCACTTGACTGACACCAAATTGCAATTAACTCCGTGAGTTCAAATTTTATTAATTTTAAAAACTGATCTTCACTTTCACTTTCTAGAAACTTTATTTACACATAAAAATTCAATATTTACAACAGCTGATTTTGATAAACAATTTACACGGAATATAAACTCAACTAGCTAAGCTAAGTTAAGAATTCTATTTGCTTTATATAGCGTACATCGACTTACCCAGTCGTTCTGGATGGGTATTACATTTGTTTGCCGAGCGTCAAGATCAGCAGTTTTTGCCCCATTCGAAAATTCCATTTTTTTAATTATCACAGCTATTGGTGTTTTACGTTGCTTTAGTCAAGGACGGCGTAGATAAATTTTATAAGACTGTCCCCCCTCCTTTAATTCTGTTCGTTCCGATCAGAAACATCTTCCGCACTGTAGGGGGCGAGTCAATCTAAATGAACCACCTTCAACTTAGCCCCGGGGTTTCGACGGATACGGTAGATAACGTCATTGATCCTTCCCAGGCAGGTGTAAGCTTTAGAGATTTACCCTTGGTCCTCTGGGGGTTATACAGCCAGACCTTGTCCCTCTCTTGGTACTCGACTGAATTGGCCTTGAGGTCACATCGTGTCTTCATCCGGTCACTGGTGGCCAACATCTGCGTTCGGGTTAGTACGTATATTGCCAGCATGTTATGTCGGAGCTGGTCGGCATAATTGTTGATGTCTTAGGACGGTTTTTCGGGGGAGCCAAAGGCCAGATCGCAGGGTAATCCCAGCTCTTTTCCAAATAGTACCCTGGCTGGAGTCCGGCCTGTACTGTCATGTACAGCTGAGCGATAGGCCAACAGGAATAGGAGAATATCCTCTTCCCAATCACGCTGATTAATGCTGAAGACCTTGAATTGGTGTTGGTCAAAGGTTCTGTTGAATCTTTCCACCATTCCGGACGGTGGGTGCAATGGTGTTGTTCTCGTGTTCTTGATTCCTAACATCGTACAGGTCTTCTGGAGTACATTCAATTCAAAGTTACGCCCTTGGTCTGAATGTAGTTCCAACGGGACGCCAAACCTACTGAATAGCTGTTCTACCAATTCCGTCGCAACCGTGGTTGTCTCCTGACTGGGTATCGTATATGCCTCAGACCACTTGCTGAAGTAATCCATTGCGACCAAAATGTATTTGTTTAAGTTCTCATACTCGGGAAATGGACCGGCGACATCGATGGCAATTCTCTCAAATGTGACGCCCACATAGTACTGCTGCATTTCCGGCACCAAGCTCTGACATCTTCGAAGTAATTTACCCAGTAGTACCGCTGGCGAACTTTATCTAAGGTTTTATTCATGCCCAGATGACCCCCGGTAATCACGTCATGTACTTCGGTCAGGATGGCTGGTACCTTTTTCTTTGGGACTACCAGTTGAGACTTGGTTTCTCGGCCGTCAGTGCTTCCCAAAATTCGCTTGAACATTCCATTCTCTACTCTTAGAGAGTCCGATTGGGGCCATAACGATTTCAGGACGCCCGAGTATCTAGCTACCTCGTCCTATCGTGGCCTGGATGCCCTTCTCTTTTTAAGTGACAGGATTGGTTCCATGTCTGGATCAGCTATTTGGTCCTGGATGCACTGGTCCGTTATCCAGTCTTCATTGGCCTGCACTCGGATCTGTCTGATATAGATACCCTCTCGCTGTTCCGTCTTCAGGCAATGTCCGCATTCTGCTCTACAGGGTCTTCTTGAAAGAGCATCGGCGATGTTCAACCTTGAAATCGTATTGCTGTAATTTCTCCATTCACCTGGCCAGTTTTCCTTCCTGTGTCTTTATGTCTGGCAGCCATTTAAGGGCGGCGTGATCTGTTCGGATTAGGAAATGGCTACCATAGAGATACTTGTGGAAATAATCTACACTTTTGGAAGGAAGTTCTTTTCTGGTGACACAATAATTTGTTTCCCCTGAATCCACGGCTGTAGTACTCCATCACCCTCTCTTCACCATTTTAAACCTGGGATAGGACGGCCCCCAAACCTGTGTTGCTGGCGTCAGTGTCTAAGAGGAGTTCGAACTGTGTAGGAAACGCTATGATTGGGCTGGAACAGCCTTCAGTCGTCGGAACGATGTTTCACAGTCTTGATTCCAATGGAAGGTCTCTTTTTTAGTGGTCTGCCGATGTAGGAGTGCGGCAATAGTGGCAAATCCCTCAACAAATCGTTTGTTGTATGAATAGATACCCAAGAACCTCCGGAATTTTTGCTGGTCTCTTGGGACTGGCCAATCACGAATGGCTTCTAGTTTGTCTTCGTTTGTGCGGATTATTAACTCAGAAACAACGTGACCCAAAAATTCTATTTCTTTTTGGAATATGGAACACTTTTTCGGGTTGAGTCTTAGGCTGGCGTTCCTTAATTCTGAAAAATACTTCGCCCTGGTTCTTCAGGTGGTCGTCGAATGTATGACCTATGACCAGAATGTCTTCGAGGTATACTAACACGTTCTCCATGTCAACCCGCTCATTACATACTCCATTAGCCTCTCAAATGTAGCGGGAGCATTACATAACCCAAAGGGCATAACCGTGAACTGAAACAGCCCTTTACTGGTGGAAAACGCTGTCTTCTCTCTGTCTTTGTCGTGTAGACCAACCTGCCAATATCCACTCTAGGTCTAGTGTGGAGAACCAACGAGAGCCGGCTATTGTGGTCAGAGTGTCATCGATTCGGGGTAGTGGATAGCTGTCTTTCTTCGTGACGTAGTTCAGCTTTTTGTAATCCACGCAAAATCGGGTGGTTCCATCCTTTTTTTAACTAGCACAACGGGAGCATACCATGGGCTGATAGATGACTCGATAACTTCATTTTGTAACATGGACTCGACTGCCTGTTGTTGCCCCAATGGTAATTACCTAGGTAGTATTCTGATGGGTTGAGCCTTTCCGGTATCTACTCAGTGCTGGATGATGTTGGTGCGACCGGTGGTTCCATCTTGACTGTTAAAAATTTGCCAGTGATTCGTGATAACCGGTTGGCTTTCTTCTGTTTCGGTGGTGTAAGGTGTCTCAAATGGTCAGCAAACTGTTGTAGAACCTCTTTACTGGGCCCTACCTCGTTCACCGATGTCTGGTACACTTCTTCGCAATGGATGGCTCGAAACAAGCTATTTCTTGACCATTGGCAATTCTGATGTCGTTGTTGGCTATATTTAGGACTCTAATTGGTATGTCTGGTCTAGTTTTAACTAACTAGTCATGAGCTAAATGTACGGGCTCCACCATTCCAACGCAGCTCCCAGGATTGCTTTCTAGCTTCCCATGAATAATCTGTTCCGTTCGACCGGGAATTCTGGCCGAGGATTTTGCTACAATTTTTATGGAGGTCGCTGAACTGTTGACGGGCCGTGTCAATACAAATTCCTCATTTAGGAACCGAAGAACATCATATCACGGGTCGAACATAAATCCATGCTGGCTGTTTAGGTCCATACCCAGTATGAAATCGTCCTCAATATCCGCTACTAGGACCCTATGCCGGATTCTGTTGTCCCCTATCTGTAGTAGGACATCTGCCTCACCCTGTATTGACATGGACTTGCCGGTGACTGTTCTGAGCTGGATGTTGTTGCTAGCTGGCCGGATTTCCGATGACCTCAAAACTCTGGACTTGGCAATGGACACAGCGGCGCCGGTGTCGATGGTGATGGTAATTGTTCGGCCATTGATTTTGCTAATACATCACGTAAACCAAATTATTTATTTTGTAATGCAGATCATTTACTCTTTAACTGTTCTGAATTTTTAAATAAATCATCTCAAGAGAGATTTAAGTTTGTTATTGGGCATACAACTTTCAATTGTTCTTCAACAAAAAAACATCATACAATTTTACATTTTGAAAAAATTACTGTGCGTTCGGATGACGTTCCTATGCGGGAAAATACGTCTTATTCTGAAATAAGTGGTCGAACGGAAAATACCTTGTAGTAGTATTGTAAATACTACTACAATTTTATTGTCTACTGTTTTACTTCAGGTGCGTGATAAATACGGTAAGCTTGCAACTTACAGAGCAGTGATAGATTCAGGCTCCCAAGTTAATTTTATAAGTCAATCTTGTGCAAATAAATTATCTTTAAACAAGCTTCATATATCCACATTCATACAAGGATTAGATGCGACGCGTACTTCTGCTAAATATATTATACAATGTGAAATCGTACTAGTTGGTAAAGTATTGCCTTCTTTTCCGATTAATGCTATCGTACTGGACACAATTTCTAAAATGCCTTCCACGAACGTCAATACAAAACAATGCACTTGGATAATCTAGTGTTTGCTGATCCTGGATATCATTGTCCGGGTGAAATAGATATTCTTTTAGGAGCAGAATTGTTTCCATATATCCTTCGTTCTGTTTATATACAGGGAGGATCTAACAAACCTGGCGCGCTCAACACAGTTTTCGGTTGGCTTGTCATGGGGAAAATTGGACAACATCTTTCACAGGAAGTTAAATCTTTTTTCGTACAACAAAATGATTTTGACTTAGATAACACTTTGAGAATGTTCTGGAGGAGTTTCAGACTTGTACAAAATAACCCTGGTGCAGGCAATCAATTTGATATTAATGAATCAGCTTTTCATAAAACCAAGTTTAATATTACTGCCCTTTTTTAAGTGGCGTAACATAGTGAAACATTGTAACAATATTAAAGATCAAAAATAATTATAAATATTTTGTTAGATTTGATTATAAACTGATTCAAATTAGTTTTACCATTTCTTAAATCCAACTAAACCTCAGTGGTCTGTATTTTGTTGCCCTATATTTCTTATATTAAAGTATCCTAAATGACATTATAAGATTAGATTTCAAATTACCTTTGTCCTTTTTGTTTCAGGTATCACATGAAAACGTTTGATAAAGTTGCTACAAGGCATTATATTAGATCAAGTCAGATGTTCCACACAAACTTAGCTAAAGCACCAGCCCAATTTTTTTTAAGCAAAAGTGATCCAATTGGTGCAGAAGCTTCGAATCAGAGAGTCCGAGAATCTTGGGAAAGTATGGGTATTCCAGTAAGTATTCAAACACTATCAGAAAGTTGTGTCGAGACGATTTACATAATTCACTAGGTTTTGAAATTCAGATCCACACAAAATTAATTTTCTTTGTTTCCACCAACGAAACTTATACAACAATCTGGAAAATTCCTATGTAGGTTGTCTGATTATCCGACTTCGAAATGACCTTGAATTCCACCTAATACAGACAATCCGACCCCAGATTCCGATTCAGCTACTAAAAAACAATTGTGTACTAGGTTTCGTGATTTAATACACACATACTGACCTCTGCGTTGAATTCAGTGACATCAAAAACCTGTACCTGGTTTTTTCCAGATTTTTGTGTGAAAATTGCTAATTTGAGCTAGAGATTACTTTGAACGCGATCCTGGTTCATTTTATAAAAAATAAATGACAAACGAAACTACTTTATACACTGCTAAAAGTTATCAAATATTAGGGTAGGTCGTAATTCTATAACTGTGTCGTTATCTCAGGATATCATTTTCGATTTATATCACTCCAAAATCTCACATTTTGCTTATTTATTTCTTCATGGAAAAAGAACTTTCATCACTGAAGCACACAAAATTAGGAATAATGGCTTGGCACTTGTGGCAAATGTATTACTTTCTGGTTAGGATAATGTTTTTTTTTTAGTTCTTGAACTAATTTCAAATTGTAGGGATATACTTTCTTCCTTGTGAACTTAGCAAACTGTTTTTTACAACTTTCAGCGTTAACATGCGTTGGTAGATTTTTCACAATTTCAATTTCCTTTTTAATTTCAGAAATTGTTGGCCCAACTGAGCAATGTTCTGCATGCCGGATTTTTGATTTCATCTCAATGATAATACATTCAGTCATATGATAATTTCTATTATTTTCGAAAAATATTAGGAAGAATTGTAATTTTTCTTGAAGATTTCATGTTTTTTTATGTTATTTAAGTTTTTTTGACGTGTGAATTTAACAGTCAACAGTTCACTTTCTAAAACAGAGTTTGAAAATATGTTCGCGCACATGGATATTCTACTTTGAAATACCTTTAGAATGAGTCTAAATTTGAATCTCTTTTCCATTTCTAAATTAAGCATGATATTGAAATGTTTATTCATATATTGCTAGTAATTCATCTCTGCTTTCAGGTACAGTGGAAATGTTGGGCTAAGTCTCCACATGTAGGTCACTTACGAACGCATCAAAAGGAATATCAAGCGATATTAAATGAATTTTTGCAAAATCTTAATGTACCAAATCAAAAACAGAAGCTGAAAGTACAATCCTAAGTCTGGTGTCTGCTCTACAACAATGTCTCTTTTCATTTTATATAATGGCAAAATAATAAATTACACCATACAGTATAGATTTTTATGAAAAGTATGAACGTATATTTATACTACTATATCATAAACATTTATAAGATTTTTGTTTAACTATCATTAGTTCAATTGTATTTGAAGTACAGGATATTACACACATTCATTATTTTTACTATAAACAATTTTCAATGGCAATATAAGTGTTATGGGAGGTTCCCAAAAAACAATTTTTAATTAAATAGATTTTATTTGATATGTAAGCGTATGTTGCATTTGATTTGACTATTACTATTATTTATGATTTCTTTCATGTTTCTCTACCATTTAGTAATTCGGCCGTTACACTGTTATTCTTAAGTGCCTTATTTATTTATTGAAGGAAAATGGCAATCCAACATGCAGTCACAGCTGCCCAATTACAGAATGACACAAATTTACATTTTTTAAAGTGAAACTTTTCTTACACCGTCTCTCGCATGTCGAGTTACAGCCCAGCGTAGTAAAGGAAAAGTGTAAGGCGCTCGCCAGATCAGCCAAGCCGGCACTCGATACACTTTACGGCTTTATTAATTGTCCCAGAATGTATATTATTAAAGCATAAGAAAATGAAAAAGGATAGGTATTATATTGTATCCCAAGTGAAAAAAATCCTTGCATATATTTTTACTCTTTTCATATGTATATTTTGATATTTATAAATTGCCCCTTCTCTAAAACAATATTTGATTTTGTACTTTACTTTTCTTGTAAACTTTGAGTAAAACCCTATTTTCTCTTTCTTTTCCAAAGTTTAGGCTCAATAGTTCGGAAATATAGGAGGGGATTTTGTAAAGTTTTGTTAATACTTCTGAAACAAATTATTTAAAATATGAAATAATAAATTAGTATTATTCATAAAGAACTCTTCCATCTGATACATTACTTGATGCCTTTAATAAAATTGTATTTTTTTTATTTTTTATGTAATTCTATAATCCGCCCTTAAATACATATTAGTGCTTTCTCCTTATTTTTCACGTGAGGTCATATAGTTTCGGAAATAAAATTAGTAACTTTTAAACAAATTATTTTAAAAATATGAAAGAAATATATTTGTATTTCTCATAATGAGCCCTTTTTTGGTATATCACATGCGTTTGACAACATTATATTTTTTTATTATTCATTTAATTCTATAATTTGTCACCCGAAATTAATATTAAGGGTTTCCCGTATTTTTAACCGACTTCCAAAAAGGAGGAGGTTATCAATTCGTATGCAACTTTTTTTTATATACGTCCTGCCATTATTCAAAAGCTGCTTGGGCAATTTTAATGATTTAAACTGCATTTTATTAAGGAACATGAGATTTACGGTTTTCTAGAAAATCAGAAAAAAAGGAAATAATAGACTAGATTTCAGCGATTTTCAATAAATCTTCACTTTTTTCTCTAAAAGTGATAACGCAATTTGAATATTATAAATTGTATTATACAAAGATATGGTCCAGCTGAATTCCGTACATTTTTCTATAACGCAAAACCATTTTTCTGAAAATCGGGATAATTTATACAAAAAAACTGTAAACATCATGGTAAATGTCAAATTTTTATCACAAAGATCTTGTTTAAATGTCATGATATGCCATGAAAGTATATCGTACAGGGTGTTTTTAATGGTTTTCAATTAGATGCATTTGAAAGTCAGTTTCTGTTAGAGACGAAGTTATATTCGCGTGAAATGCCAGAAAATATTCCGTTAGTTTATCGAAACGAAAATTTGTTAGATATGTGGGTGAACTCTTCTATATGGTATACGGTTGTAGGTGTGTGCGTGCGTGGATGTGATATTAGGTGGTACATAAGCCGTTGTATACATAGGATGGTTGAAATATAAGTTGGAACTGAATTAGTTATACAGGGTGTTTCTAAAAATATTGTATTGGCACCTAAGTAATTGCGTATACAAGGTGGTTGAAGTAAAAGTGGAGCAAAACTAGAGTTATACAGCGCGGATATTTGCGGAAAATAATTAGAGTTAGGTATACAAAAGGGTTTAAAAATTGTGAGAAGTAGTTGAATGTACAGGATGGTTGAAATATAAGTTGGAGAATTACAGTTATAAAGGGCGGTTTATAAAATTATATAGTTTGGAATATAAGTACTTGCTTATACAAGGTTTTTGAAGTAAGGGTAAAATTATTATTATTCAGGTGTATCAAAAATTTGTTATATAAACATAAGCAGTTAGGATATTTGAATTATAGAACGGGGTATAATAATGGGTTCAAAAAATTTTAGAAGCAGTTGCATATACCGGGTGATTGAAATAAATGGTACAGTAAAATTATAGTCATAAAGTGTGGCTCAAAAAGGTGAATTTTGATATATAACGTAGACCGTTGCATTAATGGAATACTAGACATATGGGGCGAAATAAAATCATAGGTATACAGGAATAATTTCAGGACCGTTGTGATATTGTATTGACTTGAATTATAGTTGTACAGATTGATTCAGGAAATGATGGACCAATAAGTTATATATATATATATATATATATATATATATATATATATATATATATATATATATATATATATATATATATATGAGAGGCTTCCGCGGTCATTACTATGAACTAAGCTAGGTTCCGGGTGAGAACCGCATCTGAATTTATTAAATACTCGACGTTTCGACTCCTGCTTTGGAGTCATTATCAAGAGACAAAAAATGAAAGAGTTTCACACTCTAGATCCAACTCGGGGCCTCAACCTGCCTACTCCCCAAGAGTCACTAGGTAACTGAACTGAAGGTGAGTCTGCGCTGCTTCTTTTATTTATAGTTATCGGTCGATTAGGAGGGGATTCGCGTGATGAAGGAGCTGTGCGGTGATTGGTCTGGTGTTGGTGGGCGTATCTGGTTTGTTTAATCTGGCAATTACGGAGGTCCAAGCTGTGGGAAGGTGAGTGCTGTCATCGCGTCTATTTAGACAGAGAGGTCTTTTCTCTATTTCGATGGCTTCGCGAATAGTGGATGCCCTAAGAGAATTAAGAATATGATAGTCCTACTGTCCTCGAAGTTGTTTGGATATGGTGATGTGCGAGAGCTGAAGTGAGAACTTTTTTACGAACTGACAGAGTGTTCATATACTCGATGGTTAACGCACCTATTGGTACGCCCGATGTAGCTTTGTGGGCAATCGTGACATGAAATTTCGTAAACTCCTCGATCCTCGTTAGGTACTTTGTCTTTGGGGTTACCGGTTAAGTTGCCTATAGTTTGAGTGGTGTTGAAGACAATCTTTATTTGATGTCGGTGTAAAATCCGTACTATTTTGTCAGTGATTCCTCGAATGTACTGAAGGACGGCTTTTCGATGTTGTTGGTCTGTTTTTGACGGGGTTGGTGTGATTGGGGGTTGTAGAGATTGATGGATTATACGCGCAATGTGGTCCGGATGATAACCGTTTTGTCGAAGGATTTGTTGAAGATTATAAAGTTCATTTTGTCTCTTGTCAATATCTATAAACGAATAGATCTAAGAGTCAAAAGATTGCATTACAGAACTCACTGAGTTCTGTAATGAAATCCCAATCACACCAACCCCGCCAGAAACAGACCAACAACATCGAAAAGCCGTCCTTCCGTACCTTCGAGGAGTCACTGACAAAATAGCACGGATTTTACACCGACAAATCAGGACTGTAAGGCGGGTGTTCATGGGTTTCCCAATGCATTTTGTTCAATTTTCCTTGAGTCAATGCAGCTGTATGTGGCCGAGCGTTGTCATGCAACAGAATCACACTTCGGATAGACATATCCCGCCTCTTTTGCCGATAGGCAAGTTTCACTTGTTGGAGTAGTTCGCAGTAATACTCAGCATTAATTGTACGGCGTTCGTGCAGAAAATCGATCAGCAGTACGCCTTTCGAATCCCAAAAAACTGTTGCAAGAATTTTCCCTGCAGAAAGACGGGTCTTGGCTTTCCGCGGTGCTGCCTCTCCAGGTTTTCGCCACTCCATGCTTGCACGTTTGAACTCCGGGGTATAATGATGCACCCATGTCTCATCACAGGTGACAATATATCTCAAAAACTCATCCCCCTCTGCTCGATATCTTGCTAACAGCCTTTCACATACGGCAAGACGGTTTGCTTTCTGATCTTCCCTTAGAAAGCGAGGAACCCATCTTGCACACACTTTTCGGTAACCCAACTCATCTGAAATGGTTGATTGAGCACTCCCGTATGATATTCCAACGTGTTCAGCAATTGCCCATACTGTAAGATGGCGGTCACCTTCAATCAGCTCACGAATTGCGTAGATATTCGCCTCATTGATGCTTGTCGTGGGACGGCGTGCATGAGGCTCATTTTCCACTGTCTCTCGGCCATCTGAAAACTTTTTGTGCCAGTCGTACACTTGGGTCCTTGAAAGTGTTTCATTGCCGAACTATGCAGATAGTCGACGCAAAATTTCAGACGGTCTAACGCCCTACCGCGCCAAAAATTTGATAACAACACGTTGCGCAACAGACGTATGCACCTCTTGCTCTGACATGATGCTACTAACAGCGCATCGACTACGCCTCGCCAAACCGACGAACTCCCCTCTTCTTAACATCCCTACCTAACATATATCGAGACGTCACGCCACTCGAATTACCTACAGGGCGAGAAACAGAAAAGTCCGTTTCATATTTGATTCACCTTCGTATAATAATTAAGAAAACGCATAAGAAAAACGAAAGCAGAATAAAAATAGGAAACCACTACACAAATCCATCATAATAGATAAAAGCTTAAAACAATAGTGTGTTTTATCAGCGTTGCTCTTCTATATATATATATATATATATATATATATATATATATATATATATATATATATATGTGTGTGTGTGTATGTACATTTATGTGGAAAGGGAACAATTGTTTTATCTTTCCAAATGGTTCTCGGTCCTCGGTTTATATATTTTTGATTGAGAAGTCTTGGGTTTTTGGGACCATTGAAATAATTCTAATTTAGTTTTTCGTGGTAATTATTATATTTTACGTATGTTTCCACCAATTCTTGATCTTTTTAAAAAATTTTCTTTTTTGTAAAAATAATGACAACCTATGAAATGTATAAATAAACAAAAAACTAGTCAAATAATAAAATACTGTTACATGCATAATTTTACACACACTTAACCACTGTAAATAAAATTAACATATTTGAAAAGTATTGCGCCACTACAACTAAATTTATCTGTCTGCCTCATGATAGTCAATATGCAAATTGCATATTGCATCTGATGAGGTTTGTAGGAAGTTATGATGTTGTTTTTCCTAAGGATTCTTCCCATCCGATCTGTCACTCCTTGTATGTACGGAAGGGTGGTCGCTGCCTTTGGGGGTCTTGTTGGGTTTCTTCGTGCCTTGGTAGTTCTTGTTGATTCAGGGTTCGTCGTATGGTGTTGTTGCTGTACCCATTCCTCCTCAAGGTCTGTGAGATGGTGTTTAGTTCCTCTTGTTTGTGTTTGGCGTATGCAATGCGTCGTGACCTGCAAACACAAACAAAACATTTAGTGCCTGCGAAAACTTAAAAACATATATATATATATATATATATATATATATATATATATATATATTCATACTATTATACTATTGTAGTTGTCTGTTTGTTACCTCAACACGTAATAACTATTCAATTTTTTTTCTGAATCTTTTTTGTTGCAAAGCTTAAGTTTGACTTAAAATCTGGTCTACATTTTATCTCCCTACATTGACAGAAACGGTAGATATAAGGAAAAAACTACTACAATATTTGGTAACGCACAATTAGTCAATTGGTTCCATGGCATGTACCAAATATTAGATACTTGCATCAGCTTACTTTTATTCAAAATTCGGAATATGCAAATGTCACATGTTTCGATTTTAAAAAATCAACTGATATATCAAGTGTAATTTTACAGGGTGTTCCATATATAGGATAGGTAAAACGTAGAGCGGAGTAGAATTACATGTATTTAAAAAATCTTGAAAAAAGGTATTGCAATAAACTCCGTCGGTTCAATTAATGAATAAAAAAACTGACAGTCACTTCACTTTCTAGAACTTCTATTTACAGGAAACATCAAATATTTCCAACAGCTGATTCTAATACAATTTACATCGAAATCATAACAACAAATAAGCTGAACGCACTAAACTAACTGACTAAAAATACTCAAATAAAAATCGGCTTGTATAGCATTCGTTGAGTTTCCTGCTCGTTTTAGATTTTGTTGCCCAGCGTCGAGATTGATAGTTCTTGCTCATTTTGAAGACAGTAGAAATTTATGTTTTTTTTTTTGAATGAATACTGTTACGATATTTACCTATGCCGGCCCTGGTTTCATTCCAATACGACATCGATCGCTGGGAAGACCAAAAAAATTAATCTCGAAATAACTCGACAACTGTAGAATTAACACTTGATTGTACGAGAGAATTCCATGCTGATTTTCGTATCAAGAAATGCCTTAAGGCTATGGGCACGTCAGTTAAGATTGTAAGTCAGATCAAGTTTGTACGAGATGCAGTGGAAATCATGAAAAGAAAAACTGTACATCTAGGGACAAAAAGTGCGTAAATTGTTTAATTATAATAAGACTAAAAAAAGATTTACCAACGGATCATGCTTGTGATGATGGTGAATGTCCAGTATATAATAACTATGTAAGTATATTAAATAGTAGAATTAATTATGGTTAACACAGGGAATAATTTGTTGAAGGTCGGTCATCTAAACACAAGATCTTTATTACCTTCTATAATGGATTTATCTTACTTAATTACAAATAAAGAATATGATGTGTTAGCGGTAACTGAAACTTGGTTGTCCCCTTCTACTCCTCACATGATAAGCGTTGATGATTTCTACGAGACAGAGGTAGTTGAAATGATGTGGTTAAATATTACGATCGGTCGTAGCAATGTTCTAGTAGGGGGTTGTATATCGGCCACCTAATAGTAGCATAGAATCCTTCCTAAGTATAATCCACTATGTGTTATCCCATGTAGCACCCAGATACGATAATATAATCGTAATGGGTGACTTCAATATTAACTTTCTAAGTCCAAATAGAACAACGAATTGTTTGCAGTCATACGGTCTAGACCAGATTTTAAAAGAACCTACACGTATAACTGCGAGTACTGCTAATTTATTAGATCCCATTTTCGTAAGCTGTGTCAATATATGTCAAGATGTAGGAACCTATAATGCTGATACGATCAGTGATGACATGGCAGTGAGTAGATAAGGTGGGGCGTTCCTGTAACAACTCGATGGCATGCCCATCAAAGTGTCCACCGTAATAGGGGGGTCCCCAGTTCTTGTAGAATGGCATCGCCAATGTCCAGAGGGTAGTTTGTCACTTTGTTATCAAGAAATTGTCTCAAACAATGGACAAAAGGACATTTTAGGTGTGACAAAGTTGACAAAAAGTGACAATTTGGCTAGACGTAGATGGTGAAGAGATCGCCAATAACCAGAAGGGTTTGCTGGGAAAAGCGTATCGCTTATCAGTAGTTTTGATCTCTTCTTCTTCGCTAGCTGTTCGGCTATCCTTGTTTAGCGAAGGCTGTCCTTGTCTGGCTTGTACGAGGGGTGGGCTAACCTAGCGTATCGCTTATCAGTAGTTTTGATCTATTCTTCTTCGGTAGAATGTATATTTTTGTGGTCTTTGTCTAACACAACAAATTTCATTATGATAAAAAAAATATGAGCCACTTACTCTCTTTGTTTAATACATAGTTACCGTTTTATTAATTAATGTACCTAATATATGTATAAATATAAAAACGTAATTTTTTGTATTGACAAATTTTGCTAAAAAATAAAATTTTTGCTTCCTTTCTATATATAATAAAATAAATTTCATTATGATAAAGAAAAATGAGCCACTTACTCTCTTTTTAATAGTTACCGTATTATTAATTAGTGTACCTAATATATGTATAAATAAAAAACTTAAACTTTTTATATTAACAAATTTTGCTAAAAAATACCTTATTCTAAAAATAATATAAACAATTAAAAACAGCTGCATTATTAATTCCAATAACAAGGTCAGGAATGCTTGATAAATTGAATCATTAATTCATTATCGTGAAATGTGAAATTTTATTTACAAACATCTAATTATTTACAAGTGTCTATCGCTGCATTGATAACACTGCAAATTTTAATCATTAATTAATTATCATGAAGAAGACCAAACATGTGAAATTTTATTTACAAACGTCTGATTTTTTAGTTTATATGTGTGTATCTCTACATTAATAAAATGTTGCAATGTGAAATTCCATTTCGAAATTATGTGATTTTTTCATTTATAATTAGTGCTTAGATAAAATTTTGTAAACCTAAGATGTTGATACAATTGAAAAAATCTCTAGGAAATAATAATTTACTGCCTATAAAAGGTACAGAACTTGCAGTTAAAAACAAGTGAGTTTCAGTGTAAAAAGGTGCAAAAATAACAAAACAACATGTAAGTAAATATGTACTATTTATTATTAAAATATTTCTAATTCAATAAGATTTTTTTATTACATCTATTTAATTCTTGTATACAACTTGTATAGTTCCACTGTAATAAAGCAGCATAATGATGTGATATATTTTTACTAAAATCATTAGATGAGGTTGTTGTACACGGTGGAACTCTAAATCTTAGTTCCGCATACTTAGATGCCCATATGTCACTATCTGCCTTAAATCCTGCACTGAGTGAGAGGCATGCTGCCAAATCTGATCGAACTTCAAGCAGATTTGTTCTTGATTTATTTAGCGATTTTTTAGAGCAATTAATTCATTTAAAGTAGCCATATGTGTTTCTTCCAACTGTTTAATGGTTGTCTGATACTCTGTTTCAGTTTTCATCATACTAAGGGTTGTGTTCTCGTTTTCAATTAATGATTCAGATACTGCAGTTGCAAAATTATTAGTTTTATTTCTTAATTCTGTTATGTTTCCTTGTCTTGTAGAATATAGCTTAAATTCAGGACACTTTGATAACAGTTTACTAAAACTGATTTGTAAAGAAGTTTGGTTTGCCAATTGATGTGTTATATATAAGCTTCCATTATGTGGTGAGTATTCAGAGAAAAACACTTCATTTCCAATAACAATACATAGTGAACATAAATTAAGAATAATGTTTATAAACATTTTTCTTTATTATTTATTCTTCGTTTAATAACCACAACGTGCACTGTAGACAAATACTACAATATTTGTATTTTGATCTTCTTGGTGTATTTTGAGTGAAACTTCTTGTTGTATTACTTGCACACTGTAAAGTTACAATAGTAAAGAGTAAACTTTCAGTGTTTTTAAAACAATTTGTACAAGTATAAGAAATGGATACGTTCATACTGTTAATTTAATAGACTGTATTTGATATTTATTTAAGATTCTCCCCTCTTTTAGTTTAAGATATAGAGTTGCGCTGTTACAAAAAATTGTAATGGCTCTAAATAAACAATTTATAATATTTTTTATTTATATTACATAATATTTTTACATTGTTCTTACTACATTAGTTAAAGGATTATATTTTACAAGGCGATCATGAAGAATGAGACAATATGCAGTAGTTTTTTCTGGTATATTCTTGCTTGTTTCGAATTCTAATCTGACATCAACAGCTCCACCTTTAATGGTATATATTTGTCGGCTACAGTCAATTACAAATAATGTGGTTTGTTTAGACTTTTTGGAGTTAGAGAAACTTGAATGAACTCTCTGTTGTAATATACCGCTTGGAAGTTAGCAAACATTTCAAAAAGTGTTGCAAAATTCTTTTGATCAAAATTGAGATTTAAATTATCATATGGGTAAACTTTAGAATTTAAATACCATTTTATATTTGTGATATTACAATGATCAAATTCTGACATAGTCTTGTGAATATTATTTTTTCGATCAGTATGGAATGCTACAATAACAAAACGAGGTTTTTCCAGTTGACTAGTCGTTTTCACTGCCCAGGTATGTTTTTGACTTTGCTGTAAAAGTGGATACTCTAACAACTCCCAGGAACGAAAGCCGATAGGTAAATCTTTTCCACGTTCTATATATTGCAAAAATTGGATTTTGTGAGCATCAGATAATGACACATGAGGTACTTTCCAAACAACTTTATTTAGGTGAACTTTTGGTCTGTAGCTACAGAACTGACTGCAGTGTTAGTGTCTGTATTGGCACGTACCAGAATTAAATTTTGACTTGCTGAAATCACTAGGCGACGAAAATCCTCACAAAACCCAAGTAGTAATTTTAGAGGAATGCATACTGCAAAATTTCCGTTGGCGTCACACATCTTTGGAGTGCCTTCAAGATTCCATCCTGCATTATACCATCGAATTATTTCGTTTTTGGAATATGATAGATAGGTCTTAATCGTTGATGTGATTCCAGGATTTCTGGTTCGATCGACTACTGTTCCACCAAGTTCGTAACGAATTTCTTCAAAGAGGAATGCAAAACCATTATTAATGAATCTTAATGTTGGACTGTACTTATTTTCTGAGTTTAAAAGTTTTCCTTCCAGGTACAGAAAACTTTGAGAAGGTAGAGTGTACACGTCTTGAGTTTGTATAGGGATTCTTATCTCATCATTATTGAAAAATGTAGTATTTGCATAAGGTGTGTAGGAATGATATTCAAAATTGGTTATAGCATTATCCACAAGAACATTATCAGCCACTCGTAGTATGTTAAGCGTCATTTTTTGTTTTAACACACACCGGAACAAACAGAAAAGTTTTTTAAGTCTTACACTTATACTTAATTTTATTCTGCAAATGAATGCTTTGAATTGTCCTCTTTCTATAGTTTTCTTCTTTTTCTTCTTTTTTTCTTCTTTATGTTTAGCCGTTGTTAAGTTCGTACCTTGAATCCTAAAGATACTAAAAATTGCTTATTGATAGGTGTTAACTGTTTCACTTGTTGCTTGATACTGGCGTTTTTATAGATTGGCTGTAGATATTTTATAGGTTGTTCCTGTTGTGATAAATAATTAGATGGATTATCATATATGAAAACCATGTCAATTAAGTCGTTTTAAATGCAATCTTATCGTAACAACTTCAGTTTTAAAATTAACCAAATTTCCATTTTGGTCTGTTATTTTAATAATAATGTCATTTATATATCTTGTATTGATTGGTAGATAAATAACGTTGGTGGGGTTTTCAACAATTTTGTAACCAGGCGGGACATTTGGGTAAAACATATGGATTATATGAACGGGCACATCATTGTTGAAAGAATTCTGAATTAAATTGCATTCAATGCAAATAGCATTTACTTTTGAAATGCTGATTGGATAATCTGAATAGTGCTATTTTTTAGGTTTTAATTTTCTATTTTTAAATCCTAATAAAGGACCAATGGTGTTCGATTTCTCAAAATCAATTTCTTTGTTATATTTTATTTCACATTTAAATGTGTTATGATTAGCTCTCAATATTAATACAGGTTTTTCTGTTTTTTTATTTTTCTTATCATCTTTTTCCACATGTTTCAAATTCTTCTGTATAGGTTGTGATGATAATACAGATGGTACAGCTGTCTCCTTTTGTTGTTCTTCATGATCAGTTAGAAAAGAGTGAAGCGTTTTTTCAATATCCTGTATTTCATACGTGCCCACCGGTAATTCTAATTTCATACCGTTAATATAAAACTTGTTGTTGGTTTCATCGATATTTGAGATGGTATTAAAGGTCATAAAGTCAATTAACCCCATAACATAAGTAGCATCATCTTCTAGAATAATTGGTGGGTAAATCTTGTTACTGAGAATAGAAGCACGTTCAGAGAACGTAAATGTATATGAAGACATCTTAATCTGTCAAAGGTTACCAAATAACTAAAACTATTTGTATGGTTTTATTAAATATATTCACTTCATTATTTTTACTATTTACAATTTTCAACTAAATTATTATTACGTAGTTATTAACAAGTTTCAACTCGCATTAATACTAATGTTTCCTTTCGGCACCTGGTACAATATGAGACCCTTTGAATTCCATAATCTGTACATATACCAGACTTGTAAACTTGAAAACTTGCACCACAATCATCACATTTAAAAGTTAGTATTATACCTCTTCTATTATCGGCCATTTTTTTTCTAATTACCTCTTGAAGCACAACACACAGAGCAGCTTGAATTTAGTAATTTTCTTTGCATGGGTGTTCCACAATATAGACAATAAACAGTAGAGCTAGAGCTACGTTTTTCAGTAATTATTCTTTTAGTTCCACACTTGTTACACTAGCAGTCCATAAGAACTGTACACTGATAATGTTCATCGGTAGGAACAGGCATTTATAAAAAAATATGAATGTATATTGTTCAAAGGTTTTCAAAGTAATGAGACAAATTTGATTTGTTTACGCCTTTTATTGAGATAAAAAATATAAACATAAGTGTCCACAATTAAAACTGTTATAGTTCTGAAACTTATTATAGTTATATACAATTTTACATAGTTCAGTGGAATTAAAATATTTTATAACTTCAAATGGAGGCCTAAGGTTTCCAAAGCTATCAAAATAGGTTACTGTTGAACCGCTTTTCTTATAGCTGTCCAATGAGTTCCAGGACCAATTGTAGAATCTAAGTTGATAATTCCTCTTTCAATTTTATGAATTTTTTTAGGTAAATTGTCTCTCATGAACACTCCTCGGAAATTTGGAATTTTCCAGATTTTTGCGTATTTATCTATATCAATATTTGTTAGCGGACGTTGTGGTAGTTTTTTGGAGGGTGTAAAAAAAGATCGAAGCCTTTTTTGTAAGGACGTAAGTATAGTCCTTTTCCTCCTACAGCAATAGACTCCATTTGTCTATTATGTCGTTTAGCTTCCTCTAATTTTTGTTTTGCCATCTTAGCATCATTTATTACCTTTGCAACAGCTGATCCTCCGGCAGCGATAGATCCCAAAGCAGAAAGTCCTGCAAACATGGGAATAAGGGGTAAAATACCACCCTTCTTAGGTACTTGTATGATACGAGGTGGAGTAGACTTGATATGTTTCTTAATTGATTTAGCAGATTTCAATGCAACTTTTATGGCAGCACCTAAAGTACGAGGTTTATGTTTAAGCACATGTTTCCTTATTTGACTTATAGCTCTTGTAAACCCTAGAAATTTTCTGCTCGGTTTTTTCTTCAACACTCCACTTTTTCTTAACTTTTTTGTTTTACACCTTGACTTTATTTTAACCATACTTCTCTCTTGATTATAGTACGTTTTATATGAATGTTCAGTAAATACTGATAAAATTTTAAGAGAAACTATTTTTTATACTAATTGATTCTGTTCACTTTTGTCACTGGGGTAGTGTCATGTTCAAAACCACCATCACTATCATCTAGTTTTCTTTTTCGATTTTGTTGATTGTCAAAAATAAGAGGTTCATCTAAATCAAGTTTTAACTTTTTAGGAATTACTTCTTCATCATTAAGTTGTTGTAATTTTCTTTTACCCACTCGAAATTTACGAGTTTGAGGAGATATTAGACGACGTTTTATATTTTCAGAATTATAAATGTCATCATCACTGGTATCCCTTTTACGTTTTTGGTTATATTCAATTTCCATATTCATATCAATTTCTTGAGGTTCATTTACAGGTTTTTCTTTTTTGTTTATTTTTTTTTATTTGAACCTTTGGTTTTCTTCGTCTCCTTTGTGATGGTATTTTTTTAATGGATTCCACATCATTACCATTCAAAATTGTTATGCCGTCTTGTATATTCTTGAGAGTATTTTCAATCATAAGTTTAGTTTTTTCCATTAACTTTATACACTTTCGAATCGTTTGTTTATTAGTAGGTCTTTTCAAGCCCATACCTAATTTCACTTTAGTTTTCATTGCTCCTGCAATACCGAGAGCTGCTATTCGTTCACCTACAGATGCGTCTTTAGAATGAAATCTCTGAAGAGCTTCTTCAGCTAATATTTTATCTGCCTTATGACGTAACTTTGTATCACTTTCACTTTCATAAAATTTATCGTGTTTTAAACAGCTAGCATCTAGTGGATTTGTTGGTAGACTTCCTTGTAATAGACGTTGTTTGAGTTTTGTTCCAGGCCCACAATAATTATAACATGGTATATGCATTTCAAACGGTAAATTATTTATAGCTGAATTTAATAAACCTTGACCTTAATATAACTTCATGATGTTATTTTATTAACTATTAACTTAAAACTAACATATATTATTTGTTTTGTGAATATTTATCTCATTTTATAGTAATGTGTCAAAGAATGAGGGTGGTAAAACAAAAAACTTCTGTAGCTATTGAAAATGATAATTTCAATAGTATACCTGAAAATAAAAAGCATGGTCCATTGTTTCCGTCAACTGTGAGGTGTATTCTGGTGGGGCCAAGCAATTGCGGTATAATGGTTAATCTAATTGAACACTTGAACGGACTGAGATTTGAGAATGTTTATGTTTATTCAAAGTCCTTGTATCAACCGAAATATGTTTATCTGGAGAAGTTACTAAAGCCAATACAAGGCATCGGTTATTACCCGTTCAATGCTAGCGAAAATATTCTACATCCTTCAGAAGCAAAAAAAAAATCAATATTTATATTTGATGATGTGGCTTGTGACAATCAAGATGTTATACGTCAATATTTCTCTATGGGAAGGCACAGTCTAGTGGACTCGTTTTATCTGTCTCAGACGTATGCGAAGGTCCCAAAACATCTCATTAGAGATAACGCAAATTTTTTGGTTCTTTTCAAACAAGATGATTTAAATTTGAAACATGTCTATAATGATCATATGGTAGTGCCATGTCGTTTGAACAGTTTAAAAGCTTATGCGCCATGTGTTGGTACAGACCATATGGATTTTTATGTATCTCTAAAGACAGCAACATCAATGAGGGACGTTACAGAAGAGGTTTTGATCACTATATATGTTTCGAATAAGACAATTAATTTAATTATTTTCAGTATAATCATTAACATCATAAGTGTAAGATATATCAGAAACTGATTGAACCAGATCAATAGCGGATAATAGCAGATAAAAGCGGATCGAAAGCGGATTGAAAGCGGATCAAAAGCTCATGACAACCAGATACTAACCATCTAATTAGTAACATGAATCTATCAGAGAAGGAACTAAAAAAACGTCTTGTACAGAAACGTAGAATTGTAAAAGAAAAATTACAGCTTCTCAAACATGGTGAAATTGTTAAGGAAAAGTTATTTTCTCCCATAACAAAACATCTAAAGGACATTGAAAGTAAACTGAGTCACAAGGAACATAAAATAGATGGAGCTAGTAAGATGGAAGAAGAGAAAACTTTTTTTAAAACTGAGGATCCTAGTCATGTTGATCGGGAAAAAGATTTTATTTTCAACGATGAACTATACCCATCAATACTATCACATCAAGCTGAATCGCTGTATCAGGAAACACCGAAGATTCCTCGTAAACTTTCAACGAGTTTATCCACACCTACAGGTCAGTTACGATTATTGCAAGATGAAAATGAAGATCCGAGTGAAAATAAAATGACAATTCTTCAAGAAATCACATCTGATAATGAGATAGGATCATTACATTCTCCTGCAACACCTGGACGGTTTGCTGATATTGCTGAAAAATCCTATGTTGACTATTTAGACCAGTATGATCCATTACCCAGAAAATATATAAATGACATGTATTATGATGATGATAATAAGGAATTTGATCATAAGTATGGTGTCAGACTAGATACCGATACTGAGAAACTAATGATTGGTGACTCAAGATTAGATATTGTCGTTAAGAAGAAACGATATCGAGGTAGTATGGGGTTATATGAATTATTGTTCAAAAAACGTCCGAAAGGCTACTCTAAAGAAGATGAAGATAATTATAAACAAATTGTAGCAAAAACTAATGCTCATAGACGTTATTATAAACCTAACAAACAAATAGATGGTAGCAAAATGAAAAAATATAAAAAAAATTATTGCTCCTATGGTGGCAGGGAAAGGAATTTTTATGGAAGTGGATAACAATAAAATTGATTACGTTCATTGGGATGATCCAAATGAACTTGTTGATAGGTTACGATTACTACTCGCTTCACAAACAGCAGGACATACAGGCCACACAAACGAAATAACATCAATTATTGAGGAATTGAGAGAGGCTGGTATAATTATTTAAAAATGAACTCTAATAGTAGTGTGAAGAGGCAAATTGTTGAAGAAATCCATAAAGCAGCCAGGATAAATTTTAAAAGACGAAAAGTTATAATTAAATCTTTAGAAGATCTCTTTCAAGCTGATTTAGTGGAAATGATACCATACGCTAGAGAAAATAAAGGCTATAAATACATATTGGTTGTAATCAATTGTTTTTCAAAATTTGTTTGGGCCTATCCCATAAAGTCAAAAAATAAGTCTGAGGTCTGCTCAGCCATGAAGAAAGTTTTAAAACAGCAAACACCAAAGAATCTGCAGACTGATGATGGTACAGAATTTTTCAATGAAGATTTTAAGAAGTTAATGAACAAATATAAGGTGAATCATTATAAGGTGTTTAGCGAGAAAAAAGCGTCAATTGTGGAACGAGTAAATCGAACTTTGAAAAACATGATGTGGTAAGAATTCAGTTTACAGGGTCATTACAAATGGCTGAATATTCTACCGGAAATCGTGAGAAAATATAATAATACCAAACATAGAACCATAGGTATGAAACCATTTGAGGTCATGAAAAATAATGAAAAGCATTTATTAAAAACAGTCTATAATAGAATTAAAGTGGTATCAAAGAAGCGAAAATTTCAAGTTGGTGATTATGTTCGTATATCAATATTACGAGGAGTTTTTGATAAAAAATACCAACCAAATTGGTCCACAGAGATATTCAAGATAAGGAAAGTTCAGCTTACAAATCCAACAACATACCTACTGGTTGATGAAAATAATCATGACATTTTGGGTGGTTTCTATGAAGAACAATTGTTAACAGTTAAATATCCCAATGCATTTCTAATTGAACGGATCTTGAAACGAAAGAAACCCAATAAAATTTTTGAAAAGTGGTTAGTGCAGTTACAATCGTGGATTTGCAGTACTTTCAGTATGGAGATACTATTTTGTGTAAGGAAATTGCAATCATTAGTGTAGAAAACGGCTGGTACTCACACAATTTTGTTACAATGCCATTCAACAACACATGGTGTATACAAAAAAAGAGCATCATGGATTAGAGTGGAATAATAATGATCGTTTAAGGTATGAACAAATATCTGAATACATAAAAAATTGTATTAAGTGTGATAAGACTCTGGTACTGGTCAAAGGATTAGAGAAGAAACGTTAGCTGGAGAAACTGATTCCTAATAAGGTTGTGGACTTATTAGAAGAAAGCTGCCCTGCCATAGAGAAATTAAAGCTGTTTTTAAAGTCACATCATTGTAATCAACATGTATATAGTAATAAATTAAACTGTGCAGTAGAAAATGTAAATTTGTTAAGAAATTGGTATGTGTATTGTAGGAAATAAAACTCTTAGAACCAGATATATGTTAGTAGAATAGCTAACGTGGTCCCAGGCCACTTTTCATGTTTTAGTTGAAGATGGCATTAGGGGGTTACCATGAGATCACATAACTAGATGTGTCAAGTCTGCTGAAGAATCAGCAATAACCAGTAGGTGACAATTATATTTGCGACACTTTGGTTTTTATTAGGTTGCAATATATGTAACACTTTTGATTTTTATTAGGTAGGTGTCATTAGTATGTATGACACTTTTATTTTTTCAAGTGACACTTTTAATTTTATTAGGTGACATTTGTGAAACTTTTGATTTGTCAAGACAAGTGTCGTCAAAATTTGTTTTATTGAGACAAATGTCAACTAGTAACTCCTGATGTGAGCAACATCTAAAACACGCAGATCACGCGTGATGTGAGTGATATTTTAAACACTCAGTTCACTCGTGATGTGAGTGACTTTAATATTATTGTTTAACTTATGTGTAGACTGAGGATAATGTAGTAAATTAATTTTATCAATACATTTAGTATAAGAGCGAGGTGAATAGTGAACAGAATAGTAATAAATAATATAAAATGCCTCCAAAATATATGTATGTTAGATGGGAATTATTAGAGCGTGCTAGAGCGAATAATGTTGAAATTGAAAATGGTTATACATCTAGTGAGCCTGAGGAGGAAGAAGAAGAAGAAGAATTACCGTGGCTGCAAGGAGAAAGAGACCAAGTGAATATGTTGAGTGATAGTGATGATACTGATAATGAAATGATTGATAATGACAGTGACAATGATAGAATGGATAATGATTTAATGAACAATGACAGTGACAATGATATGATGGATGATAGTGATAGTGACTATGTTACAGATATTGATGCAACAGAGATAACATCTGATTGGGAATTCCAAGATATTAATGATGATTCTGGAGTATGGTTTTAAGTTCTACTTATCACTAAGAAAATAAAAATGTTTTTATCATTTAACTTATTTTTATTAGTAAGAATGAATTATAATTGTTGTTTACATATGTTAATAAAATTTTCAATATCTCCCAACTTTACAAGACCCTCTTCAATTTTATCGAATCGTCTTCCATCCCTAAGGCGATAGTCAACTACCTTTTCCATATGTAATATAGGTAATACGAGTTTGTCCTCATCATATATCTGATAGAATTTAAATTGATTATCAGGTTCATAATAATAGAAACCATCATAGTAATGGCGATGATGAATATGAATTGGTAAAAAATCCTTATGTGTAATAATATTTTAAGTCTTCATTGTAGGTGTAAATAGTTTAAAAATGTTTGAACATTTTTTACATTGTGTAGATTCTAAATTGACATCATTATTGAAACACCAAATAAATTTGAATTCTTCTTTACACGTTTGACAATTTACTTTGAGTGTGTACATTGTAACGACTGAACTGCAACTGAAAGTCTCTAAATTAATTCATTTCTTTTATTACATCTAACTTTTTATATTGACAAATTTTGCTAAAAAATACCTTATTCGAAAAATAATATAACAATTAAAAACAGCTGCTTTATTATTTCCAATAACAAGGTTGGGAATGCTTGATAATTTACGTCATTAATTCATTATCGTGAAAGAAGACTAAACATATGAAATTTTATTTACAAACATCAAATTATTTTTGTTTACAAGTGTGCATCGCTGCATTCATAACATTTTGCAAATTTTAATCATTAATTCATTATCGTGAAACAAGACCAAATTTTATTTACAAACATCTGATTTTTTAGTTTATATATATATATACATATATATATATATATATATACATATATATATATATATATATATATATATATATATATATATATATGTATCGCTACATTAATAAAATGTTGCAATGTGAAATTCCATTTTGATATGTGATTTTTTCATTTATAATTAGTGCTTAGATAAAATTTTGTAAACCTAAGATGTTGATACAATTGAAAAAATCTCTAGGAAATAATAATTTACTACCTATAAAAGGTACAGAACTTGCAGTGAAAAACAAGTGAGTTTCAGTGTAAAAAGGTGCAAAAATAGCAAAACAACATGTAAGTAAATATATACTATTTATTATTAAAATATTTCTAATTCAATAAGATTTTTTTATTACATCTATTTAATTCTTGTATACAACTTGTATAGTTCCACTGTAATAAAGTAACATACTGATGTGATATATTTTTACTAAAATCATTAGATGAGGTTGTTGTACACGGTGGAACTCTAAATCTTAGTTCTGCATACTTGGAGGCCCATATGTCACTGTCTGCCTTAAATCCTGCACTGAGTGAAAGACATGCGGCTAAATCTGATCGAACTTCAAGTAGATTTGTTTTAGATTCATTTAGAGAATTTTTTAGAGCAATTAATTCATTTAAAGTAGCCATGTGTGTTTCCTCCAACTGTTTTATGGTTGCTTGATACTGTGTTTCAGTTTTCATCATACTAAGGGTCATGTTCTCGTTTTCAATTAATGATTCAGATACTGCAGTTACAAAATTACTACTTTTATTTCTTAATTCTGTTATGTTTCCTTGTCTTGTAGAATATAGCTTAAATTCAGGATACTTTGATAACAGTTTACTGAAACTGATTTGTAAAGAAGTTTGGTTTGCCAACTCATGTGTTATATATAAGCTTCCATTATGTGGTGAGTATTCAGAGAAAAACACTTCATTTCCAATAACAATACCCAGTGAACATAAATTAAGAATAATGTTTATAAACATTTTTATTATTATTTATTCTTAGTTTAATAACCACAACGTGCACTGTTGACAATTACTACAATATTTATATTTTGATCTTCTTGGTTTATTTTGGGTGAAACTTCTTGTCGTATTTCTTGCACACTGTAAAGTTACAATAGTAAAGAGTACACTTTCAGTGTTTCTAAAACAATTTGTACAAGTATAAGAAATGGATACATTCATACTGTTAATTTAATAGACTGTATTTTATATTTATTTAAGATTCCCCTCCCCTCTTTTAGTCTTAGAAATAGAGTTGCGCTGTTGCAAAAATTGTAATGGGTTAAAACAAACAGTTATTGTTATTGTTCTAAATATTTTTATTTTATTATTACATATTTTACATTGTTCTTACAACATTAGTTAAAGGATTATATTTTACAAGACGATCATGAAGAATGAGACAATATGCAGTAGTTTTTTCTGGTATATTTTTGCTTGTTTCAAATTCTAATCTGACATCAACAGCTCCACCTTTAATGGTATCTATTTGTCGGCTACAGTCAATTACAAATAATGTGATTTGTTTGGAAAAGTCTTCTGGTGTTATAGAAACTTGTATGAATTCTCTGTTATAATAAACCGCTTGGAAGTTGGCAAACATTTCATAAAGTGTTGCAAAATTCTTTTGATCAAAATTGAGATTTAAATTGTCATATGGGTAAACTTCAGAATTTAAATACAATTTTATATTTGTGATGTTACAGTGATCAAATTCTGACATAGTCTTGTGAATATTATTTTTTCGATCAGTATGGAATGCTACAATAACAAAACGAGGTTTTTCCAGTTGGCTTGTCGTTTTCACTGCCCATGTATGTTTTTGACTTTGCTGTAAAAGTGGATACTCTAATAACTCCCAGGAACGAAAGCCGATAGGCAAGCCTTTTCCACGTTCTATATATTGTAAAAATTGAATTTTGTGGGCATCAGATAATGACACATGAGGTACTTTCCAAACAACTTTATTTAGGTGAACTTTTGGTTTTTCTGTAGCTACAGAACTAACTGCAGCGTTGGTGTCTGTATTGGCACGTACCAAAATTAAATTTTGACTTGCTGAAATCACTAGACGACGAAAATCCTCACAAAAGCCAAGTAGTAATTTTAGAGGAATGCATACTGCAAAATTTCCATTAGCATCACACATATTTGGAGTACCTTCAAGATTCCATCCTGCATTATACCATCGAATTATTTCATTTTTTGAATATGATAGATAGGTTTTAATCGTTGATGTGATTTCAGGATTTCTGGTTCGATCTACTACTGTTCCACCAAGTTCGTAACGAATTTCTTCAAAGAGGAATGCAAAACCATTATTAATGAATTGTAATGTTGGACTATACTTATTGCCTGAGTTTAAAAGTTTTCCTTCCAGGTACAGAAAACTTTGAGAAGGTAGAGTGTACACGTTTTGAGTTTGTATAGGGATTCTTATCTCATCATTATTGAAAAATGTAGTATTTGCATAAGGTGTGTAGGAATGATATTCAAAATTGGTTATAGCATTATCCACAAGCACATTATCAGCCACTCGTAGTATGTTAAGCGTCATTTTTTTTGTTTAAACACACACCAAAACAAACAGAAAAGTTTTTTGAGTCTTACACTTATACTTAATTTTATTCTGCAAATGAATGCTTTGAATTGTCCTCTCTCTATAGTTTTCTTCTTTTTCTTCTTATTTTTTTCTTCTATATGTTTAGCCGTTGTTAAGTGTGTACCTTAAAACCCAATGATACTAAAAACTGTTTATTGATGGGTGTTAACTGTTTCACTTGTTTCTTGATACTGACGTTTTTATAGTTTGAGTGTGAATATTTTATAGGTTGTTCCTCCTGTTGTGTTAAATAATTAGATGGATTATCGTATATGAAAACCATATTAATTAAGTCGTTTTAAATGTAATCTTATCGTAACAACTTCACTTTTAAAATTAACCAAATTTCCATTTTGATCTGTTATTTTAATAATAATTTCATTTACGTATCTTGTATTGATAGGTAGATAAATAACGTTGGTGGGGTTTTCAACAATTTTGTAACCAGGTGGAATATTGGGGTAAAACATATGGATTATATGGACGGGCATATCATTGTTGAAGGAATTCTGAATTAAATTACATTCAATGCAAATAGCATTTACTTTTGAAATACTAATTGGATAATCTGAATAGTGCCATTTTTTAGGTTTTAATTTTCTATTTTTATATCCTAATAAAGGACCAATGGTGTTAGATTTCTCAAAACCAATTTCTTTGTTACATTTTATTTCACATTTAAATGTGTTATGATTAGCTCTCAATATTAAAACAGGTTTTTCTATTTTTTTATTTTTCTTATTGTCATCTTTTTCCACAGGTTTCACATTTTTCTGTATAGCTTGTGATAGTAATGTAGGTGGTACAGCTGTCTCCTTTTGTTGTTCTTCACGATCAGCTAGCAAAGTGTGAAGCGTTTTTTCAATATCTTGTATTTCATAGGTGCCCACCGGTAATTCTAATTTCATATCGTTAATATAAAACTTGTTGTTGGTTTCATCAATATTTGAGATGGTATTAAAGGTCATAAAATCAATTAACCCCATGACATAAGTAGCATCATCTTCTAGAATAATTGGTGGGTAAATCTTGTTACTGAGAATAGAAGCACGTTCAGAGAACGTAAATGTATATGAAGACATCTTAATCTGTCAATGGTTATTAAATAACTAAAACTATTGATATGGTTTTATTAAATATATTCACTTAAATATTTTTTACTATTTATAATTGAATTAATATGACTAAGTTCCTTTTATTGAGATAAAAAATATAAACATAAGTGTCCACAATTAAAACTGTTATAGTTTTGAAATGTATTATAATTATATACTACACTGTCCAGTTGAATTAAAATATTTTAAAACTTCTAATGGAGGTTTAAGATTACCAAAACTATCAAAATAGGATATTTGTCTATCATTTTTCTTGTAAGCTGTCCAATGAGTTCCAGGACCTGTATTAGAATCTAAATTGATAATACCTCTTTCAGTTTTATAAATTTTCTTAGGTAATTTATCTCTCATGAATACACCTCGAAAATTTGGAATTTGCCATAATTTTACATATCTAGCTAAATCAATATTAGTTAACGCTCGTTGTGGTAGCTTCCTGGAGGGTATAAAAAAAGACCATAACCTTTTTTATATGGTTGCAAATAAAGCCCCTTTCCACCTATTGCTATAGATTCCATTTTTCTATTATGACGTTTCGCCTCCTCTAATTTTTGTTTTGCATTTGTAGCGTCTGTTATCGTCTTGGCTATGGCTGCCGATCCACCAGCGATACTCCCTAAGGCTGAGAGTCCAGCAAAAATAGGAATAAGAGGTAGCAAACCTCCTGTCTTTGGTATAGGTATGATACGAGGAGTGGTTGACTTCATATGCTTTTTAATTGACTTAGCAGAATTCAAGGCAATTTTTATAGCATTACCTAAGGTGGTGGGTTTCTGTTTCAACACCTGTTTTTTTATATGTCCTACAGATTTTATAAACCCAAAATTTTTTCTCGATGACTTCGACTTTGTGACTCTTTTTTTTCTTAGTCTTCTTGTTTTACACTTTGATTTTGTTTTACACTTTGATTTTGTTTTAACCATACTTCTCCTCTAGTGCTTACAGTATGTGTCTATCTGAGTGTTTTGCAAATACTAATACAATTTTAAGATTAACAATTTTTATATCAATGAAATCTTGCTGCTTTTTGATTTGGTGAATTATCATTGTCTGAATCACTGTTTTTATCAAGTTTACGTTTTCGACCATGTTCAACAAAATCAAGAGGTTCATCTAAATTAAGTTTTAATTTTTTAGAAGCACTTTCTTCAACTTCATCTATTTGTTGTGGTTTTAGTTTTCGTTTAGCTGCTTGAAATTTACCCCTTTTCCTCGGAGGTGCTAAATGTTCATTTATTTCTCTTTTACGTTTCATATTATATTCAACTTCCATATCAATGTCATCATTACCATTTAGTGGCGGTTTCGATAGTTCATTCAGTTTATTTCTCATCATTTGAGATCGTGGTAGTCGTGAGGGCTTTCTAGTCTTATCCTTTTTTATTCTAGATGTAGGTTTAGGTTTGATAACTTCCATATTACTACCATTCATTAAGTTTATACTATCCTGTATATTCTTGAGTATACCTTCACTCATAGTTTTAGTTTTCCCCATAAGCTTAAGACATTTTCGAATTGTTTGTTTGTTATTAGGTCTTTTCAAACCCATACCTAATTTTACTTTTGCTTTCATTGCTCCTGCAACTCCAAGTGCTGCTATACGTTCACCTATAGATGAGTCTTTTGAATGAAATCTCTGAAGAGCTTCTTCTGCTAATATTTTATCTGCCTTATGACGTAATTTTGTATCACTTTCTTTTTCATAGAATTTATCATGTTTTAAACAGCTAGCATCTAGCAGATTTGTTGGTAGACTTCCTTGCAACAGACGTTGTTTAAGTTTTGTTCCAGGTCCACAATAATTATAACCTGGTATATGCAGTTCAAATGGTAAATTATTTATAGCCGAATTTAATAAACCTTGACCTGAATATAACTTCATGATGTTATTTCATTAACTATCAACTTAAAACTAACATATATTATTTATTTATGAATATTTATCTCATTTTATAGTAATGTGTCAAAGAATGAGGGTGGTAAAACAAAAAACTTCTTTAGCTATTGAAAATGATAATTTTAATAGTATTTCTGATAATAATAAAAAGCATGGCCCATTGTTTCCGTCAACTGTGAGGTGTATTCTGGTGGGACCAAGCAATTGCGGTAAAACCTATGTTATGGTTAATCTAATTGAACACTTGAATGGACTGAGATTTGAGAATGTTTATGTTTATTGAAAGTCCTTATATCAACCTAAATATATTTATTTGGAGAAGTTACTAAAGCCAATACAAGGCATCGGTTATTACCCATTCAATGCTAGCGAAAATATTCTACATCCTTCAGAAGCAAAAAAAATTCAATCTTTATATTTGATGATGTGGCTTGTAACAATCAAGATGTTATACGTCAATATTTCTCTATGGGAAGACACAGTCTAGTGGACTCGTTTCATCTGTCTCAGACGTATGCGAAGGTTCCAAAACATCTCATTCGAGATAATGCAAATTTTTTAGTTCTTTTCAAACAAGATGATTTAAATTTTAAACATGTTTATAATGATCATATTGGTAGTGACATGTCGTTTGAACAGTTGAAAAGCTTATGTGCCATGTGTTGGTATAGGCCATATGGATTTTTATGTATCTCTAAAGACAGCAACATCAATGATGGACGTTACAGAAGAGGTTTTGATCACTATATATGTTTTGAATAAGACAATGAATTTCAGTATAATAATTAACATCATAAGTGTAAGGATATCAGAAACTGATTGAATTAAATCAATAGCGGATAATAGCAGATAAAAGCGGATCAAAAGCGGATTGAAAACAGATAGAAAGCGGATCAAAATGAATCTATCAGAGAAGGAGCTAAAAAAACGTCTTGTACAGAAACGTAGAATTGTAAAAGAAAAATTACAGCTTCTCAAACATGGAGAAATTGTTAAGGAAAAGTTATTTTCCCCCATAACAAAACATCTAAAGGACATTGAAAGTAAACTAAGTCACAAGGAACATAAAATGGATGGAGCTAGTAAGATGGAAGAAGAGAAAACTTTTTTTAAAACTGAGGATCCTAGCATATTGATGAGGAAAAAGATTATATCTTTAACGATGATCTGTATCCATCAACATTTTCACATCAAGCTGAATCATTATATCAGGAAACACCAAAGATTCCTCGCAAACTGTCAACGAGTTTATCCACACCTACAGGTCAGTTACGATTATTGTAAGATGAAAATGAAGATCCGAGTGAAAATAAAATGACAATTCTTCAAGAAATCACATCTGATGATGAGATAGGATCATTACATTCTCCTACAACACCTGGACGGTTCACTGATATTGCTGAAAAATCCTATGTTGACTATTTAGACCAGTATGATCCTCTACCAAGAAAATATATAAATGACATGTATTATGATGATGACAATAAGGAATTTTATCATAAGTATGGTGTCAGATTAGATACTAATACTGAGAAACTAATGATTGGTGACTCAAGATTAGATATTGATGGATCTGATATTATTGTTAAGAAGAAACGATATCGAGGTAGTATAGGGTTATATGAACTATTGTTTAAAAAACAACCGAAACACTACTCTAAAGAAGATGAAGATAATTATAAACACATTGTTGCAAAAACTAATGCTCATAGACGTTACTATAAACCAAATAAGCAAATAGATGGTAGTAAAATGAAAAAATATAAAAAAATTATTGCTCCTATGGTGGCAGGGAAAGGAATTTCTATGTTGGTGAATAATAATAAAATCGATTACATTCACTAGGATGATCCAAACGAACTCGTTGATAGATTGCGATTACTTCTCGCTTCTCAAACTGCGGGGCATACAGGTCATACAAACGAAATAACATCAATAACTGAGAGAAGCTCAAATTATTGTTTAAGAAAAATGAATGATGTTAAACGGCAAATTGTAGAAGAAATACATAAACCAGCAAGAATTAATTTTAAAAGACGTAGGGTGATTATTAAATCTTTAAATGATCTCTTTCAAGCTGATTTAGTAGAAATGATTCCATATGCAAAAGAAAACAAAGGTTATAAATATATCCTAGTAGTAATCAATTGTTTCTCAAAATTTCTTTGGGCTTTCCCACTAAAATCTAAGACAGGTTTAGAAGTTAGCAAAGTCATGGAGCAAGTCTTCAAACAGCAAATACCTAAAAATTTACAAACTGATGCTGGTGCTGAATTTTTTAATAATTATTTCAAGAAGCTTATGTTGAAATATAAAATAAATCATTACAATGTATATAGTGAAAAGAAAGCTGCAATAGTTGAAAGAGTAAATAGAACTCTAAAAAATATGATGTGGAAAGAATTTAGTTTACAAGGAAATTACAAGTGGTTACACCTTTTATCAAAAATTGTTATCAAGTATAATAACAAAAAACATCGAACTATTGGAATGGCTCCAATACAGGTTACAAAGAAAGTTGAAAAAGACCTATTAAACACTGCATATAATAACATAAAAATTTCCCATCTAAAGAGAAAATTTAAAGTAGGTGATTACGTACGTATATCGAAAAAGAGGGGAGTTTTTGATAAAAAATATCTTCCTAACTATTCAACAGAAATATTTTCAATAAAAAAAGTTCAGCTTACGAACCCTACAACCTATTTATTACAAGATGAAAATAATCATAACATTCTTGGTGGTTTTTATGTACAACAACTACAGAAGGTCAAATATCCTAATGCATTTTTAGTGGAAAAAATATTAAAAAGAAGGGGGGATAACGTGTTTGTCAAATGGTTAGGTTTTGAAAACAAACGTAACAGTTGGATAAATAAAACTGATATCCTTGAATAGTGTCAGTTATTAAACACACGTTAAAGTGAAAAGACATACTACAAAATGTTTATAGTTGATGTGCAAGGTTTTCAGTATGGTGAAAATAATTTCATCTGTAAAGAAATGGCGATTGTTAATACAGATAATTTATGGCACACTCAACGTTTCATAAAAATATCGAATCCACAGAAACATTTCAGTGAAACAGTACAGCAGCATTTTAAGTGGTTAACAAGAAATTTACATGGATTAGAATGGAAGAATTATGATGATTTGGAGTATGAGCAGATATCCGAATTTTTGAAGAATTCTATACCATTAGATGTAGTGGTGGTTGTTAAAGGATCTCTAAAAAAACTGTGGTTACAGAAATTAATTTCAAACAAAATTGTAGATTTATCTGAGAGGACTGCCCAACAATTGAGACCTTAAAATTTTTCATGAAATCTAATCATTGTAAGAAACATTTATTTAATAATGAACTTAGTTGTGCATTAGAAAATGCTCATTATTTAGCTTATTGGTGTGTCTATTGTAATAGAAATAAAACATATGAATAATTTTAATGTATATATTAATAAATTAATATATGAATATTTTAAAATTTTTGTTTTAAACTTCACCTTCCAGACGATCCGAAACCTCCTTCTCCCCGTTGAGTATCAGATGATAAATGCTGAAATAAAAATGTATATTGAAATAAAAATGTATATACATATCCGTATACATACCTCAACTTCCTCCAACTCAGGATAGTAAATTTTTTCGCAAATTAACTGTGCTATCCGATCGCCTGGTTTTACAATGAAGTTCTGGCACCCATGATTGAATAAAAGAACTTTCACTTCCCCTCGATAATCCTCATCCACAACCCCAGCTGTTGAAAAGTGAATCAATATTATTTAATTAATTTATTTTAGTAAAACTTACCCCCGACATCAATAAAAATATGCAGGGCTAATCCTGATCTTGGGGCTATTCTTCCATAGCACCCCTCAGGTAGCTCTATTTTTATCCCAGTTTTAATTAGAGCTCTACTTTGGGGCGGTATATTGCACTCTTCCAAGCTTTTTAAATCGAAGCCAGCCGATTTATTGGAAGCTCTTGTTGGGGTGAAAGCTTTTGGGTCCAGTTTAACGTATTTCAACGTTTTGGTGTTATGCCCTTCATTATAGTGAATATTAAGAAAAACTTGAGATGATTATTATTTTAAAACCCCCTTATTTAAACATTTTTAAAACCCCAAGGTAATGTATCTGTAGAGATATAATTTACAATTCTTTTATCATCGAATGGAGTTAAAGCAACTTTTCTTTGATTAATAGAATACACTTCATGTTTTTTATTTCTAATAAGTTTCTCATTTACATTGAAATTAGTTTTATTAAACAAACATTGAAAGTAATCTTCAAATGTTATTCTTTTCAAAGATGCCTCTGTTATTCCTTTATCTTTTTTAATAATACCTAAATTATTTAAGCTAGCCTCTACATCACCCTCATAAAGATTTTTCAATTTCATTTTTTCAGCTTCCCTTTCTTCCCTTGTATAAAAAAGTTTTATGGTATACATTTTTGATTTTAACCCAATAAATTCAATCATAATTCTACCATTATTTTCATCTTTCATAAGCCCTAAAACTTTTTTATTTAATTGAGGTATGTTATATTCATTATTTATAGAATAAGTATCAAATTTATGGTTATCTTCCTTAATATGCTCATAAATATCATCTACAAAAATGTGATAAACTAATGAATCTGTATCTGTATATAATAATTTTGCTCTATCTCCAAATTTAACTTTTATATAATTATAATGAAAATCATATAAAATTGTTTTGCGAAATTTCTAAAATACTGAATCCAACATAAATGGGTTTATTAAATTTAACATTCATTCTTTTCATCTCAATTATTACCATATCATCATCAAAAATGGTTAAACTATGGAAATTTGGTTTTGATATATAATTTTTTACACCATATCTACCATCCCATTTTGTAACTAATTTAACATCCTTATATTTCCGGACGTTTTCCATAGTCTTACCAAAAACTGCGTTATTCATTAGTTTATAAAAATTTTTTTCAAAATAATTTTTACTTTGTTTCTTAAAATTTGTATTTAATTCAATATACGATTTCTACCAAGCAAATTGCTTAAATTTTAAAATTCTATGAACCTTTGTAAGTTTTAAACCTAAACTTAATGCCTGTTTTAAATTTCTATAATGAATAACATAATTTTTTTTATCAAAAAGTGTTGTTAATAATTTGGGGTGTTTTGATGATGACATTGGTGGTTTCATACTTTCGGGGCATAGAGGAAAATCTTTATGAAGATGATGTAGCTCTGAAGGGTATTCTAAATCAACCTCAAGAATATATCCTATATCAGAATTATCTGGGTTATTAAGTATATCTTCTTTATAATAGTCAACATTTTCAATCCATTTAAAATCTCCAACAGGTAAACATTCACACATTGCAGTCCCATATAAATTATTAACATCAAAATACATTAAAAATGAGGTAGGTTGATTTGAATCATATTCATTCCCCATATATTTATTATTTGCCTTTCCATACCTATTACTACATTGTGAAACTCCACCTCGAATTCCCCTTTCTATAAACATAATTTTATCTATATCTGTAAGTAATTCTAATGTAACGTTAGAAATCTTTAAACAACTAGCATAAGCTAAGCCTGGAGCTGTATAATATTTCAAACATTCTAAATTATAAGTTTTTAAACAAACTTTTCTAAAATTTTCAAAAACATCAGCAAGCAATAGAACATCAGTTTTCAAATATAACTCCATGTATTTACGTAAATTTTGTATTTTAAAAGTATTCCAAACTTTACGTGCATGTTCATAATCAGTTTTTCCAACATTGCAATTTTTAAGAGAACTAAAAAAATCTTTAATTGATGGTAATTTAGAATCTGTTAATTTATCCCAGTTGTCTAAATAATCATAAGGAAAGATACCTTTCTTAGATAAAAATTTAAATTCCTCATCAGTTTTACAAAAACTTCTAATAATTACTTTTTCTGAATCTTCTAAATAGGATCCTAATTTATCTAAACTACTAGCCATAAAACGGAAGGAATCTAAAAATCTAAACTTTAAATTTGTGTTAGAAATATATTTAGTAAATGATATGTATTTTTCCTTATTAACTGGAAGTAAATCTATGGCACCAGGTATATCTTTTGCTAATGCTCTAATAATAAAATGACTATCATAACCGGATAAATTATGAAAAACTACAGGAATCATAAAATCGTCTTTATAATTCAAATTGCAGAAAGAATGAGCAGCTCCTCTATAGTTTCCAGAAAAATGACAGTGATCTTTAACCTTTATATCAGTTTCAGTAAAATTTCCCCCACAAATATCACAAATTTCAGCTAATGAGAAATCATTTAATTGCGAACTCGTTAATGGAATCATTGGAATTATATTTTGGAATATGGGATTTAAATTCATTGCAATTTGTTGTAGACGTTTAACAAACCAATTAATACAGTCTTTTCCTGTATATAATTCAAATTTGGAAAGAGAATTATCAAAACTACAAACTAAGTAATAAGCAATACTACATGGAACATGTTTTTGATATTTAATAATACTACTACTACAATTAGGTTCATTAACCTTCTCTAGTATACATTCTAAATCTGCATATATTACAAAGGGAACTTTCTCTTTATTTTTAAAATCAGAAAATGAAACAAATTTTTCCTGTTCATTTGGAGTTATAATTTTATTCTTATTCATATGTCTACAAGTTATCATATGTTTATGTAAACTTTCCTGAGAATAAAAATGATTCAAACATCTATGGCAATAATATTTTTTATGGTTTAAATCAATGCTTTGTCTATTAAGCAATCGGGATAACTCTTTTATTAATGCGAAATGATAATAATTCTGATGAGAATTTATCCTCTCACTCAAATTCAGAAATGAATTTGTCATCATCATCACCATCATTATAATTTAATGGAAGCATTAGTAAATTTATGGTTCTCAAAGATTCAATTTTACTTAAACAAACAGGGGTAACATCTTTTTTTCTAGAGTAAATACATTTATAGATAAATTATTCATTTTCTCAAATTTAGAAATATCTTTTAGTGAAATTGGAAAATTGATTCCATCATATTTAAGAATGGTACTAAAATGGGGGTAAGATGATGTTCTACAGGGGTGTTTTGAATTTGGATGAGGATGAAGAGCTGCTGTAATAGACCATAGAAAACAGTATTCATCATTATTTTGAATATTAAGAATTGCCCCAGTATTTTGTAAAAATTTAGGTATTTCAATATAAGTTGAAACACCCACATTTACTGGAGTATCATTATTAAAATTTACTTTTAACTGGAGAATTTCATAAAGACTCCAACCTGAGTCTCTTTCTTGAAATTCCTCTAATTTTGTTAAAATTGAACTTTTAATGTGATCATCATAAAATAATTTCAAATTTGTATTAAAATCAATTACTCTATTTTTTGTTTGGAAATGCTTAATATCTGTTTCACCAGATTGGGGTTTAACAAAATTAGCTAATAGTGTAACATTTACTTTTAACAGTGAATTTTGAAGTTCGGTTTTTACTTTACTTATAAAAGACCTACGAGCTTTATTGAAAAATTCTAAGGGATCCCTTATACCCAAATTAATGATTGCCCCAGTTCTCACACGATTATTAAAACACGATTCTAAATCTTGCCAAATTAAATTTTGTTTCTTACTGTTTTTAAAATCCTTTCTTTTTTGATATGAAAATTTTTGTTTGAAATATTTTAATAGTGATAAGTTTGATTCTAATTTTAAAAAGTGTTTTCTATCTAATACAGATATATTACGTTTAAAATATTTTTTTTAAATCAAAATAGTAGAATTTAAATATTTTACCCATTTACAATAATCATCTTTAGTTTTAATTAACTTACCCACTTGTTGAATTTTAGACACAACACCTTCAACTAATGTATTTATTTCACTAGAGGTACTCATATTTTATTTTAATAGCGGAATACAACTGATTGCTATGAAGTATAAACGTTAAATGTGTTAAAATTGATTAAAATATTTATCATTCTATATCGTATGACGCAAATCATAAATTTCTAATAGTCTAATTAACTAATTAAAAACATCCTTGTTATTCATGCTAGATTGCAACACTTATCATTTATCAATGTAATGAAACATTTCCATTACTTTAATTAACTCAAGCTTATTATTCATATTAAATTAGTTTCAGTAAACAACCCAATTAATCTTATTAGATAAATATTACTTGTGTAAATTTTTATTGAACTTTGATTTAAAAATTATGTGATTAATTATTTATAACATCATTATTATTTTACTTGAAAATTACGTCCTTAATTGTTTATGGTAACATCATTATAAAAAGATATTCAAATAATTTTCTCATTAGTATCTTCTTGATTGTTGCAAATCAAACATAAACTACCATGAATGTACCAACTACTTTTATTGTGGAATCTACGGACAAGCAATTGCTACCAACAAATTTGTTGGTAGTATTTTTAAAAAATTTATTTATGTAAGTATTCTTATTATATTAATTTCATTAAATATAAAGTAACAGTTCTAAAATTTTAACTATTATAATATTACATTTTTTTTAGATTTGGACGGAGTAACATAACCACCCATAATGATAAAATCTATCTATCCCTCTCATATTGTCCAAAAAGGGAGACTGTGGAGAAAAAACTGAGACAGCTCCCCGTTAAATATATGAGAGTATTTGCGGATAATGAGGAGGAGTTTAGACTACTCTGTAGTGGTTTGGAGAGATTAAACATCACTTTCAACCAAGATGAAGAGGAGGAAGTGGAAGTCACTCCACCACCACAAACTCAAACCCAAATTCTACCACCACAAACTCAAACCCAAATTCCACCACCACAAACTCAACCATCAAGAAAAAGGAAGGTGGAAGTTATACAAAACGAAATAGTGGTCACCGCACCTATGGAGGAAAAGAAAAAAAGAAAAAGAGATACACAAGAAGTAATTAACCTAGAGAGCTGGGAGGGTGATTTCATGAGGGGCAAAGATGGTAACGGTGCGGTGATTAAATGTTTTACATATATATATATATATATATATATATATATATATATAATTATGTATATATTTTATTAATAAATTGAGTTAATTGATAGTATCAATTTTATTTCCCAAAGATAGTGATAAACAAAAGTTTTCAGCAATGTGTAATATAAAATGTGTGTTTTAGATGTCACTCGCATCAGGAGTTACATTTAGCTGACACTTGTCTTCAAATGTTAAAGTTTGTCACCAAATGTCTCAATAAAACAAATTTTCACGACACTTGTCTTGACAAATCAAAAGTTTCACAAATGTCACCTAATAAAATTAAGTGTCACTTGAAAAAATAAAAGTGTCATACATACTAATGACACCTACCTAATAAAAATCAAAAGTGTTACATATATTGCAACCTAATAAAAACCAAACTGTCGCAAATATAATTGTCACCTACTGGTTATTGCTGATTCTTCAGCAGACTTGACACATCTAGTTATGTGATCTCATGGTAACCCCCTCATGCCATCTTCAACTAAAACATGAAAAGTGTCCTGGGACCACGTTAGCTATTCTACTTATGTTTTATTTTTTTTATATTTACTTAAATTAGTAAGTAAGTAAAACTAATTATCTTTTGAAATATTTGAGACTCTTGGAATTCGTCTTCGTCTAGTTCCTTCAAGTTGGAACACTTTAACTTTTTAGCAGCTGAAGGTCCACTTGTTTCATTTTCTTCTCCTTCATCTTCCTCTAAATTAAAACTGTACCTTTTTACAGCCTTTTCAAATAGACCTATTTCCTCTTCATTCTCAACATTCATTCTAATATATTTTAGAGGAAGATTACCAAATTTACGCCTTAACGTAACTTCTTTTGGAGAATATGATAAGGATACTAGCACTACATTTTTTTTAATTTTCACTTCCTTCACACCATAACTATAAATATAAACAAGAAATAAAATAAATAACAATTCAACAAAAAAATACGTATTCACAATAATACTTACCGAAAAATTTGTTTCATTACTGCATATAGCATTTTCAAAGGAAAATTAATTTCATCTTTGGTGGAAATTAAAAGGGTACTTGGAATTGTTGCCATTTTGATCTAATAAGTAGACTTGAGTATATAACAGATGAATTAATGTTTTGAACTAACATTCCTTATTATTCAACTTGCTTTTATATTAAAGGCTAAGAGAAAAAATAAAACATGCTCATGAAACTTGAATTTCTACAAATCATCAACATTTAAGATATTTTCCATTTGTATATAAAAATTCTTATTTGTTATTATATTATACTTTATATTTTAATCCAAATATAGAATTGCTACCATAATTCTCATGGGTGGAGTTACATCTTTACAAAAAAATATTATATTATTGCAACCATTTTGTATATAAAATCCTACCCTTTAAGATAGAAAACACAAATAAACAAACTTGTATAATTTAGATTAGTCTTGTGAATCACCAATCAAAATATTATATGGGAGGAGCTGTAATTTTTTTATTGGTGCTTACAAATAGAAAAACACTTTTAATAACTTATGTAGGAGGAGTAGTAATTTGTTTATTTATGCAAACAAATAGAAAACTACATTTGCTGACCAACTACATGCCTTGTATTAATAAATCACATATAATTGTGATAAACAATTTACGTCAGCAATATGGAAACATTAATTTTACCTCGCTTATCTGTAAAAAAATGATGATCGTCGTTAAAAATGCAATTAACATAAACATAAGACGCCAGCCTGTCTGTAAAAATCGTTATCTCACGAAATATGATGTTTTTGTTAACCTTTGGGATAAATCAAAATCACATGATGTTTGTTACATTAATTAAATTTATTAGTTTCCATGAATTACGGATGCACTTTATTTATCTGCTAGTAATTCACTGTATTGCAATAGTCATTGAGAAGATGTTGTACTGTACCATTTGTTTTAATGTAAATAATTTACGTAGTGGCTTTCAACGTAGAAATGTTTATTGTTTTGATTGCCAGCGTATCACATTCCATGAGGGTGATGATGACTGCATAGAAGCTAATAAAGAAAATAAAAGGCCGCGTACCTAATAGTGAAGCACAGATCTTAAATTGTTGTTAACTTATAATTTCTTTCGTGTAAGACGGAGTGTATTGTTGCTAATGTTGTTAAGAAAATTGAAACTGTTGGTAAGTTAGTTAAAACAAAAACAGAATATTTACAGTGGGTTCATTTTTTGAAAAAAATTATACTTCTACTTAAAAAATATTTAAAAAATAAGGAGGGGCCGATAAAAAATTATTCGAAATTAGAAGCTAATTTAACTTTTCTTAAATATTATTATTTGCAATTTAAAAATAAATTAAGGCTTAAAAAATCGAAATCTTGTAAATATGTTAGAAACTTAGTTTGGCAAGATACAGAGTCATGTTTTAAAAATAGGATAAAATCAGGAATCATTGTCAATTTTACAATAAAGGAACCACATGAATTTCTTAAAAAAACTTTCAAAAGTTTTTCAGCAAAAATTAAAAAGGAATTAAAGAAGTCTTTGTTAAAAGTTAATTGTATATTTTATGCAAACTTTATAAAAACATCTAACGGAGAAACGGATATTAAACATTTTTTAAACAAAAATGAAGTTATAGACGTTAATACTAACTTAAAAGAGTGGTTTATGGAAAATGTTGAAAATAAGATTTTAAGTAAATTGGAAAATTTTCAGGAACGTGATTCTGGATGGGCTTTGTATGAAATATTGCATTTAAAAGTAAATATAAATCATTATAGACCAATAAATGTTGGTATGTCAACTTTTGTGGACGTACCAGCATTTATTCAGAAAACAAAAGCAGTTTTAAATATAAAAAATAATGATGAGTATTGTTTTTTGTGGTCAATTGTTGCAGCATTGCATCCATGTGATGCTAACAAAAACCCATGTAGAGTCAGTTCTTATCAGCATTTTAGTAGAGTTTTAAAATATGATAATATTCAATTTCCTATATCTTTGAAAGACATCCCAAAATTTGAAAAAAATAACAAATTGTCTATTAACTTATTTATGGTTAATAAAAAGAGTATAGTTCCTGTGAGTTTAAGCAAAAATAATTATTTACCTCGCATAAATTTACTCATGTTGTCAACTTTCGACCATTCTGTTAATTCAAATTCAGATGATGATAATGAAAATAATTCTGAAAAAATAGAATTTTTCATTTTGCTCTTATAAAAGACTTATCCAAACTCTTAAACAGACAAATGGGAAATGTTTCTCATAAAAAATGGTTGTGTGAAAGATGTTTAAATCATTTTAAAACAAAGGAAAATTTAGATAAACATTTCATAAAATGTCAAGTTATGAATACTACCAAAATTGTCACTCCTTCAGAGACAGATAAAAATTTAAAATTTAAAAATCATAAAAATAAAGAACTTGTCCCTTTTACTATATATGCTGATCTAGAAAGTATTCTAGAGAGGTATGAAGATAAAAAATCAACAAGTTCTACACAAAAATATCAGAAACACATACCATTTAGCATAGCTTTTTATGTAAAATGTGCTTATAATGATTCACTTTCTGAATTCTATCAATATACTGGTAGGGATTGTGATATATGGTTTGTTAAAAAACTTCAAGAAATAGCTTATAAACTTGATAATATTTTTAACAATCCCTTGCCAATGAAACCACTATCAACTCAACAACATAGCTTTTATGCTAATTCAGAATATTGTCATATTTGTTGTAAAAAATTTCAAGATGGTGACATTAAACTGCAGATCACTGTCACCTTACAGGTGAATTTAGAGGGGCTGCTCATAATTCCTGCAATATTAATTATAAGGATGATTATAACGTTCCTGTATTTTTTCACAATTTATCAGGATATGACAGTCATTTCTTTATAAAAGCGTTAAATACTGCTATTAATGGAACTGTCAGTTTACTGCCAATTAATAAAGAACGTTACATTTCCTTTACCAAACAAATTGCCAATACCAAAATTTCCTTTAGATTTTTAGATTCATTTCGATTCATGGCCAGTAAGTTAAGTGATCATATTTAGAACCTAGTCAAAAGTTGATCACACGAAAATACTGTAATACTCATCATGAATTTAATTTACTTCAACGGAAAGGTGTTTTTCCTTATGATTATATTGATAGTTGGGAAAAATTACAGGAAACTCATCTACCAGATATAAAATGTTTTGATAACAAGTTAGAAGCAACTAGTATCTCTAGAGATGATTATAATCATGCAAAAAATGTTTGGCAAAAGTTTAATATTAGGAACATATAAGAATATTCTGAATTGTACCTGAAAACTGATGTATTGTTGTTAGCTGATATATTCGAGAATTTTAGAAAGACTTGTCTAAAAACTTATGAATTAGACCCAGCACATTATTACACAGCTCCAGGGCTAGCTTTCGATGCCATGTTAAAGGTAACGGAAATTGAATTAGAACTTCTAACAGACATTGATATGATTATGTTCATTGAATCTGGAATTAGAGGTGGCATATCACAATGCTCAAACCGGTATGGAAGGACTAACAATCCCTACATGAAGGAAGAGTTCAACCCTAGTGAACCAACTTCCTATTTAATGTATTATGATATTAACAACATGTATGGGACAGCAATGTATGAGCTCTTACCTTACGGACATTTTGAATGGGTAGACCCTTATTCAGTGAACATTCAAAATATTTCAGATGACTCTGAATTTGGCTACATTTTTGAAGTTGATATACATTATCCAAAGGAACCACATGAAAGTCATAAAGATCTCCCTTTTTGTCCGGAACGTATGGTACCACCAACTTCACGTTCTAAAAATAAAAAAATATTAACAACACTTTACAATAAACAAAAGTATGTGAATCATTATAAAAATTTGAAACAGGCTCTTGAAGCCGGGTTAAAAATATCTAAAATACATAACATTCTAAAATTTAAGCAGTCACGATGGATGAAAAAATATATAGAACTGAATACACAGTGTAGAATGCAAAGCACTAATAATTTTGAAAAAAATTTTGAGAAACTAATGAACAACAGTGTGTTTGGTAAAACAATGGAGAACGTAAGAAAATATAAAAACGTAAAGTTGGTTAACAGATGGAAAGGGCGATTCGGTGCAAACTACTATATATCTCAACCAAATTTTCATAGTAGTCATATCTTTGAAGAGAATATGGTGATTATAGAAATGAACAAAACGGAAATTATTTTCAATAAACCTATATATATTGGATTTTCCATTCTAGATATTTCAAAAACATACCTATATGACTTTCACTATAACTATATTCTAAAAACTTTTGGAAAAAAAGCAAAACTTTTATATATGGACATAGATTCTTTAATTTATCACTTCTTTGTAGACAATGTTTACGAAGAAATGAAAAAAGAACTCCATAGGTTTGATACGTCAGACTATCTTCCAGATAATATATATCAAATTCCTCAAATTAATAAAAAAGTCTTAGGTAAAATAAAAGATGACATTAATGGTAAAATTTTGCTTGAGTTTATTGGTTTGAGATCAAAAATGTATGCCTTAAGAATTTTAAATGCAATTATTAAGAAAGTTAAAGGTATAAAAAAATCTGCTTTGAGAAAAATTACTTTTGAAGATTTCTATCAATGTCTGTTTTATAACTCTGTAAAGGAGGCATTACATAACCTAATAAGATCAAATAAACATGAGGTCTATTCAATAGAACAAAAAAAATCGCATTGAGTCCATTCGATGATAAGCGTATTATTAACTATATTTCACCTGATACATTACCTTGGGGATGCATATAATTTTAGAACCCACTGGATATTCTTTTTTGTTTAGACTAACTATAACAGTTACTTTTCCAGAAATTAGTAAAAAATGCATTTCATTTAAGCACTGATTGAAGTATATAAAGATGGTAGAACCCTTTCAAAGTGTTTACAGTATCAGATCTGCTTCCAACAAAAAAAAAAGAGCTCAACCCATTTGGAAGAAAAATTGTTACATGATTCTCAACAGACCTATCAATTAACCATCCAAAGAAGACAGCTTCATAATGCCATCGAGGTTTGAAATGATCACAATAAAACACACATTATGCACAAACAAAAATCAGTTTACAAAATGCCCTTACAAGGTAACAGTTCTAATTACATGTCTAAAGTGTTAAAGTTATTCTGACAAAGATGTGATCAAAGATGAATACTACCCGTTTGGAAGACATATTGCTCTACAGTGCAGTCATTGTTCTTCTTTTAACATGCATGAAATCAGAGATTTGTATGGTAAATGGATATCAACACCAATGTCAATTTCAGAAAAAACAAAATTTGAAGCAAAATTGGAATCAAGACGTCTTTGAGAATCGAAAAAGATTTCATAATCTAGCAAAAATTTCTTCAAAGAGCATTACTCCTATCCAAATAAATCAAGATGTTAACAATGCAACACATTAGTTTGTCTCAAGATTTAGCCATGAACAGTCTTATTGTCTATTGTCAGCCTTGTGATGAAGTTTCAGAATTTCCTTGGTGTTTTAACAATGATATGATATTACAGTCATCAAAATGTAAAAAGTGTTCTGATAGTTTCAAACTGGTGTCACCTACTCAAAAAAGTGAAAACATTATAATGAATGCAGACTTTTTACCATGTGGAAATTCAAAATATTATGATGCTTTCTACTATCTATCAGAGGACAAATTTGCCTACTATCATCTATCTAAAGATGAAGTTTCATTACCATTTCTCTTTCTCGAGATGTCAGTAAACCACCGCTTGGGGTATGGACGACGATTTGAAAAATGTGAAGAAGGGCTGCTAAACCTATGTGAAATTGAAAATTTTGTCAATGAATATTCGAATGTATTTTTCTGAGAATAAATTTATGTTGTTTATATCTAAATAAATTGAATTAAAAATTATCATTTTTTATTTCATGTAGAATAATACTTAAAAGAAAAATAAATGACTCATTAGCTCAGTTGGTTAAAGTGCCATGCTAATCATTAATATCATAGGTTCTAATCTTACATGGGACATTTTTTTTCTTTTACCTGGTAATTATAAGCTTATTTCAAACTAAAATAACAAAGTAAAGAAATGTCTAAAAAGTGTAAAACTATTAAACAATGAAAGTTAAGTAGTGTACGTGATAAACAAAGACAGCAAAAATATACATTCTACCGAAGAAGAAGAGATCAAAACTACTGATAAGCGATACGCTAGGTTAGCCCACCCCTCGTACAAGCCAGACAAGGACAGCCTTCGCTAAACAAGGATAGCCGAACAGCTAGCGAAGAAGAAGAGATCAAAACTACTGATAAGCGATACGCTTTTCCCAGCAAACCCTTCTGGTTATTGGCGATCTCTTCACCATCTACGTCTAGCCAAATTGTCACTTTTTGTCAACTTTGTCACACCTAAAATGTCCTTTTGTCGCCTAATCCATTGTTTGAGACAATTTCTTGATGACAAAGTGACAAACTACCCTCTGGACATTGGCGATGCCATTCTACAAGAACTGGGGACCCCCTATTACGGTGGACACTTTGATGGACATGCCATCGAGTTGTCACAGGAACGCTCCACCTTATCTACTGCAGTGTATTGTAAAATTTCTTTGAACACATTCAAAAGAACAATTAAACAAGTTACATTTCGAGATTTCAAGAATTTCAATGTCGAACTATTCCATCAAGAACTTTCTTCTTATGATTGGTCAAATATTCTTTATATTCGTTGCATTGACAAAAAAGTTAGCTTCCTGGCAGAAAATTTGTTAAGAATAATAAAGAACCATGCCCCTATCAAAACAGTTAGAGTAAGCAAACCTCCAGCGCCGTGGTTAACAGAAAACCTTAAGCTTATTTTAAAGGAACGAAACAAAGCCCTAGCAAGACTTAAAAAGTATCCTACTCAAAATAATAGTGCTCATTATAAAGAAATGAGAAATTTTCCTAAAGCATCTGTCCGCAGAGAGAAAGCTGCATATTTGAAATTCTCGTTATCAATAGCAGAATTCATCTAAATTTTATAAAGCTTTAAAAGACTTCAAAATCCAAGAAAGTAAATCAACCTATATTTCTGAACATCTTCTGGAAGTCAATAAAGTAAATAACTTCTTCTCAAGTGTATATACAGATGTGAAGAGGCGAGATGTAAGACCGACATCTAGGATTTTCAAGAGAATCAGTACATAGAGGTTCCGAATCTGGAGCCGTTCCGTGTAATTGCTGTTTTCCCTTAACTCCTAGGACAGAATGTCACGATAAAATTTTCAGGTTACTTCACCTGTCAGAGATATTGAATACTCTCTTCGAGGTGTCATTCCTTTGTACGCAAGACAATATATATTATATATAAATATAATATATATTGTTTCTGGTCGGGAACCTTCATCAGTTGCGCTTCCCACAATTGAATGCCCTCTCGAACACTTCTTTATGCATTTCGTTAAATTTGAAGACGCGAGATGTAAGACTGACATATACAGATAACAATTCGGATTGCTTGCAATATTCAAACTTCTATCAAAATAACAAAATAAAGAACAACTGCGAGTTTCAGTTAAAACTAATAGATATTTATGAACTTACTAAAGTAATACGTAGTTTTAAATCTAATGCTAGCGGTATTGACGAAATAACATTCCATATTGTGAACCTAAGTTTTCCCATTGTTGGTATCTATATACTTCATATAGTAAATAGCTGCCTTGAGTGTGGCTATTTCCCAAACTGGTGGAAAACAGCGGTGATTGTGCCACTTCCTAAGGTACCTAATCCTAAAGATGTAAGTGATTTAAGCCCTATCAGTCTACTTCCACTGTTTTCGAAAGTTTTGGAAAAGGTAATATATTCTCAAGTGAATACTTACTTAAAAAGCAATGACCTACCCTCCGGATATCAGTCTGGCTTTAGAAAAGGACATAGCACAACTACAGCTCTGTGCCGTAAAACTGATGACATCATTACAGCAAGTGATAGAGGATTGGCTAGTGTTTTAACTTTGGTGGACTTCAGTAAGGCATTTGACACCATCAACCATGATCTCTTAATCAGCAAATGTAAATATGTATATAGGATTTGACATCCTGTCTTTGAGATGGTTAGAGTGTTACTTGAAAGAAAGGAAACAATTGGTAAGGGTAGGAAACAACATCTCGTCTACAAAGTCTATTTCTTCAGGAGTGCCACAAGGCTCCGTATTAGGTCCGGTTCTTTACCTAATTTACACCATAGATCTACCTAACATCATAACTGAATGTAACATCCAATGTTTTGCTGATGACACCCAAATTTACCATAGCTTTCATCCACAAGAGTATGAAAGAGCTTCAATATCAATTAATAAAGACCAAAAAAGCCTCCATACGTATGCATTGAAGCATGGGCTCAAAATAAATTGTTCAAAAACAAAGTCACTATTATTTTGTTCCAAGAAAAAGCGGGAATTTCTTACTTCAAACCTAAAAATAACAGTCGTAAACCTTAGATTCATCGAACACTCAACTGAACTAATCAAGTGCTGTTACTACACACTGAAACTTTTTTATGTTAGCCGACATCTTATGACGAAAAATATGAAAAAGAGATTGTGTGAAACTTTCATTTTGTCAAAGTTATCATACTGCAACATTATATATTTCCCATGCCTAGATCAAATTACAAAATACAGAATTCAAAAAAAAAACAAAACCGTTGCTGTAGGCTTGTGGCAAACTTAAGGCGATATGATCATGTTTCCCCAATCATAGTGGAATTAAAATGGCTAAGAACTGAATCAATGTTTAAATACAACTTCCTTTGTTTTTTAAAACGAGTTATGGAATTCTCAGTACCTTTCGAGAAGACTAGTTCAATTGAACGATATACATCAGGTGAATACAAGACATAAAGATTCACTTAGAATGCCCCAACATCAAACTTCCCTATATCGGCGGTCATTTTCTTTTAATGATGTGAAACTATTTAATTCCATGAATATTACTTTAAAACACCGTATATTCAGCAAATCATTCAGAATCAGTTTAAAAAAAAATTTACTAATATCTGATAGCTCGTGTTAATCTGATAAATTCTTTATTTTTATACAACGTTTATATAATTAAGTTTTTACATTTAGGTATATTAATTTCTGTTATAGTGGAAAAATGCACCTGAAAAATGATATATGTATGTGTATATAATTGTGTATATTGTATGTATATTTCTATGTATATGTGTGTGTATACGTGTATGTGTTCTGTTCATATACTCATGCGGACAACTGGTCCCAGAATATGCATGCAGGATACATATATATGTATATATAAGTTTAGTTAGTAGTTAGTTTTAGGAATGGTTAAGTGTGAATGGCCTATGGCTAAACTTCGCCTTTGTACTTTTTAATGTGCAATAAAGTCGTATATTATTATCCCGACCATACAATGTCCCCTCTAAGGCACGCTATGAGTGCCTTTAGGGGAAAATTCACTAAACCCCAGATATCCTGGATATCAAAAGGGTTTATAGCACGGTGGGAGCCCTTGCCAGGTTTTCATTTCCCGACTTGACCATACAATGTATGGTATCACACTCCCTCTAAGGCACGCTATGAGTGCCTTTAGGGGAAAATTCACTAAACCCCAGATATCCTAGTTATCAAAAGGGTTTAGCTCTATGGGAGCCCTTGCCAGGTTTTCAGGCCCGTGGTTGGAGTCGTAGCGGCAGTTTCCCATGAATTTCCTGACCGTCCGGGCCATGACTACGCAAAATGGAAATTTGTTGATCTAGTCAATCCTTAGATTTTGCTTAGATCTGTCAATCCTCTTCCTCCTTCATACCGTGGCAAAGTTGTACGTTCGACAGAGCTCTTTGGGTGGTGATTTTGAGCTTTTGTTAGTAAAACTCGAACTTTTCGTTGTAATTGTTCAATGTCAGTTTTGCACCAATTAACTATACCGAAAGAGTAACTGAGCACTGAACACGCATAGGTGTTAATAGCCTGAAACAGATTTTTACTGTTTAATTTAATTTTCAACAGTCGTCTTACCCTTCTGTAAAATTCTGCTGTTAGGTCCTTTTTCATAGTCAAGTGATCAATACGTTGAGCCTGCTTTATTCCAAGGTATTTATAAGTATGACCTTCCCCCATAGATTCAATTGAGGTGCCATCTCCCAAATTTCATCTGGATGTCACTAGAGAACCCTTCTACTATTTTAAGCATATCATGCAGCTGTTGTTTCGTAGCTGCCATCAACTTTAAATCGTCCATGTATAACAAATGGTTTATCTTTAATGCTTGTACGTTGTTGTGTTTGAGACTGAACCCAAAATTAGTCGAGTTAAGTTTGTTTGAGAGAGGGTTCATGGCAAAGCAGAACCACAGCGGGCTAAGAGAGTCTCCCTGGAATATACCCCTTTTGATTGGAATGGGGTCAGTTTGTATCGAACAGTTGACTTCATTAAGTGAGATTTTGGTTTGCCAGGTGGATATGGCATATTCTAAAAAGTTAATAATACAATTATTCACTTTATAGAGTTTCAGTACCTTAATGAGCGAATCATGTGAAACTGAATCAAAGGCTTTTTTGTACTCCACATATGCTATGTAGAGATTTCGACATTTGGCGTGGGCTTGATTGCAGACAACGGAATCAATTATCAGTTGTTCTTTGCAACCCATTGAATTTTTCGCGCATCCGTTTTGTTGTTGAGTAATTATGTTGTTCAACTCAAAATGTTTGAAAATGCGATGATTAATGCACGATGTTATGAGTTTGTATAAGGTTGGAAGGCAAGTGATTGGTCGGTACTTTGCTGGGTCCTGTGCACATAGTTGTCCTTTGGTAAGAGGTATGTAGCACCATGCGTAAGGAAACTAGGCATCTTGTGTGGGTGGGTAATTATGTCATTTATAAGGGCTGTTAGTGTTTCGTGGGTTGCGTACAGTTTCTTTATCCAGTAATTGTGTACACCATCTGGTCCTGGTGCTTTCCAGTTATGGAGGTTCTTCATTATGTTGGATGTATCTTCCGTTGTAAATGGTTGGTGTTGCATGGCCTCACAGTTTTGAGATGCAGCCTCCTCCTCATTAATCCAGCTGGCTCTGGAGTTATAGGAGATTGTTGTGGAAAGCTGTGTTTTCCACAATTCCTCGAAGTCTGTTTTACTGGGGTAACTAGGGGCTTCATTATTATTGTTGTTGTTAAGTTTTCTATAAAACCCTTTTTCTGATTGTCGGAAGAGTGTGTTGTCTAGTTTCCGTTGGTTACTGGTTTTGTACCTTCTCAATCGACTTGTGTAGACGGAGAGCTTTTGTCGTAGACTGTCCCAGACACTGCTGAGATGTGATGTTTTCTCCATCCCACTGGGAGTGTATTCGGTTATTGTCCATGATCGTCTTGACAAGTCTTTCTATTCTGTTGTTTCTGACCCCTCGTTGGTACTCAGTCAGTCTTCCAATATCTTTCCGAAGAGAATTAATTTTCCCTTCTAGCCTTTTTTGCCATGGTAGGATTCGAGGCGTTTGTCTAAATTAGGGATGGTCTTGCTTTGGTCTTACTGCGACCCCAATTGTTCTGCAGATGGAAATTGCAGCACAGTAGATGATTGTGTGTAGCGACTCTAATGTATTAGCACCTAAAACATAGTTTGGCAAGATAAATTTGTTCATAGCCTGCAAGACGATACCCAGTTTCTTAGAAGATCTTAGTTTGGGAAGAGCTGGTCTAGTCAGTGGATCTGTTCCACTATACTCTCTAAGCTCCTTCCATTTCTGCTTGGATCTTCTCAAGCAGGTCAGCGTTGGTTGGCTGTTCTTGCTGTAGTTCTTGAGTCTTGTCCGCTCTTTGTGCCAAAGGTGTTTCAGGCTCTGGATCGATTGTATTTCGACCAAATAGTTCGCTCTCCACTTCGCTCTTTATTCTATCCAGTCCAGTTGTTCAGGCGAAATAAGGCCATTTCTCAAGATGACACGATATTGATCTGCGACTCTCTGTTCAGTAACTTGAAGCTCTGGGTACTCACGACAGAACTCTTGATGGAGTATTTGGCGATATCCAGTCTTGTCCTGGCCAAGGTTCGTAATTCTGTAAAACGTGCGCATTATAAATTCATTCATGGCGCCAGTCCATTTCAGTCCCGAACTCGAACTTTTCGTTGTAGTTGTTCAATGTCAGTCTTGCACCATTTAACTATTCCGAATGAGTAACTGAGTACTGAGCACGCGTAGGTGTTAATAGCCTGAAACAGATTTTACTGTTAAGCTTAGTTTTCAACAGTCGTCTTACCCTTCTATAGAAGTATGGCCCTCCTCCATGGATTCAATTGAGGTGCCATCTCTCATTTCGTAGGGCCCCTGCTGTATTTTGCCTTTCACTATATTGATAATTCGGCATTTGTCTAAGCCAAATTGCATATGGATGTCATTAGAGATCCCTTCTACTATTTTAAACATATCATGCAGCTGTTGTTTCGTAGCTGCCATCAACTTTAAGTGGTCCATGTATAACAAATGGTTTATCTTTAGTGCTTGTACGTTGTTGTTTTATTATTATCCCGACTTGACCATACAATGTATGGCATCACACTCCCTCTAAGGCACTGTGGAAAATTCACTAAACCCCAGATATCCTAGATATCAAAAGGGTTTAGCTCTGGGGGAGCCCTTGCCAGGTTTTCAGGCCCGTGGTTGGAGTCGTGACGGCAGTTTCCCATGAATTTCCTGACCGTCCGGGCTGTCCCTAACAAGACGGCTTTTTGCATTTGTTTGTAAAGATGTTCGTCCAGACCGAGGTATTTTAAATTGTTTAATAGATGTTTTGGGACTAGCCCTGTTGTTGACATAACAATTGGTACAGTTCGTGTGTTGTTCATGTTCCACTGAGTCTTTATTTGAAATTCCAAATCTCTATATTTGGTTATTTTCTCAGCCTGCTTGATATTTATATTATTGTTTTTGGGAATTGCTATGTCAATTAAAGTTGTTTTCCGAGAGACTTTATCTACCAAAACTATATCTGGTCTATTGTGAGCAACAGATCGATCGGTCAGTATCGTGCGGTCCCAGTACAGCTTGTAGTTGATATTTTCTAAAACAGATTCTGGTTTATATTTATAGTATGGTAATCTTACCGACTGTTATAATTCAAGTTTCAGTGCTAGTTCCTTGTGAAGCATTTTTGCCACAGCATCGTGTCGTTCTTTGTATTCAGTTGCAGCGAACGCTTGACAACATCCTGTGATATGCTGGATAGATTCAGATGTTTGGCAACCGTACCTGCATCTATCGTTGTTAATGGAAGCGTCTTTAACGATGTACTTTAGGTAGTTCTTAGTTGGAATTACTTGATCGTGGATTGCCAATATAAAGCCTTCCGTTTCAGGGAACATATGACCAGAGATCAACCAGTAGTTCGACGCTGCACTGTCGACATAATCTTGGTTGATGTCATTTATATGTCTTCCATGAAGGGGCTTCTCTTTCCACCTCAGCAGTTTCTGATCTGTGGTCTGGTGGTGTAATTGGACATGTTGTTGTGTCAGTCGCAGTGGTGTTGAGTCATCAACCTGGCACATGACTCTATGTAGATCAGAAAATTCTGCGAGTTTCTGGAAATGACTACGCAAAATAGAAATTTGTTGATCTAATAGTTTACTTAGATCTGTCAATCCTCTTCCTCCTTCATATCGTGGAAAAGTTGTACGTTCGACAGAGCTCTTTGGATGGTGATTCTCAGCTTTTGTTAGTAAAACTCGAACTTTTCGTTGTAATTGTTCAATGTCAGTCTTGCACCAATTAACTATACCGTAAGAGTAACTGAGCACTGAACACGCATATGTGTTAATAGCCTGAAACAGATTTTTACTGTTTAGTTTGGTTTTCAACAGTCGTCTTACCCTTCTATAAAACTCTGCTGTTAGGTCCTTTTTCATAGTCATGTGATCAATACGTTGAGCCTGCTTTATTCCAAGGTATTTATAAGTTTGACCTTCCCCCATAGATTCAATTGAGGTGCCATCTCCCATTTCGAAGTGCCCCTGCTGTATTTTGCCTTTAACTATATTAATAATTCGGCATTTGTCTAGGCCAAATTTCATATGGATGTCACTAGAGAACCCTTCTACTATTTTAAGCATATCATTGTTTTGTAGCTGTCATCAACTTTAAGTCGTCCATGTATAACAAATGGTTTATCTTTAATGCTTGTACGTTGTTATATTTGAGACTGAACCCAAAATTAGTTGAGTTCAGTTTGTTTGAGAGAGGGTTCATGGCAAGGCAGAACCACAGCGGGCTAAGAGAGTCTCCCTGGAATATACCCCTTCTGATTGGAATAGGGTCAGTTTGTATCGAACAGTTGGCTTCATTCAGTGAGATTTTGGTTTGCCAGGTGGCCATGGCATGTTCTAAAAAGTTAATAATACAATTATTCACTTTATAGAGTTTCAGCACCTTAATGAGCCAATCATGTGGAACTGAATCAAATGCCTTTTTGTAGTCCACATATGCCATGTAGAGATTACGTCGTTTGGCGTGGGCTTGATTGCAGACAACGGAATCAATTATCAGTTGTTCTTTGCAACCCATCGAATTTTTCGCGCATCCCTTTTGTTGTTGAGTAATTATGTTGTTCAGTTCACAATGTTTGAAAATGCGATGATTAATGCACGATGTTATGAGTTTGTATAAGGTTGGAAGGCAAGTGATTGGTCGGTACTTTGCTGGGTCCTGTGCAGATAGGTTGTCCTTTGGTAAGAGGTATGTAGCACCATGCGTAAGGAAACTAGGCATCTTGTGTGGGTGGGCAATTACGTCATTTATAAGAGCTGTTAGTGTTTCGTGGGTTGCGTACAGTTTCTTTATCCAGTAATTTTGTACACCATCTGGTCCTGGTGCTTTCCAGTTATGGAGGTTCTTCATTATGTTGGATGTATCTTCCGTTGTAAATGGTTGGTGTTGCATGGCCTCACAGTTCTGAGATGCAGCCTCCTCCTCATTAATCCAGCTGGCTCTGGAGTTATAGGAGATTGTTGTGGAAAGCTGTGTTTTCCACAATTCCTCGAAGTCTGTTTTACTGGGGTAACTAGGGGCTTCATTATTATTGTTGTTGTTAAGTTTTCTATAAAACCCTTTTTCTGATTTTCGGAAGAGTGTGTTGTCTAGTTTCCGTTGGTTACTGGTTTTGTACCTTTTCAATCGACTTGTGTAGACGGAGAGCTTTTGTCGTAGACTGTCCAGACACTGCTGAGATGTGATGTTTTCTCCATCCCACTGGGAGTGTATTCGGTTAGTGTCCATGATAGTCTTGACAAGCCTTTCTATTCTGTTGTTCCTGACTCCTCGTTGGTACTCGGTCAGTCTTCCAACGTCTTTCCGAAGAGAATTGATTTTCCCTTCAAGTCTTCTTTGCCAAGGTGGTATTCGAGGGGTTTGTCTAAATTGGGGAGGGTCTTGCTTTGGTCTTACTGCGACCCCAATTATTCTGCAGATGGCAGTTGCAGCACAGTAAATGATTGTGTGTCGACTTGACCATACAACGTATGGCATCACACTCCCTCTAAGGCACACATAATGTGCCCTTAGGGGAAAATTCACTAAACCCCAGATATACTACATATCAAAAGGGTTTTTACTGTTAAGCTTAGTTTTCAACAGTCGTCTTACCCTTCTATAGAACTCTGTTGATAGGTCCTTTTTCATGGTGGAGTGATCAATTCGTTGAGCCTGCTTTATTCCAAGGTATTTGTAAGTATGACCTTCCTCCATGGATTCAATTGAGGTGCCATCTCTCATTTCTTAGGGCCCCTGCTGTATTTTGCCTTTCACTATATTGATAATCCGGCATTTGTCTAGGCCAAATTGCATATGGATGTCATTGGAGAACCCTTCTACTATATAAAGCATATCATGCAGCTGTTGTTTCGTAGCTGCCATCAACTTTAAGTCGTCCATGTATAACAAATGTTTTATCTTTAGTGCTTGTACGTTGTTGTGTTTGAGACTGAATCCAAAGTTAGTCGCGTTCAGTTTGCGTGAGAGTGAGTTCATGGCAAGGCAGAACCACAGCGGGCTAAGAGAGTCTCCCTGGAATATACCCCTTCTGATTGGGATAGAGTCGGTTTGTATCGAACAGTCGGCTTCATTCAGAAATATTTTGGTTTGCCAGGTAGTCATGACATGTTCTAAAAAGTTAACAATACAATTATTTACTTTATAGAGTTTCAGCGCCTGAATGAGCCAATCATGTGGAACTGAATCAAAGGCCTTTTTGTAGTCCACATATGCCATGTAGAGATTTCGTCGTTTGGTGTGGGCTTGATTGCAGACAACGGAATCAATTATTAGTTGTTCTTTGCATCCCATCGAGTTTTTCGCGCATCCCTTTTGTTGTTCGGTAATTATGTTGTTTAGCTCACAATGTCTGAAAAGGCGATGATTAATGCACGACCTTATAAGTTTGTATAAGGTTGGGAGGCAAGTGATTGGTCTGTACTTTGCTGGGTCCTGTGTACATAGGTTATCCTTTGGTAAGAGGTATGTAGCACCATGTGTAAGGAAACTAGGCATCTTGTGTGGATGGATAATTATGTCATTAATGAGTACTGTTAATTTATCGTGGGTGGCGTAAAGTTTCTTTATCCAGTAATTCTGCACACCATCTGGTCCTGGTGCTTTCCAGTTATGGAGGTGTTTCATTATGTTGGACGTGTCTTCCGTTGTAAATGGTTGGTGTTGCATCTTATCATAATTTTGAAATTCAGCCTCCTCCTCCTTAATCCAGCTCGCTCTGGAGTTATGGGAAACTGTTGTGGAAAGCTGTGTTTTCCAGAACTGCTCGATCGCCGTTTTACTGGGATAACTAGGGGTTTCAATATTATTGGTGTTGTTGAGTTTTCTATAAAACCCTTTTTCTGATTTTCGAAATAGTGCGTTGTCTAGTTTCCGTTGGTTACTGGTTTTGTACCTTCTCAATCGACTTTTGTATACGGAAAGCTTTTGTCGTAGACTATCCAGACACTGCTGAGATGTGATGTTTTCTCCATCCCACTGGGAGTGCATTCGGTTATTGTCCATGATCGTCTTGACAAGTCTTTCTATTCTGTTGTTTCTGACCCCTCGTTGGTACTCAGTCAGTCTTCCAATATCTTTCCGAAGAGAATTAATTTTCCCTTCTAGCCTTCTTTGCCAAGGTGGTATTCGAGGTGTTTGTCTAAATTGCGGAGGGTCTTGCTTTGGTCTTATTGCGACCCCAATTGTTCTGCAGATGGAAATTGCAGCACAGTAGATGATTGTGTGTAGCGACTCTAATGTATTAACACCTAAAACATAGTGTGGCAAGATAAATTTGTTCATAGCGTGCAAGACGATTCCCAGTTTCTTAGAAGATCTTAGTTTGGGAAGAGTTGGTCTAATCAATGGATCTGTTCCACTATACTCTATAAGAGCTCTTTCCATTTCTGCTTGGATTTTCTCAAGCAGGTCAGCGTTGGCTGGCTGTTCTTGTTGAAGTTCTTGAATCTCGTCTGCTCTTTGCGCCAAAGGTGTTTCAGGCTCTGGATCTGTTGTATTTCGACCAAATAATTCGCGCTCAACTTTGCTCTTTATTTCGTCCAGTTGATCAGGCGAAATAAGGCCATTTCTCAAGATGACACGATATTGATCTGCGACTCTCTGTTCGGTAACTTGAAGCTCTGGGTACTCACGACAGAACTCTTGATGCAGTATTTGGCGATATCCAGTCTTGTCCTGGCCAAGGTTAGTCACTCTGTAAAACGTGCGCATTATAAATTTATTCATGGCGCTAGTCCATTTCATGCGCTGTCTTATCAGTCTCGCTTGAGTGAGCGCTGGCTGTTGATCCTGTGCAACACTTTCTGCGGGTGGAGTTCTCGTTCTCGTTTGACTCCGTTGGTGATGGTCACGTTGTTGCTGTGAATGTATTGGTGAATGTTGTTGTGGTTCTTGGGCTGTAGCTCTTTGGACGACAGGGCCCCGCCTCCTCAGCAGCTCCTCATTGTTATTATAATTATTATTATTTTAAAAGGAGGGGCCCATCATCGCAGGAGTCAGTTAGTGATTGCGAAGAGTTTATTTTTGTTAAAAATCTATTAAGTTGTAGATAAACCAAAGTAAAACACACAGTAATTAATTGGTATATGTAACAACATTTATTTTGTTTCACAACCTTTTTTACATCATCTCATCTCCTAACCTATCTTTTTGCAACACTATCCCGCTCTTACCAACATAAAATACATTCTAGTAATAATTTCTAACCAACTTAAACATAATAGAAGTTCATTATTGTGGAGAACACCATCTTTATGTATTCTAACAATTTCGAGTTTATAACAATATTGTTTTACGTTGCTTTCGCCAGGCACAGAGTGTATAAATTTTATAACACTGCCGCCCCTTTAGTTCTGATCGTCCCGACCAGATCGCAGGGTAATCTCAGCTCTTTTCCAAATAGTACCCTGGCTGGAGTCAGACCTGTACTATTATGTACAGCTGAGCGATAGACCAATAGGGATAAGGGAATATGCTCATCCCAATCACGCTGATTATTGCTAACGACTTTGGATAGGTGTTGTTCCAAGGTCCTGTTGAACCTTTCCACCATTCCGTCGGACTCTGGATGCAATGGTGTTGTTCTAGTTTTCCTGATCCCCAACATCGTCCGGGTCTTCGGGCACTTATTGTCACATTTCCGGCACCAAACTCTGACGTCTTCGAAGTCATTTACCCAGTAGTACCGCTGAGGAACTTTCTGAAAGGTTTTATTCATTCCCAGATGACCCCCGGTAATCCCATCATGTACTTCGGTCAGGATGGCTGGTACCGTCTTCTTTGGGACTACCAGTTGGGGCTTGGTTTCTCGGCCATCAGTGCTTTCCCAAACTCGCTTGAGCATCCCATAGAGAGTTCCATTGGGCCCATAATCACCTTGTACCTGGGATAGGACTGCCCCCAAACCTGTGTTGCTGGCGTCGGTGCCTAAGGTGAACTTGCCGGACTGCGTAGGAAATGCTAGGATTGGGCTGGAACATAGTGCCGCCTTCAGTCTTCTGAATGATGTTTCGCAATCCTGATTCCAACGGAAGACCTCTTTATCAGTGGTCTGCCGATGTAGAGGCGCGGCAAAGGTGGCCAATCCCTCAACAAATCGCCTGTAGTATGAACAGAGACCAAAGAAGCTTCGGAGTTCATGCTTGCCTCTTGAGACTGGCCAATCACGAATGGCTTTTATCTTGTCCTCGTAGGTGCGGATTCCTGACTCGGAAACGACGTGGCCCAAAAACTCTTCTTCTTTTTGGAACATGGAACACTTCTTCGGGTTGAGTCTCAGGTTGGCGTCCTTAATTCTGGAGAATACTTCACCCAGGTTCTTCAGATGGTCGTCGAATGTCTGACCCATGACCAGAATGTCGTCGAGGTATACTAAGCATGTCCTCCATGTCAACCCGCTCAGTACATACTCAATTAGCTCCCAAATGGTGGAGAATGCTGTTTTCTCTCTGTCGTTTTCGTGTAGACGAACCTGCCAATATCCAGTCTTTATGTCTAGTGTGGAGAACCAACGGGAGCCTGCTAGTATGGACAGGGTGTCATCAATTCGGGGTAGTGGATAGCTGTCTTTCTTCTTGACGTCATTAAGTTTTCTGTAATCCACGTAAAATCTGGTGGTTCTATACTGTTTTTAACTAGAACGACGGGAGCGGACCATGGGCTGATGGATGGCTCAATAACTCCATTTTGTAACATGGACTCGATGTTTTCCTCGACTGCCTGTTGTTGCCCCAATGGTAGTCACATATGTGGTATTCTGATGGGTTGAACCTTTCCGGTATCTATTCTGGGCTGGATGATGTTGGTGCGGTGGTTCTATCTTGTCTGTTAAAAATTTGCCAGTGATTTGCAATAAATTGCTTGGCTTCCTTCTGTTCCTCTGGTATAAGGTGTTTTAAGTGGTTCACAAACTGTAGTAGAAACTCTTTACTGCGCCCTGTCTCCTTCATCGATGTCTGGTACCCTTCTTCGCAATTGATGATGGTCTGTACTGGCTCAAAACAAGCTATCTCTTGACCGTTGGCAATTCTGATGTCGTTGTTTGACAAATTCAGGACTCTAATTGGTAAATATCGTTTTAACTATAGCCCGTCCAACTAAGTAGTCATTTGCTGAGTGTACGGGCTTCACCCTTCCAACGCAGCTCCCAGGATGTCTTTCTAGCTGCCCTTGAATAATCTGTTTCGTTCTGGCTGAGGATTTTGCTATATTTTTTATGGAGGTGGCTGAACTGTTGACGGGCCGTGTCAATACAAATTCCTGATTTAGGAACTGAAGAACATCATATCTCGGGTCGAACATAAATCCATGCTGGCTGATTAGGTCCGTTCCGAGTATGAAATCGTCCTCAATATTCGCTACTAGGACCCTATTTCGGATTCTGTTGTCGACTATCTGTAGTACTATATCTGCATCACCCTGTATTGACATGGACTCGCGGTGACTGTTCTGAGCTGGATGTTCTTGGTAACTGGCAGGATTTCAATGGACACAGCGGCGCCGGTGTCGATGGTGATGGTAATTGCTCGGCCATTGATGGTGCTATCTCGGCAAAATTCGCGGATGGATAATGTTTTGGGGGTTGGTGAAGGGTTAGTCAGCATTCGCCCCCTTACGCTGATAGGCTGACGGTTCCTGGACATGTGACTGTTTTGTTGGTTACCCCTGGTCGGTGATCGTTCCGATAGCCTCACTCTGCAGTGTCGTTGGAAGTGTCCTGTCCGCCCACAACGATAACATGCTCTTCTGGTCTTAGTTCGCTGTGACTATTCCAGTAGTTTGTTCATACCAGCAAACGGTGCTTGAAATGGTAACTCTGGCTCTTCCTGGTTGAAGGAAACTGATCGGACCCTCGACTTGGACATGTTCGTGACGGCCTCTACCTCGAAAGTCCGGAGCAAAGCTTCGTTGCTCTTCTTGATGTCACTAAGCCTTAGATTCCTTTGTACTTCCACATCTCTGATGCCGTTTATGAAACTCTGTGTGGCCAATTGATCTTTAGTTTCTTCTGACAGTTCTGGGTAGGACAGTTGTAGTAATCGTCTAATCTCTGCTTCGAACTCTTGTAGACTCTCACTGGATTTTTGCGTTTCTCCACTGAGTTGGACTCAGTATCCCTGGCTCAAGTATTGATTGTCGTATCTTTTGTCTAAGATGGCGATGATCTTGTCGAAATTACCTTGTTCATCGACTGAAAGGCTTTGGAGGAGTTCGAAGACCGGACCTCTTAAGGATATTACAATAGAGGTAGATTTTTCGTGGTTATCCCATCCATTAGCTGTAGCCACGGCTGCAAATTGCCGTTTACACATGGGCCAAAATGAAATGCCATCAAATGTGGGTGGTTTACTAAAGGACCCTTTGGTACTCACGGTGTGCTGGTATTTCCCTCTCTGCAAATCTTGTTGTAATTGTTTAATTTCGGTTTCCACTTTGTTTTGGATGGCACTGATTTTATCTTTTACTTCACTTACTTCACTTTGTACTGTGTTTTTAATGGAACTGATTTCAAATTTCACCTGACTCTGGATGGAATCGATGTTATCTACGTTAATTTCAAGTCTCCACATTGCTTTTTAGGATCTTTATGTTGTCCTTTATTTCTTGTATGTCTGATTCCACTATTTGCATTCTTTCATTAACTGTTTTATGAACTTGCGAGATTATTTGCATTAATTGAAATTGCAGTTGTTATTTTTCTTCAGTTTGGCCTTGTTTTTCTTCAAAAAATACTTTAAAATTATTTTGTCTTTTTAATTCAATTTTTTCGTGTTTTTCTTCAAATTTCGAGAATAATCCTTCAATTAAATCGTGTCGTTTTTCACCTATAGATTTCTCTAACCTTTGTTGAATTACCTCTTGATGTTGTTTCTCTTTTTTGTCACGTTTTTCCAGGATCTAGTCCATCCGTAACCTGTTTGCATAATTTTTTGTAGTCTCGTCCGTTTTTTCTTTTTTTTACTACTACTAGTTGTGGCCATAAATCAATTTATGATTTTAAATTCACTTAATCCCTCAATCCAATTTTAATTATTTTCTGCCATAATCATGAATTCTAATGTGTATCGATGGTGTGCGGTTCCTCAATGTAATAATACCTCGGTAAAAACACCTAACAAGTTGTTTATTAACGTTCCAATGAAAAAAAAAGTTAGCAATACGTGGCAAAATCTTGCATGACGTGACCCGTCAGCTGTTTCCCCAAATTCGGTAATTTATTTCTGCGAAGACCATTTTGATGTAAGTATTTACTTTATTTAGTACCTTTTATTTGAAGTATAAAGTAAACATAATATCGGGAATAATAATAGATTGTTAATGACATTGATCACAAATTTAAAAATAGGTTACATTTGTTTTGTTAATTGTTTCCACATCGCTGACTGTATATGAGTACGTAAAAACTTTATTATTGTTCCAGTTACCAAGTGATATGGAAAATTATATTCGTTATCTTGTGATTGGTTCAGTTTCACAAGTACCTATGAAATCAGGTTGTATTCCCACAAGATTTGAATGCCAACTGGACAGAAGAAAACGAGCATCTAATACTACAGAACGACCACATGCTATAAAAAACAGCGGAAAGTATTAATTGAAGATATTGAAAAAGGTTTAGCAGAGGAAAGGACACCTACAAAATTTTTAAACACCACCTGCACTTCATCAGAAAGTTCAAGTTTGCCCCCAATTCTTTTTTCACATTATTGTCAATAAGTTACTACTTGTTTGGTTCAAGCATAAATGTTTCCCATTTATGTTTTATGTTATTCCTCTTAATAATGTTAACATAATTTAACTGTATGCTCAGCTTTAGCAGAAACGTATAGGTTTAAAACTATTTGTGTATTCAATATAGTCTGTTGCAAAAAATAGTACAACCATATAATAATATATACTTGTTAATAGTTTATTATTTTTTTATTTTTAGTTGTGCACACATTAGAAGAGATTCAAGAAGGACCCACTCCTACCCAAAATTGGCTGACAAATCTGTTCAAGTACATATATTACCCAAATTTAGAAGTAATACAGTCCAGACTGAAAGTAATGTAGTAAGGCTAATGATATCACCTATGAAACCTTATTGCTCTTCTGTTTCTACTTCTCCATTAAAAAATTAAAGTTGAAGTACAACAAAATCAAGGACATCAAGCCTATTTAATAAAAGAATGTTAACCTTAGAAGATAAATCTGACAGCGATAATTTATCTGTAACTCAACAAGACTCATTATGAGCAACCCACGTTGTTACATAGGTCTCCCTAAAAGCTATTGTTTTTTATTGGATTTAATTGAAGAATAGACAAAAATGCCTAATAACCATATATTGCTTTCTTTTAAAAAAATAATATTACATAGTCCCTTTAGACAGATTGCTGATGAATTTTCCATACATACGCAAGTAAAATATATTTTTTAAAATATACCAATTATAGCCAGTGTAATGCAACCATTTATTGTCTCATTAGAGAAACATTTAACAAAACACACATTGCCCATGGCTTTCAGACACAAATTTCATCATGTAAGTTGTATAATAGACTGCTTGGAAATTGAAATTCAAAAGCCTTCAAAAAGTGTCAATCAAGCTCTATAATGGTCTGATTACAAAAAAGCTAACACTATCAAGTATCTAGTATCCTGTACTCCAAACGGTTTGGTGAATAAATTTTTTAAAAGTACTGATGAAGTTATGATAATTGCATGGGCACTTACAAATTTACAAGACTTACTTATTAAATAAAACTAGAAAATTACAATCTGTCCATTTTATTTACATAAATATTACAATGTATTTTGGTACAACACTGGATAAACTTTTTCTTTCCACATACTTGCTAAAAGTTTAAGAAAATCAGACATATGTGCCATTAAATGTCACACATATAATTTCAACTTTCTTGTTTGTGCTGTAGTTACTATCAGCTATACAAAAGTAACACTTTTGTAGCCCTGTCAAATACATTTGTATCTGCATCTGTGTATTAAATTTTTCTGTAGGTTCCGGATTCTGTTGTCGACTATCTGTAGTACTATATCTGCATCACCCTGTATTGACATGGACTCGCGGTGACTGTTCTGAGCTGGATGTTCTTGGTAACTGGCAGGATTTCAATGGACACAGCGGCGCCGGTGTCGATGGTGATGGTAATTGCTCGGCCATTGATGGTGCTATCTCGGCAAAATTCGCGGATGGATAATGTTTTGGGGGTTGGTGAAGGGTTAGTCAGCATTCGCCCCCTTACGCTGATAGGCTGACGGTTCCTGGACATGTGACTGTTTTGTTGGTTACCCCTGGTCGGTGATCGTTCCGATAGCCTCACTCTGCAGTGTCGTTGGAAGTGTCCTGTCCGCCCACAACGATAACATGCTCTTCTGGTCTTAGTTCGCTGTGACTATTCCAGTAGTTTGTTCATACCAGCAAACAGTGCTTGAAATGGTAACTCTGGCTCTTCCTGGTTGAAGGAAACTGATCGGACCCTCGACTTGGACATGTTCGTGACGGCCTCTACCTCGAAAGTCCGGAGCAAAGCTTCGTTGCTCTTCTTGATGTCACTAAGCCTTAGATTCCTTTGTACTTCCACATCTCTGATGCCGTTTATGAAACTCTGTGTGGCCAATTGATCTTTAGTTTCTTCTGACAGTTCTGGGTAGGACAGTTGTAGTAATCGTCTAATCTCTGCTTCGAACTCTTGTAGACTCTCGCTGGATTTTTGCGTTTCTCCACTGAGTTGGACTCAGTATCCCTGGCTCAAGTATTGATTGTCGTATCTTTTGTCTAAGATGGCGATGATCTTGTCGAAATTACCTTGTTCATCGACTGAAAGGCTTTGGAGGAGTTCGAAGACCGGACCTCTTAAGGATATTACAATAGAGGTAGATTTTTCGTGGTTATCCCATCCATTAGCTGTAGCCACGGCTGCAAATTGCCGTTTACACATGGGCCAAAATGAAATGCCATCAAATATGGGTGGTTTACTAAAGGACCCTTTGGTACTCACGGTGTGCTGGTATTTCCCTCTCTGCAAATCTTGTTGTAATTGTTTAATTTCGGTTTCCACTTTGTTTTGGATGGCACTGATTTTATCTTGTACTTCACTTACTTCACTTTGTACTGTGTTTTTAATGGAACTGATTTCAAATTTCACCTGACTCTGGATGGAATCGATGTTATCTACGTTAATTTCAAGTCTCCACATTGCTTTTTAGGATCTTTATGTTGTCGTTTATTTCTTGTATGTCTGATTCCACTATTTGCATTCTTTCATTAACTGTTTTATGAACTTGCGAGATTATTTGCATTAATTGAAATTGCAGTTGTTATTTTTCTTCAGTTTGGCCTTGTTTTTCTTCAAAAAATACTTTAAAATTATTTTGTCTTTTTAATTCAATTTTTTCGTGTTTTTCTTCAAATTTCGAGAATAATCCTTCAATTAAATCGTGTCGTTTTTCACCTATAGATTTCTCTAACCTTTGTTGAATTACCTCGTGATGTTGTTTCTCTTTTTTGTCACGTTTTTCCAGGATCTAGTCCATCCGTAACCTGTTTGCATAATTTTTTGTAGTCTCGTCCGTTTTTTCTTTTTTTTACTACTACTAGTTGTGGCCATAAATCAATTTATGATTTTAAATTCACTTAATCCCTCAATCCAATTTTAATTATTTTCTGCCATAATCATGAATTCTAATGTGTATCGATGGTGTGCGGTTCCTCAATGTAATAATACCTCGGTAAAAACACCTAACAAGTTGTTTATTAACGTTCCAATGAAAAAAAAAGTTAGCAATACGTGGCAAAATCTTGCATGACGTGACCCGTCAGCTGTTTCCCCAAATTCGGTAATTTATTTCTGCGAAGACCATTTTGATGTAAGTATTCACTTTATTTAGTACCTTTTATTTGAAGTATAAAGTAAACATAATATCGGGAATAATAATAGATTGTTAATGTTTTGTTAATTGTTTCCACATCGCTGACTGTATATGAGTACGTAAAAACTTTATTATTGTTCCAGGTACCAAGTGATATGGAAAATTATATTCGTTATCTTGTGATTGGTTCAGTTTCACAAGTACCTATGAAATCAGGTTGTATTCCCACAAGATTTGAATGCCAACTGGACAGAAGAAAACGAGCATCTAATACTACAGAACGACCACATGCTATAAAAAACAGCGGAAAGTATTAATTGAAGATATTGAAAAAGGTTTAGCAGAGGAAAGGACACCTACAAAATTTTTAAACACCACCTGCACTTCATCAGAAAGTCCAAGTTTGCCCCCAATTCTTTTTTCACATTATTGTCAATAAGTTACTACTTGTTTGGTTCAAGCATAAATGTTTCCCATTTATGTTTTATGTTATTCCTCTTAATAATGTTAACATAATTTAACTGTATGCTCAGCTTTAGCAGAAACGTATAGGTTTAAAACTATTTGTGTATTCAATATAGTCTGTTGCAAAAAATAGTACAACCATATAATAATATATACTTGTTAATAGTTTATTATTTTTTATTTTTAGTTGTGCACACATTAGAAGAGATTCAAGAAGGACCCACTCCTACCCGAAATTGGCTGACAAATCTGTTCAAGTACATATATTACCCAAATTTAGAAGTAATACAGTCCAGACTGAAAGTAATGTAGTAAGGCTAATGATATCACCTATGAAACCTTATTGCTCTTCTGTTTCTACTTCTCCATTAAAAAATTAAAGTTGAAGTACAACAAAATCAAGGACATCAAGCCTATTTAATAAAAGAATGTTAACCTTAGAAGATAAATCTGACAGCGATAATTTATCTGTAACTCAACAAGACTCATTATGAGCAACCCACGTTGTTACATAGGTCTCCCTAAAAGCTATTGTTTTTTATTGGATTTAATTGAAGAATAGACAAAAATGCCTAATAACCATATATTGCTTTCTTTTAAAAAAATAATATTACATAGTCCCTTTAGACAGATTGCTGATGATTTTTCCATACATACGCAAGTAAAATATATTTTTTAAAATATACCAATTATAGCCAGTGTAATGCAACCATTTATTGTCTCATTAGAGAAACATTTAACAAAACACACATTGCCCATGGCTTTTAGACACAAATTTCATCATGTAAGTTGTATAATAGACTGCTTGGAAATTGAAATTCAAAAGCCTTCAAAAAGCGTCAATCAAGCTCTATAATGGTCTGATTACAAAAAAGCTAACACTATCAAGTATCTAGTATCCTGTACTCCAAACGGTTTGGTGAATAAATTTTTTAAAAGTACTGATGAAGTTATGATAATTGCATGGGCACTTACAAATTTACAAGACTTACTTATTAAATAAAACTAGAAAATTACAATCTGTCCATTTTATTTACATAAATATTACAATGTATTTTGGTACAACACTGGATAAACTTTTTCTTTCCACATACTTGCTAAAAGTTTAAGAAAATCAGACATATGTGCCATTAAATGTCACACATATAATTTCAACTTTCTTGTTTGTGCTGTAGTTACTATCAGCTATACAAAAGTAACCCTTTTGTAGCCCTGTCAAATACATTTGTATCTGCATCTGTGTATTAAATTTTTCTGTAGGTTTGCCATTTTTAACATAATTTTGATATGTCTTAGCACTTGTGGGACACTTGATTTCAATAATACCATCTTCACATATATCATCTGGTGATCCCGCTATCATTGGGTACTTTTTAGACAACATGAGCCCACACGTCTTAATTTTCTTGCAAAGTATAATGCTGACAGTTTTTCTCAGTTCATTTTCTAATATTCTACCACGTTTCATGGCAGGTGTGCCTGGAATACTCTCTCCCATTATCAGTGCTATAAGAGTTCCATCATTCATTTTACACCGACAAAATTCATAAGCTCTAGATGCTGTGATTCTGCCATATCGGAGTTCAAACCAAAGTAGTAATAACTTAAGTAGAGAGTACCAACTTTTCCAAAAATCTTGTGCAATTATAAACTTTTGAGTACTATTACAAATATAACTAGACTGATATTTTAATAGCTCACAATTATCAAGTTTTCTTTTTCTTCCCATGTCCAAGAACTTATCACGAACACTACTATTTGATGGTAAGCTAGGTCTACCATTTGACATTTCCATTTGCTGTCATACTCTTGAGGCTAGTTCCAACACTGGATAGTTTGGATTTCTTCCAGTAACACGCTAAAGCTGTGCAGAGTGGTTCTTCACTCCTTCTGTGGATCCACTTAAGGAATGGTATTGAGTGCTTGCAGCCTCCTTTAGAAGCGAGACAATCCAGACATTGTACAGAGATAACAACTTCATCTTCATCCACTACTACTGAGACAGTGTATAACTTCGCATATACCTTATGTTCTGGTCAAATTTTAGCCTTCACTATACAAATCTTTCCATCGCGCTTAAGCTGTACATAGCTCACAGCGCCATCACCATCTGATGGTCGTGAAGATCTGAAAAAAAGTATTACTTTCTTTTATTATATACTAGCCGTTACCCGCGGTTTCACCCGCGTACGGAATGTTCAAGCCTTCGCTAAAAGAAATAACTTATGAAACATATAAGTTATAACAAAATTTCTAACTTGTTTGAACCACCCTACTTAACTATAAATCTACCAATCCCGAATATATTTCACCAAAACTGCAAGTACTTATGGGCCATCCTATATAACAATTTTATTCGACATTTTTTTGAATCACCTTAAATAACTGTAACTCTACTTCACCTTATATTGCAACCATTCAGTATATGCTGCTGTTTATTTGTCACTCAATATAACTTTTTGAACATCTGACTATAACTCTTCAGTACCATATATTTCAGCAATGCAACTGCTTATGGTCTACGCTGTATAACAATTATTTCCGATATTTTTTGAACCACCTTTTAAATTAAAATTTCTCTTTACCCTAAATTTTAATCAACCTCTATATGCCGCTTTTTCTAACATTGTGTTAAACACACTCTAAAAATATAATCTTGCTTCTCCCCATATTTCAACTCTAACTAACTCCACTTCCATCTGCATTAAAACCATCCTATATAGACCGTTTTTAATTTGTCAAATATTACAACTTATTTTTGAACCACCCTGTATAACCATAATTTTACTCTACAAAATATTTCAACCACCCTGTATGTGCTTAGGGGCCACCAAATTTAAAATTTTGAAACACTTAACTATAACTCTGGTCCACTCACTATCTTATATATGCAACTGCTTATGGACTACGCTATGTAACCAATTTTGAACCATTCTTGAAAGTATAATTTGTCTCCACCTTGTATTTCAACCAAACCCTATATGCATCTTTTCCTGACTTTGTTTTAATCACACTGTATGAACTATAATTTTACTTCGATCCATGTTTCAGATATTGCATATATGCAAGAGCTCATGTTCAATCCTACAAAAAAATATTCAACCTGTTTAACTATAAATCTACTCCACCCGTTATTTCAACTACTTATCGGCCATCCAGTATGACATTTTTTGTATAACTATAAATCCATCAATGCCAAATATATTTCACCAAAACCACAACTGGTTAATGGGCACCGGATATAACAATTTTGTTCAACATTTTTTTGAATCACCTTGTATGTATTACAACTACCCCTGTATACGCTACTGCTTATTGGTCAACCAATATAACATTTTTTAAATAATTATCATAACACTTCTTCACCCTATATTTCAACTATCTTTGCAACTTATTATGAACTATGCTATTTCATAATTTTTCCTCATATTTTTTCAAGACATATTAAAGTATAATTTCTCTCCACACTTCATTTAAACACCCTTCATTTTCTACTTTTTCTAACCTTGTTTGAATGACACTGTATAACTATAACTTACTGCGCACTATATTTCAGGTACCCCATATATGCAACTGCTATATAAGAACATTTTTCTAGCATTTTTTCCCACCCTGTATAATTATAACTGTACACCCCCATATATTTCAATAACCTTTTATATGCAACTACTTATTTGCCACCAAATATAACATTTTTGTACCAACTGTATCCTTAGAATCCCACCCCAACCCATATTTCAACAATCCGGTAAATGGAACAGCTTGTAGATCATAACATTACTTGATAATATTTTGTAAACCCACCTGTATAGCTGTAATTATACTCCGCTACATATTTCAACCATCCTAGATGTGCAACTCCTTGTGGATATAAAACAAGTTTTTAAACCCATCATAAACTATAATTTCATTCCATCTTATATTTCAAACACCCTGTATAAACAACTGCTTCTAACATTTCTTCTTCCCATTTCTTATGAACATAACTCAAAGATCTTTACTGCTTACCTAACACATTTTTTAAAGATCACTGTATTGTAATGTTTTTATTTTCACACTCGGGTTCAGTTCAGTTCTTGGATTTATTTAAAAACACAGTCCAACTCACTCTAGTTTATTTCCACTACTTTTACACAATTTATATTCACAGAAACTACTATTTACATTTTATCTTAACTGTACAAAACTGAATGCCTCTTATCGCCAGCTGTTTATATTTATATATTTTTCTTCGAATTATCTGGTAAGTCCACGAACCATCGGGAAACTCTTTCATGTTCTGGAAGCTTTAAGGGAATTCCCAGTAACGGCAGCGGTCGGCTTGTTGAGAGACGAAACATTTCGCATTTTTCAACCACCGGAACTGTTTATGGCCCACTCAATATAACTTTTTTGGACCACCCGGTATAACTAATTCCACTCCCCTTTATTTCCACCACATTGTATATATCCAGGTGCTTATATGACGTCAAATATATTTTTTTTTTAGATTTTTTAAATCCATGTAATTCTACTCCGCTGTAAGTTTCCTATATACAGAACACCCTGTAAAATTACGTTTGTTATATCAGTTGATTTTTATTAAATCGAAACATGTTACATTTGCACATTCCGAATTTTGAATAAAAGCTAAGCTGATCCCACTATCTAATATTTTGTGGTTGCGGTGGAACGACTGGAATAATTGAATTACCCAATATGGTAGAAGTTTGTTTGATATATCTACCGTTTCTGTCAATTTTGAGAGATAAAATGTGTACCAGATTCTTTTTGTCAACAAATCAATTACCCACTTTCATAGTTTTATCATAATTTTATTAGTGAAAGTATTGTAAAAAAACAACAAACAATTATAAAATTTTACTGTTTTTTTGTACCCATTTTTGCCTTTAATTTTACCATATCTTAACATTTAGGTTAAAACAGGCTTGTCAGAACGTAAAATATTTATTTGTTCTTATATTTTCATAGCATATTGTCATACCTTCCATTTCTTAAAGTTTTTATATTGAACTGTATTTATTTGTATTTTATTTTATAAATAAAAATTAATTTCAAGTTGGTAGTTTTATTTCGGTAGTACATCTACATTACCATCTAGGGGTATTTTTTCAAGCAATAAATGCAGGTAAGGTAGATCCCTTTTTTATTTTTGGTAAAAAGTACTTCCCTCTGGACAAATTGTTGAACAAAAAGATAAATAGAATGGTTGAATGCTCGGTTTACCTGCCAAAATCACATGACCATAATAACTTACAGCTAGAGAAACGTTATAGATCATTATCATTCCACGGTGGCATTTCTTATAGGATAGCCAACGTTTTCACACATTACATAAACATTTCCTTTAAGGCCAAAATTAGCATAGGGAACTTCATTTTGAACAACAAAGATCTAACTGATATTATGAGTTGCAGTGGTGTTTATCAACTTACATGTGATACATGCGGATCATTCTACATCGGTAGACCTTAGAGATGTTTCAAGATAAGATTAAAAGAACATCTTAGATGTCTAAACCAAAACTATTCTGGTTTCTCACATTTTGCAAAGCATCTACTAGATAACAAACAATTTTGATGAGACAAATGGGACTTATTCGATTACGATTTAAACATTGCCCATCTCGTTTCCAGGGTGAAAATTATTAATACTATCTAATTAAATCTTTAGTTCTGTTTATACTAGATTCAACAATAAAACAGAGATGTCACTATCAATCTGTATTTGTAACAAAATTTCCATTTGTTTGTTTGTTTCTTTTTTTTTTTTATCTTTGCTAATACAATTTTAAATTATTTAAAGGCATACGGTCTTCTCGTACTTAACTTCTAAGACAAGATTTAATTTTAATTGTAAATTCGCTTAGTTTAACAAGTTCTGTCGTTTTTTTTAATGTATACTAGAATCGCCTGTGGTCGAAATTCGACCAATTGGGTCAGTGAGTAATGAAATTCAACTTTTTGTTCATATATAATTAATAGGGCTTTATTTGTGTTGAAACTCATAATTCTCAATTTAATATGAGTATTATACTGAGAGACAGTATGTGGAAATTAATCACAAAAATTTAGTTACCACGAAATTTCTTAGAATTAAATAATTCAGCTTTTAACCGGTTGAATAATATAGAAAATGGACTAAGAGTAAATGACAATTCCATTTGAAAATATTGAATAGTTATGAAGTATAAATCGCATATGTAGAAATTACAAAATAAAATCTGCTTTAATGTATTATTAACACTTATTCCATTTCCTTTTGTACATTTAATACATAGTACATGGGTGACCCAACTTTACTCGTAAATTCAAGGATTCATCAAAAATTCTGGTACATATATTCCAACATACCTGTATATGTATCCCTATATAATAATTTTTCACCACCCTGTTTAACTATGACTCTACTGCGCCCTCTACTCCAAGTAACCTGTAAATGCAACCGCTAATAGGCTACTCTATATAATTCTTTTTTTCTAACCACCCTGTTTAACTATAATTGCACTCCACTCAATATTCTAAGCAGTCTAAACGTGCAACTGGGCCACCCAATAAAACATTTGGTTTCTAACCTATCTGGAATCACCCTGTATAATTGTAATCTACAGCGCCTTATATCTCAGTTTATTTATATAAGCATATGTAACGGCTCTCAAGACAACTTTATTGTGTGCCTCAAATTAATATGAAAACATAACTTTTTACCCATCCAAAAATGGCCTAATCAGCACTTTTTACTTTAAAATCTTGAAAGGTTCGGCTATAAAAATGTAATGCTAGAAAAACATTAATGGAATTTTTATAAGATCCTACACATCAATTTGCATTGAAAGAATTTTTCATAGCAGTTTTATTCTCAAGTAGGTCACCAAATCAGCCTGTATTGAACAAAACTGTCATAATTGTAACAGTCTCATTCTTTCTCGGTAATACGATTTTCCCCAAGCAATCGATTTGTAGATGCCAAAACCCCAAAATGGAATTTCGACAAAATGATAAAATAAACAAACAATATATGTATTATGTTATTAGATAAATAAGTAAAAATATATTTGGAGCATATATATCACATCGCGTTAAAAGAACATTAAACAATTTTTGACTGACTGCTATTTTAGATGACATCTTAAAATTTATTTAAAATATTGCCTTTAAACGCAGTAAAGGATACACCAAATTATTAATAAATTGTTATTAGATTTGTGATAAATTCATGACTGAAGAAATGTATATACTCAACTTGGTCAGGATCAGAAATGAAATTTATCAATTTGCTTTAGACTCTCTAAATAGTTATTGTACTTACCAAGGGCGTCGCCAGCGTATGACTAAGGGGGTGGGGGGGGGGACAATGGGGCAATATTATGTAGGATAAAAAATATGAACGCCGAGAGCATAAAGCGGTACACTTTGGAAGTCTTTGCGTTGATGACAATTGTAATAAGAACGGTTCTAATATCAACGTATAATACTTCACAAGCCCTCGACAGCACAATAACTAAATCAAACTTTTAAGCACAGTAATAATTATTTATTTTAACAAAAATAATATTTAATTAAAACATAACCTGCGGGGATTTTTTGCAAAACTTTCAACATCTTGATCATTAAAATTATTTAGGTTTTGATTTATTATAGCTCTGTGTACACTCATAAAGGCCAGACCATTAAGGCGATCTTCTGCCATGGTGTTTCTTAGCCATGTTTTTAGTCTTCTGAGGCTGCTAAAGGATCGCTCTACTGTACAGGCCGTGCACGGTAAAGCGATCAAAATTTTAATTGCTTTTTCCGTTTCGGGAAAGAAGGAATTTGTTTCTTTTAGGACATCCACAACTGTTAGATTTGTTAGATTAAGCCTATCGTGCCACAATTGCTGCCAAAGTTCGATTTCATTCTTTATGTTCGGTAAATCATAAAACTGGGCAATAGATTCACAAGTTTGTTTCAGATTTTCAATTGTCTTTTTTTTCATCTGCGCCGGGTGTAACTTAGATAATCGAATGATGGCGTGTTTTCTTCAGCAAAACGTACTTCAAGGGAGGTGATAATTCAATCCAAGTATGGTATTACTAAAGACCTCTTCCAGTATTCTGAAGGGCTTTCTGCTGGATGATTGCTTCTATGAAGTTGTTTCCCCGTAATACGCGGCATTGATGTAATGTCCTCCTCCAGTCCGACTTTCTCCGCAATTTTCCGCATTTTCACGGTGGTTTTTAATTAAAAGTAAAATTCTTTTAACGTGTTCCGAGGCTTTGACCACGTCCAAAGCAACATATTGGAGTACGTTGATAACTGGTTCCATCAAAGCCTAGTATTTGGCTACCAACATAATCCCCAGAGATCATTGATAACTAGATTCAGTGCTAGCACACTATATGCTGCTGCTTCTTTCAATTTTTTCATAATATTAGCCTTAATAACGCTTTCACAAATATCAATACATTCATTTTGAATATCCACTGACCGGTAGCTTGCATTCTTTTTCCCTTGCTCAATGTGTTTCTTTAAAATCAAATTTCCCGGGTCAATTCGCAGCCTGTATAAATCCTCGAGAATACCTTCACCATAATGTTTACCTCTCAGTGCTAAGTCGTGTGACCCGCAAAACGTAATGCAGGAAATAATAGATTTTATAATTTTCCGATTTTCTTCAATAATTTCCTGGGAATATTTGTTCAGTTGCAAATCGACAGGCACACTTTTGAGAAAAGATTTAGCAGCTTTCAATACCTCCTTATGGAAGTGGGTTTCAATGTGCTTTTTGCACTGCTCGTGAATATCTTTGAACTTACAAAAGAGCCTTACACAATGCTCCTTTTTGGCGCCTGGAATATACCAACCATGGAGAGTATGTTTCCAACAAAGAATATTTAAATTTTCTCTTCAAATGTTGTGCATGTTCCGCAAAGTTATAGGTCGCGGAAGGGGACCAACAGTTTTCAATTAATTCCTTCTTCTTTTCGGTTGATAACTTGTGTGCCCGTCCAACATATCGCCCGATAACATTTTCATTGCAGTCATCTGAGTCATCCATCAATGAATCAGGATTCGGCGCCAGATATCTAGATGAACTTGGTCTAGGTAGTTCCTGCGGCTGAATATAACCTGTTGTGGTTGTGGTGACCGATGAAGACACATGCGATATTGTCGTTACTTTGTCCTGTTCATCGCTGTCGCTACCTGATCCATCAGTTTTTTTTTTCGTTTCAAACATCCTGCAAAACAAAACGATGTGATAAAACTTTATGTAATTAATTAAATTTTTACGAGAGAGCAGTTTTGTTCAATTACTTATAAATAATATAATAAATACTCAGTTGTATTTTTTAGCTTTATTTATATCAAGGATCTGTTTTAATTTGTATTTAGTTAAACCACAAATATAATTTATGTTTTGTTTTCATAATTAATTACTGAAAACGAAATAACCGTTTAGTTAACGTTAAATTCATAGAGATTGAATCAATAAACTCGTTTTTAATAAAATGATAGTTTTTTTAACATTTCCCTTCCACATAATCGATCCTTTCTTTTCACATCAAAAATATGCCAGATAAAATAAAATAAAAATATTAGCTCCAAGTCCAAATACCCAAACGAACATCATACTAGCAGGTCTAGTAACTGCTACCAAATTCCACAGAGTTCATTGAACAAGTGCCATCTAGCGTCGAGTAGCAATACTAGGTTTTACAAGGATTATAGTCCATTTATTCAACTGTAGGTGTTTCTTATGAACACTTACAGATGACATTGTCCACAAAACCAATTACAATTGAATTTTCGTTCGTAACAATAACTTCTAATTTATTTAGGTATGCCGCATACAAATTATACAACACCAACATGAATGCTGGTGAACGTCTGTCGTTGAAAGAAATGCAATGTACACACACACCATCACACCATACCTACCTACATATTTTTACACTGTTTAATGACCTTGCGTTTAGGCAAATCTGATATAGTTGTGATGAAAATGGTGGCGATTTTAAAAACGGATATCAAAATCCTAATATTATTCTGAATATTTCAATACTTTCTACAATATACATTAAACCTCTTGAATTTATTTACGTTTTGTCATGCGATGCCGAATTTATTAATAGGTAAGGAAGTCAAATGCTCGCACTTTGTACCTAGCTAGATTTGATCTCTAGGGGTACCCTTGGCGACGCCATTGGTACTTCTTCTGTAAATGCGCAAACTGCTTAAAAACACATTCAATTCGATCACAACACAATAGTTTCTGAAGTCAACGTTTTTGTAAAACAGTAACGTCATAAATGAATAGAAATTGAGGTTTTTAGAGCATACATCATAGTAAGTAAAAGTCGATTATTTAAGCAATATTTATACTTCGCTACTCGATTGGGGTTTTGTCGACTGCTGTCAAATTTCGAGCATTAGATTTTAAGGGTTAAGGTAGTTGTTCATAGTGGGCGCCACCTTACTTGGTTTATTCCAATAATTTATATTTAGTTTACTTATTTTAAAAGAAATAAATAAAGATTCTTTATATATTCTGCAGATTACCTTTGGAATGGTACACATTTCATTACCTTAATTTCAAAATGAAGGCCGTAAAACGGGAGTGCGTTTAGCTCTTTGCGTATTAATAATCGTATGATGTGACAATATTTTACTTTGTTTGACTTGTATGTAAGTATTCGTACCATGGTTACTGTATGTCTGTTTTATTTTAATTATATTTGTAGCTTTATTCAAAGATTGTGTGTTTGGGACCATTCATGTACCTAGCATCATGATGTAAATGGACCCACACATACCAATTGTCCAGACAAGTTACTTATGTTTTTTTAGCATCCGCATCATAGGTATTCCAATATCTCTTTTTGCATCGACTAAGAAATTTTCTGGACAGGCTATGAGTATGCCAAAACTGTAACCTAATTTTTTCAATATCTACGACAAGTTTCCCTTTTCTTGCTTTTTCACAAAATGCCTGTATTTTGCAATTGTGGATGAGCTGCGTCAGGGTGTCATGAGTGGGTGCTAGTCTATCCGGGTATCACGAACGGCAGGTTTTTCAGGCTCTTTTAACAACCTTATCAAATTCCCTGTAAATTATTAACAAATTGAAGTAATTTTCGTTACTAAATCCTAACCGGGAAATGCTTTCGATATAATTATGCTTTAACGTCAAATTATTACCAAATATTGTCTATAATCAAAATGATTTGCTCAAAAAAATACCGGTATAAACTGTTAACAGAATAAACCATACCTTGCATAAAGATTTTCTATTATGATATACACATTGAAATTGTTATTTGTACTGTACTTCTAGTCCTGGAAATTTAAAGCCAAATATTTCACAAATAGTCCGCCATCACGGAATCTGTACTTCATCCACCAATGGATGCACAGCAATTGAATCCCATTAAATTAACAGTTAAATTGCCAATTGATGCATCCCTAACTTTCTAAAACTGAGTTATAAACTCCATTACAATGACCACAGTCAAACGGTAAAAAAATATGTTTCCACCATAAAAAAGAAACAGTGCCGCAAACATCAGTAACTCCGTCCAAAACTTAAATCCACCGTAAAAAATACCCCATCTAAACGATTAAACGGTTAAATAGGCTCAACTCCAAATAGTAGTTAAACATTTCCAACTTAAAAAATAGCTCGCAACGTGAAAAATAGCTCCCTACTTGGATCCCTAAAATATAATATCGCACATGCCTTCAATTTTTCACTCGTTACAATCGGCGCCACTGTATCCATTGTCAGGTTCCGAATTTTGAAATTATCCGAAATTCGGCCAATTAATAACCAAATTCAGCTAAGAACCGTCACCGGAGAGTCCATGTCTATAAAGGGCGGGGCAGATGCAGAGCTGCTAGATATAGGGGACAACAGAATCCGGCATAGGGTTCTAGTGGCGGATATTGAAGATAATTTTATCCTGGGCGTTTAGTTCATCAGCCCACATGGGTTCATGTTCGACCCAAGGTACGAGTTGCAAAGATTTTTAAATGAGGAATTTGTGTTGACATGGCCCGTCAACAACTCGTCGAATTCCATAGAAGTTGTAGTGAAATCCTCAACCAGAATTTCCGATCAAACGGAAGAAATTATTCATGGACAACTAGAAAGAAATGCTGGGAGTTGCGTTGGAATGGCGGATGGGTTATAGTTAAAACCGGACGAGACATAACCATTAGGGTACTGAATATGTCAAACAAATATATCAGAATTCATTGGTTCTTTACCCTAGACCTAAAGAGTAGATATTGGCAACCTGGGCTGACGAAAGCGACAGAGAAAGACAGCGTTTTCCACCAGTAAAGGGTCGTTTCAATTTACTGTCATGCCGTTTGGGTTATATAACGCTCTCGCTGTCTTCGAAAGATCGATGGTATGTATTGAGCGGCTTAATATGGAAAGCATGTCTAGTATACTTCGACGACATTCTGGTGATGGGTCACACATTCGATGACCATCTGAAGAACCTCGGCGAAGTATTTTCTAGAACTAAGAATACCAACCTGAAACCCTAGAAGTGTTCCATGTTCCAAAACGATCTGGAGTTTTTGGGCTATGTCTTTTTGATTCATGAATTAGGACTATTGAAGATTAGATTGAAACCATTCGTGATTGGAAAGTTCCCAGAGACAAACATGAACTACGAAGCTTTTTGGATCTCTCCTCGTACTAAAGGCGATTCGTTGAGCGATTTGCCACCATTGCCGCACCTCTACATCCTTTGAAAGTAGGATTGTGACTCAGCATTTAGATGATTGACCGCGGTATTATGTTCCAGTTCAATCCTAGCGTTTCCTCCGCAGTTAGGCAAGTTCGCCTTAGACACTGTAACACCCGGTGGTGTTAGATAAATTCATTAATCTTAAAGGCGAAATTTGTCGCTATACGCTAAATAAGGAGTTTTTGTACTAAAGTAGGTCTGGTTTAGTAGAAAGGAAGTGTAAATATCAAATACACATTTCGAAATTTAACACTTAGGCCAAAAACATGTTATATATGTTGAATAGTTTATGCATTGCTGTCGCCGTTTCAATCTTTTTGTCGACTAAGGTTGTTGTTTGTTAGTTGAAATTGTAATATTGTACGTACGGAAAAGTAGCAAAAATCAAAGATGGGCGAAAGGTCAAAAACTCGGAAAAACTTAGTCATCAGTCTATTTGGGTCGAGTTAAGAAACATTTACAGAGAGGGGTTCACGGAGTCTTTCTCACCAACAACTATCATTTCCGGGTAGAGGCAGCATTACCCTTTTTTCTCAGGTTCTTTATTTTATTATTACAGTAAGCCGGGGGTGAATTGTCACACTGGTGGTATTATGCTGAAAACAGCGGTGAAGCTATTACACTAGCATTTCGTCGACCACAGAAGTGTGAGCTACTACAACACCGATGCCAGCAACACCGGTGGGAGCCGTCCTGTCCCAAGTGCAAGATGGAGAAGAGCGGGTGATCGAATACTACAGCCGTGGATTCTCGAAACTAGAAAGGAATTACCATGTCACTAGAAAAGTTGGTGAACAAATTACAGCAATACGACTTCAAGGTTGAACACCGCTCCGGCCGGTTGCATAATAATGCCAATGCCATATCAAGAAGACCTTGTTGAGCAGATTGTGGACATTGCGAGAAGATGGAACAGTTCCGGCAGCTTTCAGTGCGGGTCACTGAAAACTGGACAGTGGAACAATGTATCCAGGACCAAATGACCGACCCGGACATTGAACCTATCCTTTTATTCAAGAAGAGAGGGCCACGATGGAGTGAGGTAGCTAGCTATGCAGGCGTCCTCAAGTCAGTGTGTGACTCTTTAGATGAAGAGAATTTGGGAAAGCAATGATGACTGCGAAACCAAGTCTCCATCTGGGCATGATAAACTCTTACGATCCAGCAAAATATTTCGGTAAACCTCTTTTCAAACGTCAGAACCTAGTGCCGAAAATGTGAAATCTGCGGAGCTAGTAAGGGTCCGATGACCCGGACCAAGGACAGAAAGCAGCAATATCATCTGAGCGTTCCGTTTTAAAGAATTACTATAGATGTCTCCGGTCCATTCCCCGAGTCTGAGAGGGGTAAAACGTACATTCTGCTCGCTATGGATTGTTTTAGTAAATGGCCTGATGCGTATGCCATATCCAGTCAGGAAGCAACGGTTTTGGTGTACCATTGGAGTTACATTCGGATCAATGGCAGAACTTTGAGTTCAAGGTGTTCCAGAGGGTTTGAGCGAGAACCACACTTTGCATCCATACGACCTTGGAGCAACATCTATCCAAGGTCGTTAGCAATAACCAGCTAGTTTGGGATAAGCATATTAAAGATCTGCATGGGCTGAAAAGCGGAAGGTACATTTCCGAGAGGAGTAGAAGCAAATCATATATATATATATATATAGTCATTACCTTTTGTTCGGTGGCCTTAAGATGCAAGGTCCAGAAATAAGAGAAATTAGAGTAAGAGTCACTCAGCCTTCATCAAGATATATAGTTTGAAGACGCGAGATGTAAGACCGACATCTAGGATTTTCGAGAGAATCAGCACACAGAGATTCCGAATCTGGGCCGTCCGTGTAATTGCTGTTCTCCCTTAACTCCTAGGACAGAACACGATAAAATTTTTCAGGTTACTTCACTGTCACTCTCTTCGAGGTGTCATTCCTTTGTACGCAGACAATAATATATTATATATAAATATAATATATATTGTTTCTGGTTAGCAACCTTCATCAGTTGCGCTTCCCACTGAATGTCCTCTCGAACACTTATTTTGCATTTGATGCATTTAGTTAAATTTGAAGACGCGAGATGTAAACCGACATCTAATTCAGCACACTCCGAATGGAGCCGTTCCGTGTAATTGCTGTTCTCCCTTAACTCCTAGGACAGAATGTCACGATAAAATTTTTCAGGTTACTTCACCTGTCAGAGATATTGAATACTCTCTTCGAGGTGTCATTCCTTTGTACGCAAGACAATATAATTATATATAAATATAATATATATTGTTTCTGGTTAGGGAACCTTCATCAGTTGCGCTTCCCACAATTGAATGTCCTCTCGAACACTTATTTATCATTTGATGCATTTAGTTAAATTTGAAGACGCGAGATGTAAGACCGACATCTAGGATCGAGAGAATCAGCACACAGAGATTCCGAATCTGGAGCCGTTCCGTGTAATTGCTGTTCTCCCTTAACTCCTAGGACAGGTCACGATAAAATTTTTCAGGTTACTTCACCTGCAGAGATATGAATACTCTCTTCGAGGTGTATTCCTTTGTACGCAAGACAATATATATTATATATATAAATATAATATATATTGTTTCTGGTTAGGGAACCTTCATCAGTTGCGCTTCCCACAATTGAATGTCCTCTCGAACACTTATTTATGCATTTGATGCATTTAGTTAAATTTGAAGACGCGAGTGTAAGACCGACATCTAGGATTTTTAATTTAATAAATGCATCAAATGCATAAATAAGTGTTCGAGAGGACACAATTGTGGGAAGCGCAACTGATGAAGGTTCCCTAACCAGAAACAATATATATTATATTTATATATAATATATATTGTCTTGCGTACAAAGGAATGACACCTCGAAGAGAGTATTCAATATCTCTGACAGGTGAAGTAACCTGAAAAATTTTATCGTGACATTCTGTCCTAGGAGTAAGGGAGAACAGCAATTACACGGAACGGCTCCAGATTCGGAATCTCTGTGTGCTGATTCTCTCGAAAATCCTAGATGTCGGTCTTACATCTCGCGTCTTCAAATTTAACTAAATGCACAAATGCATAAATAAGTGTTCGAGAGGACATTCAATTGTGGGAAGCGCAACTGATGAAGGTTCCCTACGAAACAATATATATTATATTTATATATAATATATATTGTCTGCGTACAAAGGAATGACACCTCGAAGAGAGTATTCAATATCTCTGACAGGTGAAGTAACCTGAAAAATTTTATCGTGACATTCTGTCCTAGGAGTTAAGGGAGAACAGCAATTACACGGAACGGCTCCAGATTCGGAATCTCTGTGTGCTGATTCTTCGAAAATCCTAGATGTGTCTTACATCTCGCGTCTTCAAATTTAACTAAATGCATCAAATGCATAAATAAGTGTTCGAAGGACATTCAATTGTGGGAAGCGCAACTGATGAAGGTTCCCTAACCAGAAACAATATATATTATATTTATATATAATATATATTGTCTTGCGTACAAAGGAATGACACCTCGAAGAGAGTATTCAATATCTCTGACAGGTGAAGTAACCTGAAAAATTTTATCGTGACATTCTGTCCTAGGAGTTAAGGGAGAACAGCAATTACACGGAACGGCTCCAGATTCGGAATCTCTGTGTGCTGATTCTCTCGAAAATCCTAGATGTCGGTCTTACATCTCGCGTCTTCAAATTTAACTAAATGCATCAAATGCATAAATAAGTGTTCGAGAGGACATTCAATTGTGGGAAGCGCAACTGATGAAGGTTCCACTAACCAGAAACAATATATATTATATTTTATATATAATATATATTGTCTTGCGTACAAAGGAATGACACCTCGAAGAGAGTAAGATATATAGTGTTTGAAGAGGAAGAGAATACAAAGATGGGCGGCTAGGCCTGCCGAAAATAAACATTCGGACAGAATGATTTTTGTACGAGGATGACTGCCAGGGTCCTCAGGAGCGCACAAAGGGGTGAGAGGAGCAGACAGGACAAGAATGATTACTGGTGGGATAATATAGTGGTGGTCCGGGGTGAGGGGATAACATTAACATTAACGCGTTGGAGGCGGCGTATGATGCCTAGAGAATTTTCATCAGGACCGTAGAGAAAGCTAAGAAGAGATACTGGGCAGAGAACAAAAATGGTGTGGCAACCGAATTATGGGTGAGGTGAAGATAGTAACGAAGATAATGAGAGGGATTATATGTTTCTAAAGAACTCTTTTCAGGTGCCAGGGAGGTGCTGGATATAAGTGAAGTCGTGGCTGTTGTGGAAGACCCCAAGATGTCGAAAGAAGGGATGGAGGTTTTTAGGAGTGAGGAACGAGAGGAGGCGAGAAAAATCATCAAGACAGATAAAAGCATGTCGTCGGTAGCGTGGAAACGAGACCTTCAAAATTTTCAACAGACTTCTAGGGGAGAATTGTTTTCCAACGGAGAGAGAGCGGTACACAGTTCCAAACGGGAATGGGGCGTAACGCGTAAAGGAAAGAGGGTCTTCCGGAGACAAAATAATTGTTCACCGCCTCAAAAGCAATTCAAAATACAAGAAAACTAGTGTTATTACGGTTTATCATGTCAAAGAAAATGTTTTCGATAACATTGCCCTAAAAGAAAGAACAGTGCACTTTTGAAGTCTTTAAGCATTGATAATAAATGGTTTTCTGACTTAATAGGATGATATTTCATTTCATAACTAATCGAAAACCTATATGTGTTGCCATACTTTTATTTTTCAATTTAATTTTGTTTAAGCTCGCCTGAATTTTTTGTCGGAAATTTTTCATATAAAATTCAATACTATAATATCTTGATAGTAGTATTTCGAGCAAAACATGTATTTGATACATTATTGAATATTTAAACCGTTTTTATAAAGAGCACTTTTTCTTCTCTCAACTAGTATAATAGATAAGAAGTTTTCTTCAGTTTTGGGACCAGTTCTTATTTTGGCAAGATATAACTTTTTTGGACACTAATATTTCGTAATTCAACCAATTAATGCCTCCAGTAGCCGGATTTTTAAATGCGGCTCGTTGAATTTGCAAGACCTCAATCAAAGTGTTTAATTGTTTGTATTTATTACAAATGAACATTGGACGTACGTAACAATTACTGTATCAAAAAGGTTTTGAATAAAATTATTGTCAATAAGTTAAGCATAATGTAAATAAAATTTTCATTATATTTCAATCCTATCCAATTAGGCTGCCGTAAGAATGATTGAATGTCACATTTTACCCGCCGCAAAAATAAAATGTTTCCGAACTTTATCCAATTTTGTTGTCATTTAGTAGGACTGGTTATGAATTATGCATGGGGACATGTTTTAGGTTTTGTCAGTTATTTTAGACATTTACGCGGTTAAGATGTATACATTTCATACGGTAATTCTGTTAGTGATGTATTGTTTAAACAGTATTGTTGGCATTATTGATGTTAATTTAATTAGAGCATATTTTCAAATAAAACACACACGACATGCAGTTATTCTTGGATGTTTCACTGATCAGGGTAAATAATTTGAGGAAAAAAACATAATTTTAAATATTTTTAATCGAAAACCGTAAAAGGTGGAGGTTCTCCTCTATTTAGTAGATTATGAATTGTTTTTTTATTGGTGAGGATGGTCTAATTTCCATTTTAGGAGTAAATTCAACCTAAAGGTGAGGAATAAAATTTCAAACTGGATTCTATTGCCAGCTTTTTTCAAAAAGTGTGAGCTCTCTCAGATATCAATCACTTGTTTTACTCCAGAGTTTGAAGTCGGTTCACTTTTTTGATGAATCGAATTAGTGATTTTAACTAAAATTAAGTGTGAATAATCATTAATATTAGTTAATTCAAACAAACTATCTAATGGTGTGGAATCTGCAGGATCACAATTAAATAAGAACACAGCAGAGATAATTTGACAAAATGTCTCACAAACTATACCATCCTAACGGAATCGATCTTTCATTTCAATTCAACAACAAGGAAACGCGACTACAGCGGATTTCACAAATAAAAAACAAACAGCTAGAATATTCACCATACAAACACATGACTAAAGACAAAACAACTTGGGAAATGACAACTAAAATATATTCAAGAATAACTTATTCCATTGCGAAAGTCATCGATATGCCACAATTTCCATGGGCTATACATAAAGGTGCATGTTTATAATACCCAACACTGTTAAATACTTAGTCCAACAACTTCAACCGTTTGCAGGGGATTCAAACACATGTTTGAATAAATTGAACATATCCCATTCAACAACCCCATTACCTTAATAAAGCAGTATCTTAATAATACGTATTTTATCTAGGAGCACCAATGCCATAAATAAGTAAGAAAGGATCCAATTGTATTAATATAAAATTTATTCTTATGAAAAAGATGATTAATTGGTTAAAATTGAATCTTGAAACAAAAAGATTCCAAAATTTCGGGGGTGTTTGAATCCCTACGACCACCCCTCAGCTGGCTGCACGCTTTGTTGTCACCAAGATGTTGGGAGATAGATATGAACCTACAAGGAAAACACCAAATACGAAATGGATAGCATAAGAATAACTGTAAAACAAAATTGAATTATAGACTAAAATATGCAATTCTAAGTAGGAGAATATTGAAACAATTAATTAGCTAAAAGGAGTGCATGAAATTCTATAAGCAGGCGGCCACAAAACTTATTACTATTAACTACATCAAACACACAAAACGCCACTACAATATCACTCCGAATAGACTGAAAATACAAAGGTGTTGGCAAATATAGAACACCGGAAATCAAAACCCCTCAGAGAATTGGGAATGGGCCTCGCAGTTTAAACAGACGCGGTAAAACACAAAAATCATCCATTCGTGGAAAATTAAACTGACCTCCTTATGGCTTCACCCACTCCAAGTAAGAAGTTAACAAGCAACCATCACCAGTCAGCGAATAGTGGGTAAAGTTGTAGTAAAAGTAACTGGACCTTTTCAGTTACCTATTGTTATGGAATGTCTTCGATGCACATTCCATAGAGAGAATAATATTCAAAAAAATGTATGAATTAGATGTTGCGGTTTTAGTTCAATGCTGGTTCAATGCAAGTATATAATTGACGAAGGACCTTTAGCGGAACAATCAATAAACACGTAAAGTAATTCACCAAATAAAAGTTAATCATTGACCTTTTACGTCGAAGCTCTGCAAAGGGTGTTTTCTTGGTTCTTCTTTCTTCAGAGGCTAGCCCCGTGAACAGGAACAGTTTCTTAGAGCTTCATCTGGACAACACGTTACACAAAAAATAGCGACGTAGTGTTCATTGATTGAGCATACAAAAAATGCGGGTTTAACAACAAATGATGCGCTTTTGTAAACACAAAAGAAACAAACTGAAAGCGGTTTAGCGGTCGTTACAAACGGAGCTACTAACTCGCGACTCGTAACGCAAAAAAACAACAAAAAGCGGCGTCTCTTCAGACGGAATCAAAAATGTGTCCGAATAGTTCGGAGCACAACACGAACCTCCCAAGCGTCTAAATAGCTAGGGATCCGACACACGAATGTTAATACAGTCTATATTTTACACGCATAAAAACACTTAAAATTAGCATTAGCGCGACGGAATGTTTTAGAAAAGGTGCAGAAGTTTAAAAATCAATGAAGTAATTCAATCAAATTGAACACAATACACTAAACAAATTGCGGGAACGCACCATTCCGCCAGCCTTGAATTACTTATTTTAAAACTAAGGGTCCACTGGCAGTGGACAAAACTTTACAAGAGGTCGCTTCAAAGTACCACTTGCAGTTCTAACTGTAGCAACGCGTACAACACCATCACCTCCAGGATGTACGTCAATAATGCGCCCTAATGGCCAATTCAAAGGAGGGGAAGTGTCTTGCTTCAAAATAACAAGAGTACCTGGCTTAACAACCTCTGAAGGATCAGTCCATTTGCTCCGTTGATGAAGAGTATGTAAATATTCTTGCGACCAACTTTTCCAGAATGCCTGATGCAAACGACTCAGTAACTGCCATCTGTTGAGACGATTAGATGGGACAGATAAGAAATCAGATTCAGGAGGTGCTGTTAAAGGTTCCAGGACTCAAGGCGGTAAGATCCGAGGGATCGTTGCTACAAGGGGTTATAGGTCGCGAGTTTAAAACTGCTTCGACCTGTGCAAATACAGTAGAAAGTTCTTCGTAGGTTAAGATTTGATCTCCAACGACACGTCTTAAGTGAGCTTTAACGGATTTAATTCCGCTCTCCCATAGTCCTCCAAAGTGAGGAGTCGAAGGGGGATTGAAATGCCAAGAAATAGTTTCTCGTGCAGCAGTAGCTCTAAAAGCTTTCAAGATCTGCTTGTGAGCACACACAAAATTAGTACCACAATCACTATATATATGGCTACATCGACCACGACGTGCAATGAATCGTCGTAAAGCTGCCAAGAATGCATCAGCAGACAAATCTGATACGAGTTCTAGATGAACAGCTTTCGTTGCAAAGGACTTAAACAGGCACAGATAGGCCTTTAAAGTTTTCGACCCTCTAGTTTTAGCCATGGTTATAGTGAAGGGACCAGCAAAATCTACTCCAACATGAGAAAAGGGTTTCAATTTTGAAACGCGGGAAATGGGCAAATTTCCCATGAAGGGTTGGTAAGCAGAAGGATTAAGCTTCCAACAAGAAACACATTTAGAAATGACACTACGAATTACTTTCTTTGCGGATAGAATCCAAATTAATTGCTGCAAAAGAAATTGAACGGTTTGGATTCTTGCGTGAAGATTGGTGATATGACAATCTTCGACAATTAGATTAGTCAAACGACTTTTACTTGGTAGCAGTGCGGGAAACTTAGTGTCAAACGGCAATGGAGCATTAGCCAATCTACTACCAACTCTAAGAGTTCCCTGTTCATCAAGAAACGGCGAAAGTTTACGAAGCGATTTGGGCAAAAGTTTTCGTTCTCGAAGAAGGGAAATCTCTTTAGAAAAATATTGATCTTGAACATCTCGAACAATGCGAAGCTGAGCCTGATATAACTCAGCAGCCAAAAATTATCCAGAGCCCCTACGGTCTGGATTGCGAGCGTTATCAACAAAGCGACAAATATGAGCTATAATGCGGGTAATGCGATTAATAGAAGAATGTTCTTCTAACAAAGTACCAAATAAATTTGGTGAAGCGGTGACTTGAAGCGCCACTATACGGGCTTCAGTCATAACTAGCGGTGACATGCTTGAGTCTGAGCAAGCATGTGGCAAACAAGCGGTAATCAACAATTGTGGGCCTTTCCACCAAAGTGTATTGTCTAACAACTCTGATGGCAAAGTGCCGCGGGAACCCAAGTCAGCGGGGTTATCACAAGATTGGATGTAAAACCAATGCGAAGAAGGACATTTTTCCTGAATGTAAGCAACTCGATTACTGACAAATGTCTTCCAACGGTGCGGGGAAGAACTAAGCCATGAAAGGACTACCGTGGAATCTCACCAGCAACGAATCACCTTGAACAACAAACGACTATTGAATTGCTCATAAACATAATGAGCCAACTTAGCGGTAAGAACTGAAGCACACAGTTCCAATCTGGGAAGTGACAAAGTTTTCAAAGGGGCAAGTTTCGATTTAGACAACACAAAAAAACTTTGACGAAATCCAGATGCGGTTTCGAACACAAAATAAACAACAGGGCATAACCTTTCTCAGAAGCATCACCAAATGCGTGAAGTTCACAACTAGAAAAGTTTTCTATAGCAAGCAGGCGAGGCAAAACTAAATTCTGTAAGGAGGGAAGATCACCTATGAATTTTGACCATAACGAAACAATGTGAGCAGGCGGGGTTTCATCCCAAGACAATTTCGAACTCCATAATCTTTGAATCAAGTGTTTAACAAAAAACGTTACAGGTGAGATAATTCGTAATGGATCAAAGATTCTGGCCAAAGTGGACAGAAGTATGCGTTTAGTACAAGAGTTATCAACACGTGGTAGACTAGTAAAGAAAAAGGAGTCAGAGGATGGATTCCAATGCAAACCTAAAACTTTTAAGGGATTATCAGATTCAAAAGAGTATGGATTCATCGACAAATATTCCTCAGGGAGGTGTAGCAACAATCGTGAATCATTACTGGACCACTTGCGAAGCTCAAATCCTCCTCGTCTTAAGAGTTCAATAATTTCTAACTGCAATGTTTGAGCCTTTTCAAATGATGAACTTCCAGCAATGATATCATCTACGTATGTGGACGATCGAATAATAGCGGCTGCTGATGGCAAAGAGCGGTCTTCTTCATCAGCCAACTGATTTAAAGTGCGGATAGCCAAAAAGGGTGCGGATGAAACTCCATAAGTGACAGTCTTGAGCCTATAGACTGCAACTGGATCTTGCGGAGAAAAACGCCAAATGATTCGCTGATAATTTTGATGTTCTGGGGCAATCAAAATCTGTCTATACATCATTTTGATGTCTGCAGTGAACACTACAGGATGAAATCGAAAATTCAACAAAATAGCGATAATATCTTGCTGCAATTTGGGACCGATAAATAAACAATCATTCAAAGATAACCGATGAGGTATCTTAGCGGATGCATTAAACACTACACGAAGTTTGGTTGTGCTACTATCAGGTTTTAAAACACAATGATGCGGTATGTAGTAACAATCAGAAGCAGTAGATGGATCAGGAACCAACTCCATATGATCCAGCTCCAAATACTCTTTGAGAAAATCACAATATTGTTTGTAGAGATCTGGTTGCTGTAGAAGACGTCTTTCTAAAGAGTAGAAACGTTGTACGGCGAGATTATACATTCCATGAAAAGCAGGAAGTGTATTTCGAAAAGGAAGAGGCACAACGAATCTACCTGAATCCAATCTCCTGCATCCCTCGGAAAATATTTTTTCGCAGATAAGATCATCAGGGGACTGAACCACGGTAGGAACATCTTCAATTGTCCAGAACCTTTGGAGTGAATCATCTAATGATACTACATCTTCAATTTTACAAAAAAGCGAAGTTGGGTTTATGGCCGACTGAGAGTGAGAGTTAACAGAACTCGAAGACACTCTACCCATAAGGATGTAACCAAACACAGTGTTAATAGCATCAGGAACACCTTCCTTTCCCAGAAGACGTCCATCCAACAAAATTTGAGAAAATATATCGGCACGTAACAAAAGGTCAATAGCGCCTGGGCTATTGAAACCAGGATCAGCAAGTTTTAAATTGGTTAGATATGCCATATTAGCCATGTTAATGTGCGCAACAGGCATATCATTGCAAATGCGGGGTAAAACAATAGTATCAACAACAAAATTGCACTCACGCTTTACTATAGAGCGAAGAGAAAGGGTAAGAGAGCCCTCAGCAGAGGTACTCTGCATCTACGTTGACTTGATTCGAAGCGGGCATAGGTCGGAAGCCAAGGCGTTTCACAGCCTTGCTCGCAATGAATGATGTCATGCTACCAGAGTCTAGCAGACATCGCAAAGTTTGATAAGAACCGTGGTTATCTAATATCTCAACTAAAGCGGTAGATAACAACACATTTGAATTGTATGACAAAAGTGAACTATGACAAGAAGTCTGCGGTAGAGAAGTTTCGGGACTTTCAACAGTATCAATGGCACTGGATCCACCAGATGTGAAAGCCAGGTGCGGGGTGAGCTTTAGATTCAGACCCAATACCTGAATCAGCACGATTTACAAATGAAGCATGTGTGATGGCGTTGTTTGCAGTTGCGGCAAGTGGATAAAGATTTACAGCGATTCGACTGATGAGAATCGCCTAAGCAATTAAAACAAAGTCTAAAATCTTTAACAAACTTAAACCGCGCGGATACTGATTTGTTCAAGAATTCAGAACATTTGTAAATCGCATGATCGGATTTACAAACTAAACAATTTCTATTCTTAGTGACAAACAAAGATGTAGTGAACCGGGAAGAATGTTGCTTTGAATTCAATGGTAACTTTTTGTCAACACTTTGCTTTGCCTTCATAATTCAACATGTTCAAAGGCATCACAATGCTTCGACAAAAAATCAACAACTTCCGAACGGATCGGAAAGTCATCTTGAGCGGTCACAGTACCATGGTAAAGTTCAAATTTAGCGGCTAAATTCTTTGGAACTCGTTTCAACATCATCTGAACGATACAAAAATCCCACTGATTTACTGGTAAACCCAAATTCTTCAGTGCTTCCAAATTATCACTGAAGTTATCCAATAACTTCCGAATCTCTGAAGGGCTATCGGAAGTTAGTTGGGGGAATTGTTCTAAAGCTGACCAATGAGACTCCGCGATTAAACGAGTTCGCTTGAATTTTTTCAAAAGTGTTTCATAAGCACTCACGTAATTGTTTTGTGTTAGTTTAAAATTCTTAATAACCTCAAAAGCAGGCCCTTTTAAAGCTAACTGCAAATATTTGAACTTCTGCATAGCACTGAGTTTTTCATTATTGTGAATTAATGAATCAAACAAATCAATAAAAGTACCAAATTCCAATATGTCTCCACTAAATGAAGGCAAATCAATTCGCGGCAAAGCAACACTTTCCTGTTCCCGAGCTATATTTTGTGGCGTAGGATTCTGAACAGATTTCAGTTTAGCAAAAATAGACCTAATTGAATAAAACAATTTTTCAAATTTATTGCGAATGTCATCCTCAAAGTCAAACTCATCGTTTGCATCTGAAATTAATCCAACAATCGAATTGTGCTGTTTAAAAAATTCTAAATGAATTGAATCAACCATATCAATCATGCTAAAAAACAATTCAACGTCGTCACCTCTTAAGGCTTTCTCGGCAGCAAAATAAATATCTTCTAATCTTTTAAACTCCGATTGTCGATGATTTTTAAATTTTCGTAAATTTTCAGCGGTTTTTGACATCTTAACAATAAATTAAAATCACTGTAACGCCACTGAACAAATATAACACGATAGAACGAAAACAAAATACTATTCCAAAATGTACAATTTTTTACTGTTGAAGTAGTAAAATATCTGACCAAATGTCAAATAAATTCAAAACAATTTAGCAAATAACCAAAACAAACAAAACGAGCTCTTGTAAGTTTTTAAGGCGGGAAAAAAATTGCGTTTTATTTCCAACGGAATGAGTGAATATCCCGAACTTGCTTTCTCTTCTAACAAATAAAGAAACTAAAATTCAATGCGGTTTTCAACAATAATTGCAACGAAAAATCAATGTTTTGATCATTAAACTTTGCACGAAATTAACTCAAATGTATCCGGCCCGGAGTTGGACCAAATTATGTAATTTATTCGATAATCTTTGCACGAAATTAACTCAAATTGCATCCGGCTCGTACTTGGACCAAATGTTATGTAATGTCTTCGATGCACATTCCATAGAGAGAATAATATTCAAAAAATGTATGAATTAGATGTTGCGGTTTTAGTTCAATGCTGGTTCAATGCAAGTATATAATTGACGAAGGACCTTTAGCGGAACAATCAATAAACACGTAAAGTAATTCACCAAATAAAAGTTAATCACTGACCTTTTACGTCGAAGCTCTGCAAAGGGTGTTTTCTTGGTTCTTCTTTCTTCAGAGGCTAGCCCCGTGAACAGGAACAGTTTCTTAGAGCTTCATCTGGACAACACGTTACACAAAAAATAGCGACGTAGTGTTCATTGATTGAGCATACAAAAAATGCGGGTTTAACAACAAATGATGCGCTTTTGTAAACACAAAAGAAACAAACTGAAAGCGGTTTAGCGGTCGTTACAAACGGAGCTACTAACTCGCGACTCGTAACGCAAAAAAACAACAATAAGCGGCGTCTCTTCAGACGGAATCAAAAAATGTCCGAACAGTTCGGAGCACAAACACGAAAAACTTCCCAAGCGTCCTAATAGCTCGAGATGCGAACCACGAATCACAATACTGTCTATATTTTACACGCAAAAACACACTTACAATTAGCATTAGCGCGACGGAATGTTTTAGAAAAGGTGCAGAAGTTTAAAAATCAATGAAGTAATTCAATCAAATTGAAAACAATACACTAAACAAATTGCGGGAACGCACCACCTATATTATCTTATAAACTGCAGTACCTACTGCTTTCAAAATAAGGTTTTCCTCTAAATTTAAATTCACAATTTAAATTTAAATTCAGGATTTACTTTGTCACAAAAAAGACAACGTCTTCAGTTTGAGAACCACAACTTTTCGGGTAAGTGTTGACCATATTTAATATTTATTTTTACAGAGAGTTTTACTTTGAAGAAAGCTTTCATACATGACAACCAATTTTTATTAATTGCGAATCTGAATACAGTAAAGGTTAATTCAGTTTTGTCTACGAATCACAACCATATCAGTGTAATATTGGATGGCGATTGTGCACAAGCTTCACAGTTTTTGATCGAGGTAAACTTAGTTTTAACATCTTACTTTTGTTTGAAAAATTCAGTAATTATGAATTATATTCCAATCTCGGCTAAAAAGTCGATTGTTGATATTCTGTCATACATTATGTTAGTTTTATTTCATTAGCCACGAAACTTTTTTCCTAAATAATTATAAAAACTTTTTATAAATTAAACATATGCTGTGGTTACTACTGAATAATTTTTTATTTTACATATGATAGCTGTGAATCAAGTTTAACATATTAAGTATGTTATATGGATTTTCTATTTGAGACAGATAAGCCAACATTAAGATTAAGAATCTTTTTTTTTTGTTTTTGGTTACAAACCACACGCCCTTTGAATCGTTATAGAATATAATTTTTATTTTGCTGTAACTTCTGTCCAGAGAGTAGAGTATCATTGTGAGACACTCCTAGAACATCAGAAGGAGAAGCGTTGACAACCCGAAATTTGGATATATCAGATCTTATAGTATAGTGGGAAATATATCAATTCGATTGAGAGTTCGAGATTAAGAATCACTATACAGTTTAGCCTTCCAAAAGTCTACGTGCCAGCGAGAAAATCTTCAGTCACATTATGTAATACATCCAATTGAAATTGAATATTCCTGAAAGATGTGCTTGCATCTAAACCAAAACGAGTTCGAGAAAAAGACTTATTATTCTTCTTTATCATAAGAATTTGTTCAAAAATCTGTTTACAGATTTGTTTAATGATGTACTGGATAGAAAAGTACATGCTAAGATGGAAAAACTCTTTCTTCCCCGTTAGAATGCATCGAAATGTGGTCTTCAAGGTGATAAAACTACTTAACCGTACTTGACATTTCCTACTTTCCTAGACAGTAACAAACATATCTGCACCAAGAAAAATCATTACAGGCCGAGAATTTTTATGGAAGATCTACAGAAGGCAAATCTGAAACAACAGCTTCAAAGTAAGGGACAAAAGGGAACAAGGCCTCCGTGTACAAGAAGCGCTTTGTGAAGATTGCGTATTTATTTCATTTACAGCTCCAATACTAGATCGTAAAGTGTTTTTGAATAATTCAAATAACATAAACATCTACATGGCCCACACCTCTACTAGAGAAATGAACACTTGAACAGTATAACTTGTACTATAATAAAAAGAGGTTGAAAATTAATTATGTAGAGATAGTCCTTGGGAACTGAATATTTTTGCTTCCATTTCCACACTTTCATCATTTAATAATCCTAAAGGTAAGTGTTGATTAAAAAAAAGATATATATATATATATATATATATGTATTGCAATATAGTCCTGGAAGACCTAGCGACATAAATGAAATATTTTCTGCTTAGGTTCAACGGATGTATCTTTTTCGAACTTGCATACTCGTCTATAAAACTATTATTAAATAAGGGAAGTAAGAAGTTAATTTTATTTGTATATTGCCATTGAAACGACTAGAATATAACAACTTTTATGTGAAAGACATTGCGCTCATGTTCAGTGGTTCTCATTCCATGATCATCTTAATGTTTTAGCTTAGTTATAGGACCTCATAAATATGAATGTGAATATTGCACTATATTTGAGTTTTATTAAAAACATACAAATCAGCGGCAAAAATTTGTTTACCCGTTACTATAGTAATGCAAAGACTAAATAATAAATGTACCAAATAGCTACAAGTAATTATAGCACACTCAAGTTGTTAGGTACCTACACACAAAGTAATAATATAAAAATTGAAAGTTGCTTATTATACACAAATTAATTACCTGCCTATCTAGAATATTTCTGATGACACTGCCAAGCAAACCTAACCTTCTGCATTGTCACATATCGACTACTTCATCAAACTTGATTCTTGCTTGATACTTGTCAATAATCTTTCACTTACGTAACCTCATTTTTAAATATGATTGTGAAGTGTGTCGATTAAAAATCGGTTTCTCACTATTAGTGTTAAATTTGTAACATTCTCACTTTTTCGATAAAACAATAGATTCGGTTCAATTTCACAAATATTTACTCTCCCTTTAAATGTCTTTATTTTAATCAAAATAAACTCTCTTACAAAAAACACAATGATTAATACTATCAGCAGGAGTACTACACGCTGCTTCCAAACCAAACCCCCTCACATAAAATACTGGCGGTCTTATATACAGTTCAATCGTCTGAAGATATTTTCGATCTTCTCGGGTGCCAGTCCAGATGATATTCGACTTCTGAATTACGTCAACATTTTACCGCTATCGAATTTTCGGGGCTACCGTTGTTGATTGTCGAGGAATTAGAATAGCGCAAATCGCCGACCTCTATGCGACAGGCAAACAACTTTTCGGATTCCACGAAATACAGGACGAATATTTTTACCACAAAATATCGGATGAATTCCAGTCACATTGCCCCCTCCTTAAGACTATTTTGTCCCGAAATGTCCCAGAATCCTTCATGATGTTGCGATATTTGCAAGACTCTCCACGGGACGTTCGGTGGAAGTAACAGTAGACGGTCTTCGAATCTGGGCAGCGAATATTGAAACAGCATTCTATGTAGGATGCCGATGCCACTGAATCGAAAGATAGTTCCCATCATATTTCTCACCACCCTCCAATTGAGTCCATTCAACCCACATGCTATAATTGGGAACGTCAATTTGATTAGGTTCTTCTCCATCACAGTCCTCAACTCTACCAGAATCTTCCAAAGATGTTAGCTTGTCCGGCGAGAATGTTTTTGTTACGAAATAGAGGATGTTTCTGGGACACACTTGTTGTTGAAGGACCCTCCCCCCCGCTGGACCTTGCTCCCTTAGCTTCTGGAACTGATCGTACTTCTTTGCAAACATCTTGGCTATTCCTTGAGACATCTTGAGCCACGCAATGAGCCAGGGGATATTCTATGGGCACCTCAAACAGGTCTCGTAGTTCTTCTCTGGTAACGGGGTGCTGCACTTTCTGTCCATTCGAGTACAATGCCAGAAAATGTTCGAAGGTCATCTCATCAGGTGATTGGATACTGCGGACTTTGGCTTGCTTAACTTCGCCGTCATGACTTCCGGCATTAGGGGGTAGCCTGTTGAAATGTACCACCTTTGGTTTTCCTCGACGTAGCTTCCTTATTCTGTTGACAACATCGTTGAGCCTCTTTTCAATTTGGTAAGGCCCCTTCTAAAATCTTTGTAGCTTGGGAGAATAGCTACGACATCGTCGCGGGCTATACCACCAAACAAGATCATCTACTTGGAATTCCCCGCAATCGGCTTTGATGTCATGTGCTTCCTTCATGCGGACACTGGCATTCTCGATATTTAACCGGATTCGTTCATGGATGTCGTTCATCTTTTGATGTGTTCATAGTCTTCACCTCCGGTCGCTTCTCTTGGGGGACACTCAAACTTCAAATTGTATGGTAGTCATAATTCACGTCCCGGGGTCTGACCGGTGGGATCGTGCACAGTCTGTTTGTTAGTCAAATGGCGGTTAATAAATAGTCCTATTCATCCGTTCTACCATACCATCGGATAGCGTGTGTAATGCTGTCATCCGTGTTTATTGATCTTGAAGAGTTTGTAGACTTCTTGGAAAATAGTGGACTCGAAATTTCTACTTGGTGTGAGTGCAGCTCCAAGGGAACACCAAAACGGCTGATCCATTCCTTGACAAAGACATCAGTAATGGTTAAGACTTCTTCAGTTGGGAAGTCATACGCTTCTGCACATCTACTGAAATAGTCCATCACCACCACAATGTACTCATATCCGGAGCCATCAATCAATCTTTCAATTGGACTGCCCACTTTATATTGCTTCATGCTTCATTTTGCTCGCTTTTGAGGTTCATGACTTGCTCCACAAGCTCTATATTTCCGGAACCAATCCTTGACAACTGCTTCACAGTTTACCCAATAGAATACTCTTAACTTCTCTAGGGTTTTCGTCACTCCCAGATGTCCTCCGGTTGTACATCATGTAGTTCTCGCAAAACCTCCAGTATCCTATTTCTGGGGATTACAATCTGTTTTCTGCCCTTGCCTTCCTCTGGAGTTTCTAGCACGCGCTTCAGAAGTCTGTTCTCCAGGATGAGAGAGTTCCATTGAGCCTAGTATGTCTTTATGTTGGGTGAGTATCGGGGAATTTTCTGCCATATAGGTTTGCGGTCTTTTCCCTTCCGCCGGTTAACCTCTTTTAACTCCGGATCTAATTTCCGGTCTTTTTGGATCTCCTCTGATTCCCAATGGCCATCGATGGCAGTAGTTCTACAGAGATCAGCTCCTTTTTCTTCAGTTCGCTGACATTGTTTGCAATCATCAGGGTATGGTCTCCTTGATAAGGGATCAGCATTCTTATGGCTTGTTGTTCCATGTCAAAGTCGACCTCTTCCTTTGAGATTTTTATATTGCAAGAGCCACCTTAGTGCTGCGTGATCAATCCTGATGAGGAATCTTTTACCTTAGAGGTACTTGCAGAAATGTTCTTCCCCCTTTATCACAGCCAAGAGTTCCCTTCGACTAACGCAGTAATTCCGTACTGGCTTGCTCAAGATCTTGCTGAAATATCCGATGACTTTCTTTTGATTCTCTTGAATCTGTGAAAGCACCGCACCAATTCCGACATTGCTTGCGTCGATATCCAAGATGAAGTTTCCATCTTACAAAGGATAACTTAAAATGGGGGCACTGGTCAATGCTCTTTTAAGTGTCACAGAACGATCTCTGGCATTCCTCATCCCACTGTTACCGCACCTTTGATTGTCTTTTTATCCACAGCTAGTCCCTCTTCTTGCAACAGTTGACACTTCTACGGGCTTAACTTTAGTCTGGAACTTCGAAGTCGCCGAAATACTCCTCCAGGTTCTTCACGTGGCCCTTAAACGATTTTCCAACCACGATACAGTAGTGAAGACACAGGAGACATATTTTCCATGAAAGCCCTTTTAATACTTAATACTGTTTCCATCAATCTTTCAAACGTCTCTGAAGCATTACCCAACCCAAACGGCATCACCGTGAATTGGTAAAGTCCTGAGCTGATGGTAAAAGCAGTCTTTTTTCGGTTTTCTTTAGTTATTTCCACTTGCCAATAACCACTCTTCAAGTCCAAGGTGGAAAACATGTTCGATCCAGCCAACGTATCTAGAGTATCGTCTAGTCTTGGGAGAGGATAGCTGTCTTTCTTTGTAGCGTGATTTAGTTGCCGATCGTCCATGCAAAATCGGGTTGAACCCTCTTTTTTCTTAACCAGGACAACTGGAGTAGACTATCCTATCGGCTTCTTCTCTTTTACCTAGGGAGAGTCTTCTCCTCGACTGTCGAATAGGCTGAGCGTCCCCGGTGTTAATTTTATGTTTTGCCAGATCAATTCGTCTTTGCTAGTCCCTCAATTTGCTTCCTGAGTTGGTTTCAACTTCATGGAAGAAAATGTTATGAGTTTTTCCAGTTCTACAGATAGTTTACCTGATTGTATTGCTGTATGTTGTATGCTGCTAACTACAAAGGAAACTTTTGAACAGTGGCCCAAAGTTGTTTCTTTTTTTAACGCAACCGTTCAAGAATTGAGGTTCAGTACTCTTCCTGGCACAATCTCCTCGGCATGAAGCAAAGTCTTTCCCAGTGCGATCCCTCTGCCTACATTTCCGTCTGTTCCTGGTCCGCAGTCCATCCAAAAACGCTTGCAGTGCTAACCTTTCTATCATATTTTGCGGTGTAGCTGGATAGGAAAGGCAAACCAGATGGGCAATATCAGCTTTAAACTCTTGTAGGGATTTATTAGATTTCTGGTGGCGATTTTTCAGTTGGGAATGGTAAACTTGCTCCAAATTGGTCTGTCCATACCTCAGTTCTAAAAGTTTAACCAGTTGTTCGTAGTCCTCCTGCTGCAAGGTATTCAACTTTTCCACAATATCTGTAGCATCTCCTCTTAGGCGGGGGTTGGTGATATTGTCTTTTCTTCTGCCGGCCACCCTTTAGCTTTGCTGCAGTCTCCAATTGGCGCCGATTATGATTTTCTTGTTCTCTCGAGACCAATTTTCGAAACCGCTACTTTGGTGGAGTTTCTTCCCTTTGTATTGTGAGGCTATCTGAACGAACACCAACCAGGGGTATCCAACCATACAACCAGATGTCCAGGAACCGGAAACTAGTCAGCATAAGGGGCGAATGCTGAGATAACAGCAGCCTAGTCATCAGTGGCACCATCAGTGGCCGAGCAATCACCATCACTTTTGACACCCGCGCCGTTGATGTCATCTGAAATCCGGCCAGCAAACAACAACATCCAGCTAAGAACAGTCACCGGTCTTCAATCCTAGCTTCATTCTTGACTATTTTCCTTTCCAGCATTTCTGAATTTTCCGGTACCATGCTTTTCAAATTTTCTTCTAAAAATTTAGAATTTTCTAGCACTTGGGCTCCTAAGGGCTTAGGGTTATAGCATTTTCTAGAAATTTGTTATCTAGGCTTTTAGAATTTTCTGCTGTTTTATTTGCTATCACCTCTTGCAAGTGTTTAAAATTTTCTAGCATATTATCTTTTCTTTTAAATATTCCTCCATTTTTTTAAATAGCATATCCATGTCCTCATCATCAGAAACTTCAAACAAATACGTATCGGGGTTGTTACATTAATTCACTTTTCTTCCCACTAGTTTCTAAATCCATTTTCCTGCATTTGTTTTTTTAGGTCCGCCACTTTCAATTGGTCTAAACTCATCGCTTTAAACATTGTTAGTCTATTTATTTTCCACTTCTAAAGTTCCACAAATATACCGAATACCTGACACCTGTAATGTTTTTCTTTTCACTTCGGGTTCTTGGATTCATTTAAAAACACAACCAAACTTAGTATAATTTATTTCCACTACTTTTGTACAATTTATCTTGAACACCTGATGTTTACTATACGACAATCGAATACTGAATGAATCCTTTCATTGGCTCTCCGTATTTATATATTCCTTCGCAGAAGGCTCTAGAAAGTCAAAATGCCGTCGGGAAATTTCGTTCATGGATTCTCGAAGTTTCGAGGAATTACAATCGCGCAAGCCGCCGGTATTGGACGAATGTCGATACCACGAAATATCGGATGAATTCCCGTCACAGTAGTCAAGAATCGAAGTATGTAACCAAAATTATCATAATTTGGGTAGAGGACACTCATTCGACGAGCACATACCATTATTTTTATGATTTCTTGAGAATAACACCACAATTGCTCGAAAGTCAGTATATTCAATGAAATAAAAAATTAACACAACTCAATAAAGAAAGTTACGTCAATTTATATTGTCAAACATTTAATGTCAAAGTGTGAATGCTAAAGGACCAGGCACCTTTCTTATGGAAAAATGGACTTCCGTCAAATTGTTTGAAATTTTGGTATGTTGTAGAAGTTGACGTTCTGACAAAAAGAGTTTATGGGCTCAAACATATTCTATGACTAGTTTTCGAGATACAGGATGTTAAAAATCGAAAATGCCGCGTTTTTAATGATAGACGTACTTTATTCCCGTTATTGGAGAAGTTGTGCTTTGTACATTATTGGACATAAATATTTCACAAACACAATTGCCATAAGTTTTGGTGGATTACAGGGTATTTAAAAAATACGTAACATGCGATTTTGGAAAAAAACTTTTTTTATTACAACGTTGAAAACATAAGAAGATGTTATTGCACAATTAATATCTCGTTAAAGTAATAATTTCTTGGTCGTGCTTCATATAATATACAGTGTGAGCCATAAATACAGATAGAGAAGGCATATATTATTTTTTCCTATTAATGCGTCACCCTGTACGAACCATTCATGCTGCAATTTTAATAAGACATTAAACAGATATATTATTCGTCTCTTTATACTCAACGGGATGTTAAAGTGAATGCAAAAACTATACATGTTGAAAAAATGTATGTTTTATACTACCCCGTAGTTTGAAATTCTCTCCGTCAACTTTGTATGTTATTACATTTTTACGTTAACAAATGTTCAGTATTTTACTGAGCCTAATATTATTAAAATTAATATTATTAAGAAGATCTAATTGCTCACTTAATATAATGTTAAAAATATTAATTTTTGGACGTATTCATACATTATACAGTGTGAGTTGCAAATATTACTAAAGTGGGCATCTATTATTTTTGCCATTAATAAGTAACCCAGTATAAACCATGCGTCCTGGAATTTTTATATTAAATTATACAAATCTACGACTCATCGCACTAAATTCTACAGGTTTCCAAAAATTGTACAAATTAAAGTATTGTAGTTTATACAGGGTTACTCATTAATGATAAAAAAATTGCATATGCCCACTATAGCTATATTTACGACATACACTGTATAATATATGAACACGTCTAAGAACTCATTTCTTATTAATTGTGCGATTACATCTTATGTACTCATCGTTGTAATAAAAAAATGAGTTTTCTGAAAAAGCATGTTACATATATTAGAAACACACTTTAATTAAAGAAAATTAATGGTAAATGTTTTATTCAATATTTTTGTCAAATAATGCGAAAATTATCTTCTCTGCAATATAAGGAAATAATACACGTCTGTTAAGAGAAATCTGATAAGAAAAAAAGAGAAATTTTGGGATGTTTAACATCCTATATCTCGAAAACTAGAAATACGATTTTAACAATATTCTGCTCAATTAAACACGGAACATTTGTTACCGTAACAATGTTATAACATACAAAGTTGACGGAGATAATTTAAAACTACAGGGTACTATAAAAATCTACCTTTTTTCAATATATATAGTTTTTGCAATGAGTTAAACATCCTGTTGAGTATCAACAGACGGATCATATATCTGTTTATTGTCTTATTAAAATTGCAGAACAAATGGTTCGTACAGGGTGACTCATTCTCTAGCTATATTTATGGCTCACACTCTATATTATGTGAAGCATATCCAAGAAATTATTATTTTAATGAGATATTAACTGTGCAAAAACATCTTCTTATGTTTTCAACGTTGTAATAAAAAAAATGATTTTTTCCAAAATCACATGTTACGTATTTTTGAAATATCCTGTAATACAGCAAAATTAATGGCAATTGTTTTGTGAAATATTTATGTCCAATAATGTACAAATCACAATTTCTCCACTAACCGGAAATAAAACACATCTGTCATGCTAAATCTGATATTAAAAACGCGGCATTTTCGATTTTAAACATCCTGTATCTCGAAAACTAGTCATAGAATCTGTTTGAGCCAATGGACTCTTCTTGTCAGAACATCAGCTTCTACAACATACCAAAATTTCAAACAATTTGACAGAAGTCCATTTTTAAATAAGAAAGGTGCCTGTCCTTTGCACTGCGAAACTTTTAAATTTCTTTATTCAGTTGTGTTAATTTTTATTTTTGTCTCTGAAAACGGGGTCTGATTTAGACCCTGAAATGTTTGGAGTAATTGAAATATACAGACTCCAGCAATTGTGGTGTTTATTTATAAATCATAAAAATACAAACTAGATATGCCGCAACTACCATTTAGAAAACATCTATATACCATTAGTCCTGATAGATTTTGTGAATAATATCTCACATAACAAAGGCAAAAGTCATACAGAATCCAGCTTAGAACCACTACGGAGAATGAGGCATTGGATTCAAGTTTATTTTCTAGAATATTGTCTATTTAACTTAAAATTAAAAAAGGAGGAGGTTCTCAATTCGGTTGTATTTTTTAGTTTGGTACAACAGAACTCCGCCTACGATGAACCAATTTCGATAATCCTTTTTCCATTTGAAAAAATATAATTCCAGATTGCTAACAATTTTTTTTCAATTTTTTTTTCAAAAACATGAAATAAACCGTTTTTCAGAACATCGGAAAGATTGTCTTCTAAATGTTATTTGTGACATGTTTAAAGTTTTAAAGCCATTGACAAAGAAGTCAGAATCGAAGCGTTTGGTATTTTCTTTCAATATACAGCTTTTTATTTCAATTGTGGTGTTATTCCTAAGAAAACATAAAAATAATCGGAAACGACTTAGTAATGTATAAAGCCGCGTCCTCACTGAGTCGACATTGTCGATCGGCACAGTCGACCCAATGTGTACTCAGTAATCAACATTGTCGATCGATAAAATATGTCATTCGACTGGTTTTCAGCCGCGTTCTCACTGAGTCGATATTGTAGATCGACTCCGTCTATCGACAAGGTCGACTCAGGATGTACGCAATAATTGACATTGTTGATCGACATATTTTGCCGATCCACATGTCAACTGGTGTTCCATGCGTTCTTGGAAACATCAAAGCGCAGTCGAGTAGAACCTAGAATGGGGACGCGCTACGCGTCCTTCGTCATCGACAAAGCAGTCGTAGTGCTAGTGCAGTAGTAAGTTAGTCACTGTACTTTTCGCTACTTCTGCAAAATGGAATGAAGAAAAGAAAAAGTGATAGCTTTTATTGAAGCTTAAGCCGCGTCCTCACTGAGTCGACTCTGTCTATCGACACAGTCGACTCAGTGTTTCTGAAACCACCGTTACATCTATATTCAAGATTTAATATGTTAATATCATCTCTTTAAATCTTTTTTGAGATTACTACCACTATATCGATTTCTACTTTCAAGACTTGGTCGAACCCAAAATCTTCTTGTTCGTGATTTCCTTATTTCTTTAGAAGCGATAATGATAAATGCAGCACAAGCAATAATGACGTCATTTTCAACAGACATTTTGATGTCGACTGATCGACAGCATTTCCGTCTACTAGGTGAAGACAGAGTCGATCGACAATGTTGACTCAGTGAGGACGCTAATGTCTTTTCGACTTGTCGGTCGACTGTGCCGATAAACAGATTCGATCGACAATTTCGACTCAGTGAGGACGCGACTTAATAACATATGGCGAATGCGAGTACTAAATGATAATGAAAATAAAAATTCACGCTGAACTGATAATCTCCTCCTTTTCGATTCATAAATAGCGTTGTTCTAAATCTAGAATGAAATAACTGTGTATAAGGTTTGCCAAAAAATATGAATTTTCCTTAAAAATGAATTACCTGCCTTTATTTTTGGCAATATCGAAACTGGTTCTGAAATAAAGTTAATTAAGTTTGGCGATTTGTCCTTGGTAAAAACTTACGAATTCGCATGTTAATTTAGGACACACATTGAAGCTGAGTCTTGTGTGACGATATCATTTAGTGCCAATGCATATATAAATTGGTTGAAATATAAGGCGTTTTAAAATTATAATTCACATGGTAGAATTAAAATATGTTATAAATTAAATGTTCTATTGGGTGGTACATAAGCAGTTATATTTATATACCTACAGGGTGGTTAAACTATAGAATGGAGAGAAATTATAGTAGTAGAGGGTGGTTAGGAAAAAGCTTGATAAAATAATCAAATAGGGTAGCACATAAGCAGTTGAATATATTGATAGTTGAAGGTTTATATAATACGGTTATATTTTGTTCAAAGAATGTTATACCTACAGGGTAGTCCCTTAGAAGTGGCATTTAAAGGGTGCTATGATTATAGTTGGTTGACATGTATGTTGGAGTAGAAATATAATTATAGAGCGGTTCAAGACTTGAACAATTTTACCAAGCCAAGAGCAGAATAACATCTTCTGAACCAAGGACGTCTGCCTTACCGAGGGTCAACAACAGCTGCCGGGGCAAGGCATGAACAACTTTTGCCAGATTAGGGCAGAATAACGTCTGCTGGACCAGGGAAGTCTGCCCGACCAAGGGTAGAACAATGTCAGCGGGGCCAAGGGTCGATCAACTTTTGCCAGGCCTAGGGCCGAACAACCTCTGCCGGGCCAAGGACCTTTATCTGGACAAACGTGGGACAATGTCTGCGGGACAAAGGGTTGAACAATTTTTGTCCGGTCAAGGGAGAAGGGTAGAAGAACATCTTCCGGCCTAAACGTGCTATATTGCACCTGTTACATTATAATTGTAACTGCATCATATTGTAGATAATTACATTTTCTTTTAAATTGTCAATAGATGATCATTTGTCTAATTATACTCGTAACTGTGAAACAGGTTGCTTCTTATGAGTAGGAAATTTTTCTAGTTAACCTTCGTAATTTCATTTTAGTGTGGTCGACAAAATATGTTTGACGTCAAACATCATTGGCTGTTGATATTGTCAAAACAAAATTCTTACTTAATACTTGAAAAAGTAAGTATGTACATCAATGCAGATGTACACGTAGCTCACTTAAAAAATGTAGAGGATAGAAACTACACTATAGAGGACGTTTACAACCCTGCCTCAAATAAAGGAGGAGACTTAAAGCGTAAGGTTATTGGATTTTATAATGAAAAGAACGGATATAAAATTGAGGTACCCTATTATAAGTACCATGATAGAAGGAATATGTCAAATGTGAAATTTAGGACAAAAGTTGTGGTAAGTATTAATATATTTACTTGTACACCAATATTAAATTGTTTTCTGTGCTAAGTGTAATGCCGTTATTATGTGATTCCTAAGTTATGATATCACACCATGAAAATTCGAAGGCTAACCGAACCTTTCAAAGCAATTATGTTACTATCCTTTCTGGACGACTGAACATGCTATTGAAGCAATGTACTGACTTAAAAGACTGTAACATTTCGAGCGGATAGAAACATCACATTATATTTTCATAGCATAAGGAAATAATGCAGCCAAATGAATCAAAAATTGGGTTACACATTATGCCGTAAATATGTTGTAGGTATTTACATAAATGCTAAACAACTTCACTTGGTTGTTAATATTAGTTATTAAACGCTTTAGAACTATTTTACATTATGTACGAATTAGGATATCATTTCAATTACTACGTTATTTTCCAGCTACCCTGGCCGTATGAGGGCGACTTGTTACAATATATGAATAGTGACAAAAATAGAGAAATTAATACGTACAACAGATTTAGCTACAGCGTGATGAAAATTTGTGTGAATTTCTACAACTTCACGTAAGTACGAAATAATAATTTTTGTATTGTAAATCTACTCCTTTGAAAGTCTACACATATCTGTAACTATTCTAGCATATATATATATATATATATATATATATATATATATATATATAAAGAGACATTCTATATATATAAAGAGACATCTACTTTCAAATGTTGATTGGTATTTTTGGGATCTTTGAATGACTGATCCAATATGGCGGGCCGAAGTGAGAGGTTTCCCAGAAAAATGTTAAATTTAAGGCTGGAATGGAAATAAAAGAATTTTCTTTGGTTTAAAAAATGAATCAGTTAAGTTTATTTAGGTCACCTGCGTACAACAGGAATTTCTAATTTTAAGATGGGGGATTCAATATGGCATCCCTAAATTCGTGTACATCTTTTTGTGTCGGCCAAACTGTCGTTTTTGAACCGAATGTATTCTAGGGATATTTTCGGATTCTATTCTAGAATTGATAATTACAATTTGATTTCCAAGATGGCGGATGCAATATGGCGTCCATAATCTGATTTGAATATTTATATATGTTTCATAAATTCACGTTTTTTTAAGTATTTTTAGATTCCTCGTTCAGTACCAAAATTAAAATTACAAGATGGCAGATTCTACATGGTGTCCATAATATCGTACAAATTAAATTGTAAAACTATGATTTCCCATTAAATCGTAAACCCTTGAAATATTTTGTTAAGTAATCGAGCAACTTTTTAATGTTCTTGTTTGATGTAAATAATTACAAAAGACAAATTGATTTTTATAAACAATAATGTATTAAGATGTAATACTTTTGGTTATGGCAAATAAATAATTAAATAAATATTTCCATTGGTCAGAATTACCATTTATTACTGTGGTACATCCCTAATAAAAGAATTTCGAGAAAGTATTTCATTCTAAGAAAGATACAAAAATATTCATATCAGATTATGGACGCCATACTGCATCCGCCATCTTGAAATTCAAAATTTTAATTATTAATTCTAGAATAAGAATCCGAAAATACCCCTAGAATACATTCGGTTCATAAACGACAGTTTGGCCGACATAAAAAGATTTATATGAAATTAAGCACGCCATATTGAATGCACCATATTGAAATTATAAATTCCTGTTGCTCAGTTGTACACCTACATAAACCTAAATGATTCATTATTAAACCACAGAAAATTCATTTATTTCCTTTTCAGTCTTAATTTTATCAATTTTCCAGCGATCTTCTCACTTCGGGCAGCCATATTGGATCCACCATGGAAAGATTCCAAAAATACCAATTAACATTGGAAAATATAGGTTTTAAGATTTCATTTACACTATCGGGTGTTTTTTCCTGCCCAACCAAATATTGGACAGCATTGGGTCTCCCGTTCAAAAAGAATGCCCCATGTATATATATATGTTCTGAGAGGCTTCCTCGGTCATTATTATGAACTAGGCTAGGTTGCGGGTGAGAACCTCGTCTGAATTTATTAAATGCTCGACGTTTCGACTCCTGCTTTGGAGCCATTATCAAGAGACAAAAACTGAAAAAGATTTTTAGAGTCTAGATCAAACTCGGGGCCTCAATCTGCCTACTCCCCAAGAGTCACTAGGTAACTGAATTGAATTTGAATCTGCTCTGCTTCTTTTATCTATAGTTAGTTATTGGTCGATTAGAGGGGGATGTTACGTAATGAAGGGGCTGTGTTGTGATTATTTCTATGGCTTCGCGAATAGTGGATGCCCTAAGGAAATTAAGAGATATGAAAGTCCTACTGTCCTCGAAGTTAATAGAGTGTCCTGTTTGGATATGATGATGCGCGAGAGCTTAAGTCGGATCTTTGTTGCGAACTGACAAAGAATGTTCATATACTCAATGGTTGACGTGCCTGTTGGTACGACCGATGTAGCTTTGTGGGCAATCGCGACATGGAATTTTGTAAACTCCTCGATCCTCGTTAGGTACTTTATCTTTAGGGTTCCCGGTTAAGTTGGCTGTAGTTTGACTGGTGTTGAAGACTGTCTTTATTTGATGTCGGTGTAGAATCCGTGCGATTTTGTTAGTGACTCTTCGAATGTACGGAATGAAAGCTTTCCGATGTTGTTGGTCTGTTTCTGATGGGGTTCGTGTATTCGGGGGTTGTTGCGATTGGTTAATTATGCGCACAATGTTGTCTGGATGATAACCGTTTTGTCGAAGGATTTATTGAAGATTATTAAGTTTGTTTTGTCTATTGTCAATATCTGTTAAGCGAATAGATCTAAGAGCCAAAGATTTCATTACAGAACTCAATTGGGTAAGGTGATGGTGTGATTGGGCATTTAAGATCGATTAGTATGGGTTGGTTCCCTATAGACGGTATGTGAGAATCTGCCGTTGCTGTTTTTTGTTATGAGGGCATCAAGAAACGGGAGCGAAGAATCGGACTCGATTTCCATTGTAAATTGAATGTTAGAATGTTTACCATTGAGGTGTCTAACGAATCTCTGCCATGAGGCCAAATTACAAAAGTATCATCATTCGCTTAACAGATATTGACAATAGACAAAACGAACTTAATAATCTTCAACAAATCTTTGGACAAAACGGCGCAGACCGCATTGCGCGCATAATTAGTCAATCGCAACAACGCCTGAATAAACCAACCCCATCAGAAACAGACCAACAACACCGGAAAGCTTTCCTTCCGTTCATACGAGGAGTCACTGACAAAATAGTACGGATTCTACACCGACATCAAATAAAGACAGTCTTCAACACCAGTCAAACTATAGCCAACTTAACCGGAAACCCTAATGATAAAGTACCTAACGAGGATCGATTTTTTGGCAGTTCGCAAAAAGATCCGCCTTCAGCTCTCGCGCATCGTCATATCCAAACAGGACACTCTGTCAACTTTGAGGACAGTAGGACTATCATATCTCTTAATTCCCTAAGGGCATCCACTATTCGCAAAGCCATAAAAATAGAGAAAAGACCCCTCTGTATAAATCGACGGGATGGCAGCTCTCGCCTTCCTACAGCATGGACCTCCGTAATTGCCAGATTAAACAAAGCAAACACGCCCACCAACACCCAACCAATCACAACACAGCCCCTTCATCACGTGACATCCCCCTCTAAACGACCGATAATTCTAAATAAAAGAAGCAGAACAGATTCAATTCCAAAGCTGGAGTAGAAACCTCTAGCATTTAATAAATTCAGACACGGTTCTCACCCGGAACCTAGCCTAGTTCATGGAAACGGATATCCCTAATTATCCGGCCTATTTTACTATAACCGGATAGTAGGGCACTAGTACCCTAACGATACCGTTCGCGGATCGATATCGCGCTTTTCTGTGGGAATACAAAAGTTTCTAAGCCTATTTTGGCTTTAGTTTAGGCGTGAGAGAGTAGCAGACTGACAGACAAACAGACGTCGCACAATATAGATCCGCCTTCAGTTAATTACTAAAAATTTACTTAAGTACTCAAAATTAACTCAAATTATGGTGAATACTAGGTTTTCAGCATTTGTTGTAAGAGGCGACTCCGCTTGGCATCGTCAGCCTTTCGCTGTATCCAGCTCCAAGATAAATTCTTGCAAACTTCGCCAATTGAGGGTATTGGTTTGAATTGACCGACCACCAAAGGTATGGGTCGCAGGATCTACTCTGTCATTAGAAAATTTTGTTTTTCTGATTGCTACTGTTGTCCTTTGCCACTTCATTGAAACAGTCCCAAAAAGTGTTATGAGCTTCGCGTGTGAAATTTGATCCAGTTTATCTTCTTTTTGTCGTTTAGCAGGTGTTAACTGTCGGAAGAAGAATCGTCGTAAGAGTTTTTTATATATTCTATAATTTTCTGTCGGGCTTTTTCAGCAAGAACTCCTAAATAGTCTGATTTGAATCTTGGGTCGCAATTATGAAGTTTAGATCTTCTTCTAAGGATTTAAAACGACTTTCCAATTCAGCTTTCAAGGAGGCTCTTACGTGCTAAGTCTGGTGTTCTTTGTGCTGTCTCGGTTTTGAAAAGACCCCTCTGTATAAATCGACAGGGATGGTCAGTGTCTCTCAACAACATAAAGAAAGATAGCCTTTTTTGTTCCTACAGCCATGTAGTAGGTAGAATTCCACCTCGTGTGATGGACAAATTAACTCCTTTTGAATTGCAAGTAATTTTTCTTTGCCAACCTGAATGATTGAAAGAGTTAAGACGTCTACCAGTAGCAATCACTTCTAATAGCTCACTGGACCTTCATTGCTCGCTGAAGCGAATGTATGAAACATCTAGCGGAATGATACTCTCCAACTCGAGCTCCTTTCACCATATTAGCTCCACTATCATGGATTAGTAAGTGAATTTACCAATCAGCGAAGCTATAGCGTTCAGTTCGTTTGCTATATTTTCACCTGTGTGTGCCCATAGCAAGAACGCCGTAATTCAGCTGCCAATGGGCTGTGAAACTTAGGAAACTGGAACTATTGTGCAGGCAGGTCCAAATGTCAGACGTAACAGAAATTGCAATAGCTTTAGAAATGTTTGCTTTTATTTTGTCGCGAATTCTATTGTAGATGTCTGGAATAATTTTTTGAGATATATAAGTGCGACTTGGTAATTCATAACGAGGTAGCGCTTGTTCTAAAAGTCTTTTAAACCAACCTTTTCTACAACATCCCCCTCTAAATCCCGATTTTCTTTCAAACGATAATTCTAATTGGCACGTTGTAAAAGAAGCAGAACAGATTCAATTCCAAAGCTGGAGTCGAAATTCACAATATGCATAAATAAACTCTAGCATTGACCAGCGAATAAATTGCTAAGTAGTATGTTTGTTTATTAACAGACACGGTTCTTCCCGGAACCTGACGCGTACTTGTTAGCAAAATATTGCCAAACTAGTACTGACATGTAATATGGAATACTACCTGACATATATATATTTCCGATATATATCCGGTGGCGGATATGTTACCCTGTATTTATGGAGTATTTATATATATATATATATATATATATATATATATATATATATATATATATATATATATATATATATATATATATATATATATATATATATATATATATATATATATATATATATATATATATGAGAAAAAATATTTAACCGGGAATTCAACAATTCGGTAATTTGATTCATGTTTGAATCTTGCAGACGTTTCGTCCAGGTCTCTCTTGGAATGCTCAATGCGTTGTTACGGTAAACTGGTCAGTTCACCGGTAGCGAGAATTTGCAGAATTTTTATATTTGGGAAAAAGTCATTTGTCTCTTGATGCGCTTCAGCTGCTGTTTGGGGAAGATGTTCCCTATTACTCTTAAGTTCCTTTCAAAGAGTTTTTTTCTCCTGATAACGAGAGAGGTGAAGAGTCACTGTAAATGCGTGTAGCTGCCAATATCGAGGTCAATTTTTCTATTTATATAATGACACTTGGTAGAAGGTTGCACAAATCGGAAAGCGACTCATCAAGTGTTTCAAGACAAAGTCGATGAGTGGGAGGAATACATTTAATCCTCTAAAAAATATTCGATATGACATTATGTAACTCAAATAACATACTCATAAAATATGTTATTTTGCAGTAAACAAAAAAGTGTTTATCCAAAGCCAAGATCAAAAATATATATTAAGATTTATCTATCCACTTAACTATTTTACCAATTCATTTAATTATTGAGCTATAATTTGAACGTTTGGCTATTCTAGGTGCTTGCACTGGGATCTCCAAACGTTTTACAATACTGCAGGCCTCTTGGAAAAATTCTTCATATTTAGTTTCTCTATATTTTTTAGTGTTCTTGTGAAAGCGAAATAGTAACTTCAATACAGCGGCTGTTACCGTCAGAGGTAAGACGAATTCAAATCGTTGAAGAGAAGACGGAAAATTTGCACTTTTCAATGACGGAGAAGTTCTATTTCTTCAAGAAATTGTACCATACAATCAAAGAGCTTCAAGAATTGAAGGAGTGCATCATGCCTTTCAATCCAGCGTGTATTACTTAGACTTAACCCTTTTCGCTTCTGGGTGTTTTCCAAGGATGACTCTCTTGTTCCATCCTTTTTGCTAACTCACTTACACAACTGGTAGCGCCACTTACTATTGGCATCATATTGCAAATACTGGGCTAGTTCCATGCCTTCACGATGGCTTGGTTTAGTTTATGCGCGGCACAATGCAAGTAAGGCGCTAGCGGTTGGAACTGCTTTACTCGAGACTGTACGCCAGTAAACTATCCAGAAATGTTTGCACCTTCATCATAACCTTGACTTCTCAATTTAATTCCTGAATGATTTGATCGCTAAGTGCAGCACTAGTCAGGTCAGATGCAGATAGGAACATTACGAACTCCTTAGGTATTCTGCTCTTCTGTATATCCAAATACCTGAGACATATAGTGAGCAGTTCTGTACCACTGTCATCGGTTGTTTGATCCACAAGGACAGCATAATATTTTGCTTGTTTAGTTCTGTCTATTACCTTTTTTATAATAACAGAATGGAAGCAATATATCAGCTGATTATGTGTTGTTTTGCTCAGATATCTAGCATTTTTTGGCGCTGTCTCTAAATGTTTTTGGAGAGATGAATCGTCTGCATCAATACGAAATTTCAAAAGAGCTCGAAATTTTCCTTGTCCGAAAGTATATTTCCCGACCACATAGTATGATCGTCTTTTTCTGAATATTTTTAACTCTTTTTTATATTAGCGAAGTGTACAAGTAACTAAATTTCCTAGAGACTAAGAAGCTTGTCCCTACTATCTGAGCCAGTAAATAATACGCAAGGCAAACAATATGCACCGTTCTGTCGGTAGCTATAGAGCAGCCAAGTGTATTCTCTTAGCCAATCCGATCGAAACTTTCTTGTTTGTCCACCCCCCGTGTGTTCTGAATATTCGTAATTGCAGGGTGGTACTAAAGATTCCATCAAATATTTATGCTTCTCTTCATCACTGAGATTTCGTCCTATTATATAAGAAATATCGAAACAATTTTCAGGGCAAGTAGTGGATGTACTGGCAACTGGTACACACACTTGTTCACAATAAAACAACACGAAGTAAAGTCTAGTGCTGCTATATGTGGTAAAATAACTTTTGGGAACTACTGTACAGGTTATTAATAAATGGACAATTAATATTCTTTTAAGGAGTTAAAATAATAGTCATTGATAGTATCAACTTGAAAATCGCTGTCACACATGGTTATCCGTTGACCCCAATCGACATAGACCAAAAGATCAAGGAACTATCAAATAAAAAATCATAAACTGGGATTGTTTAATTTAATGTACTTCATTTATTCACCTACATAACAAAAAATCATAAGAAAAATGTACCTGATGGACTTGGAGTCGAGAATGAGTAGCTGCTGACATTACTTCAAGATGATATTGGTTCATTTTCAATTGATTTATCCGATTCTTTCTTTCCTTTTAGCAAAAAATACGAACGAAGATCTCCTTGTTTACGTTTCGATGTCATTACTTTAAGTTGAAAATTGTACACGAACAGTAACAAACCATGACAACAAAAACTTGTGAATAATTCAGACAGCAGCGCAGCACCCGATACTAGCACTCGAACAAGTGATATCGAGTACAGATAATACAGACTATAGATTACATAGTGGCGATAGCGTTAACGGGAGGGAGGCGGTCGCAACGGCAACAAAATGACTGCCGCGAGAATTCAAAATTCGTCACGTAAACAAATCATGTTACATAATTTAAAACTTTTGAGAAATTCTACGCCAATCAGCGAGATCGGTAGTTAACTAGGCGAACGCTCGATTGGAGAAATAATACTGTGAAATTTGTGCAAATAGTATTAGAAAAAGTGGTATAACGTGTGCTAATGTCAAATGCAATGTTACATTGCACGTAAAATGTTTTGAACTTGTTGCTATATTGTTTTTAACGAAACGCAGAACTGGAAGTGTAAAAATTGTATTGATACGAACAATAGTGTTGAAGTGAACAAAGTGGCGGAAAAAACAACTGAATCGATTCTGCACAAAGAAATTGAGTGTCTGAAACGTGAAAAAATTCTGCTTAAAAAGATGTTAGAAGAACTGGAATACTGTAATGATTTGCAACGGCTAATAAATTTGGAAGCAAAAAAATGTAAGTTTTAATAATAATAAACAGACTTTTAGCCAGGTGGCCGGCCGATCGGTGGGATTTGTTGACAAAAACAAACGTAAACATGAGGTTTTGGTTGTTAAAACAGCTGATGCCAAAACAAACGTAGCGGAAGAGATTAAGGAAAATTTAGATCCAGGAGGTTTAAAAATTCAAGTTGACAACACTAAAATTATTAAAGATGGTTTATTGGTTAGCTGCAAAATAAAAGAATGTGTTGGCAAACTCAAAAGTGCAATAAATTCTAAATTGGTAATAAATATTATTTTGCTAGTAACAAGAAATTTAAACCATATGTATATGGTGTTGATTTAGAAATTAGTGATAATAAATGTATGGACAATATTAAAAACAATAATTCAGTTTCCAATTGTGTTGACAAGAATATTAAATTAATAAGAAAGCTAAAATTTGAAAAAAACAACAATTTTGTATTTGAGGTGTCACCTGAATTAAGAAAGTCAATACTTAAAGAGGGATATGTTTTTGTAGACTGGCAGAGATGCAAAGTACAAGACCATATTAGTGTCGTTAGGTGTTATCGTTGCTCTGATTTTGGCCATACCAGTAAAAATTGTAAATCCAAATCATTTGTTTTTCCTATTTGCTCTGAAAACCACGAATTAAAGAATTGTAAAGCGGATTTTTAAAAATGTAATAATTGTAATAATTTTAATTTACAAAGTCAACGTAAACTAAACGATAAATATCCTATTGATCATGCAGCAAGTGATTATAAATCATCTTTTTGTACAAAAACATTATTGGAAATTTAAAAGCCAAAATAGATTATGGAGAAGGGTAAAATAAATATGAAACTAATTATCGACCATCTTAATACCAGATCATTAATTTCTAGTTTTCTCGATTTATATGATATTATTAATCAATATAGATTTAATATACTTGCTCTAACTGAAACATGGCTGTCGCACGACATACCATCTAGTGCAGTTGCTATTCTCGGATATCGCTTTGTGAGTAAAGACCGTCAAAGTCGTGGCGGTGGTGTCGCCTTCTATCTTAACAACGACATTTTTGCAGAGAAATAAATACTGATAATTTTAATGATGATTTATTTCAAACATTGTAGATCAAAGTTAAATTAAATGATTTACAGTTCGTTACAGGAGTAGTATACAGACAGCAAATGTAAATTCTTTTATTGATGTACTAGATATAATGTTAAATTATTTAATTCCGAGTGCCAATAATATCTTAATTCTGGGTGACATGAACATAAATTTATACAATTATAATATCCATTATCTTCATGTTTATAATCTTACGGTTTTACACAACTCATTAAAGAACCTGTCCGAATACAATACTCGACGTCCACATTATTAGACCTAATATTTGTAACAGATGAAGGGGACCTAAGAATTGTAAACTCGGGCATAATTAATGCAGATTCTATAAGTGACCATAGACTTACTTTTTGTCAACTCACTGGAACGTCCGATAAATTTAAACAGAAATTGCATACCTATAGGGATTTTAGCATCTTTAACGAAGATTCATTTTATTTTTTTCTTAACAGAATTAACTGGGACAATTTATACTTCATTGACGATAAGGTCAAATTTCTGACAGATAATATTGTTTATCTGTTTGACTTACATGCACCTATAAAAACGGCACAGCTTAGTAGACCTTTCAAACCCTGGATTACAGACAACATAAAATTTCTGCAAAATTCACAAGACAGAGCACTTCAAAAGTATAATGCTAATAAAAATGCTCAAACTTGGAAGTATTACAAAGAGTTACATAACTTTACAAGTAATTCTATAAGAAGAGAACGAGTGGCTTATCAAAACTCGGTCAACATAAGTTATTTAAAAAAAATTATAAATTCTTTAAAAAAATATGAACATGAATTTTAAACGCATAAATAATGACATTCCACAGAATCTTTGTGATCCAGATAAAATCAATGATGCTTTTCTTAGTTTCATAAATGGTAGTGCTGTAAGGCAGGCAAATACTTCAAGTTCAATTTACAAAACAAGCAAGCCCACAACAAATATATAATATTAGCATGAGCTTAAAACCTAACGCATGTGGGTCTGATGGAATAACTCTTATAATGCTTAAGTTATGCCTGCCGGTTATAATTCTGCACTTGACGTATATTATTATCTGTTGCTTAGAATTTGGATACTTTCCACAATGCTGGAAGGAAGCTATTATTAACCATATCCTTAAAGTCGAGAATCCTACAGACTACAAGGACTTACGACCGATAAGCCTGTTACCAGTGTTAAGCAAGGTTCTAGAGAGAGTTGTGTCCATACAGTGAGACTTCACTTGTAACAACATTTTGCCGAAACATCAGTCAGGATTTCGTCCTGGTTATAGTACAGCTACAGCACTCATCAACTCAAGTGATAACATTATAAGTTAGATGATAAAAAATCTACTATAGTGGTATTACTGGACTTTTCTAAAGCTTTCGAACTTGTTGATCACTCGTTATTATGTGACGTAATATCATATTACGGAGTATGCGGGTTGGATAAAAGATTTTGTAGGCCAAGGGTACATTTTAGGCCCCTTACTGTTTCTAATATACACGGCGGACCTGTATAAACACACTGTGTGGGTACCACATAGTCTAATGCTGATGATACACAGATAAGTCTCCGTTTTGATTCTAGTGACTATATAAATGCGTGCAAATTAATTAACTCTGATCTATTAGCGATACAAGACTATTGTGATAATCACAATGTTAAGATCAACCCACACGAGTCAAATTGTTTGTTGTTCACGTCAAATAAATACTATAATTATCTCAAAGAAAAAATTACGATAAAAATGGGAAAAGAATTAATTTCTATTGTAGACGAAGCAAAAATTTTAGGTATCACGTTTGATCGTTACTTGAGATTTAAGACGCATGTTAACCAGTTATTTAAAAAGTCATTCGTTGTTTTAAAACTACTCTATACAAACAAGACAACTTTAAACTTCAAAATGAGGAAAAAATTGTGTGAAACATTTGTTTTGCCAATCTTCTATTACTGTTATACAGTGTACTATCCCTACCTAACTGTGTTTGCCAAGAAAATAATCCTAAAAGTACAAAATATCTGTTGTAGACTTGTTTGCGCACTTCGAAAATTTGACCATGTAAGTTAAAAACTAATAGAGATAAACTGGTTAACAATGAAAAAGACTAGGCAATATCAATTTTTTAAGAACCGGATTATCTTTGGGAAGAATTAGTATATGTTAATCAAATTCACAATAGACCTACAAGATTCAGTTTTGGGACTAGTCCTGTCGTTGACATAACAATTGGTACAGTTCGTGTGTTGTTCATGTCCCACTGAGTCTTTATTTGAAATTCCAAATCTTTATATTTGGTTATTTTCTCAGCTTGCTTGATATTTATATGTTTATTTATGATATGTTGTTAGGAATTGATATGTCAATTAAAGTTGTTTTCCGAGGGACTTTATCTACCAAAACTATATTTGATCTATTGTGAGCAACAGTCCGATCGGTCAGTATCGTGCGGTCCCAGTACAGCTTGTAGTTGTTATTTTCTAAAACAGATTCTGGTTTGTATTTATAGTATGGTAATCTTACCGACTGTGATAATTCAAGTTTCAGTGCTACTTCCTGGTGAAGTATTTTTACCACAGCACCGTGACGTTATTTGTATTCAGTTCCAGCGAACGCTTGACAACCTCCTGTGAGATGCTGGATAGATTCAGATGTTTGGCAACCGTACCTGCATCTGTCGTTGTTAATAGAAGGGTCTTTTACGATGTACTTTAGGTAGTTCTTAGTTGGAATTACTTGATCTTGGATTGCCAATATAAAGCTTTCCGTTTCAGGAAACATATGACCAGGGATCAACCAGTAGTTCGCCGCTGCACTGTAGACATAATCTTGGTTGACGTCATTTATATGTCTTCCATGAAGGGGCTTCTCTTTCCATTTCAGCAGTTTCTGGTCTGTGGTCTTGTGGTGTAATTGGACATGTTGTTGTGTCAGTCGCAGTGGTGTTGTTGTTGATCTAATAGTTTGCTTAGATCTGTTAATTCTCTTCCTCCTTCATACCTTGGCAAAGTTGTATGTTTCGACAGAGCTCTTTGGATGGTGATTTTGAGGTTTTGTTAGTAAAACTCGAACTTTTCGTTGTAATTGTTCAATGTCGGTCTTGCATCAATTAACTATACCGAAAGAGTAACTGAGTACTGAACACGTTTAGTTTGGTTTTCAACAGTCGTCTTACCCTTCTATAAAACTCTGCTGTTAGGTCCTTTGTCATGGTCAAGTGATCAATACGTTGAGCCTGCTTTATTCCAGGGTATTTATAAGTATGACCTTCCCCCATAGATTCAATTGACGTGCCATCTCCCATTTCGAAGTGCCCCTGCTGTATTTTGCCTTTAACTATATTAATAATTCGGCATTTGTCTAGGCCAAATTTCATATGGATGTCACTAGAGAACCCTTCGACTATTTTAAGCATATCATGCAGCTGTTGTTTAGTTGCTGCCATCAACTTTAAGTCGTCCATGTATAACAAATGGTTTATCTTTAAGGCTTGTACGTTGTTGTGTTTGAGACTGAACCCAAAATTAGTCGAGTTCAGTTTGTTTGAGAGAGAGTTCATGGGAAGGCAGAACCACAGCGGGCTAAGAGAGTCTCCCTGGAATATACCCCTTTTGATTGGAATGGGGTCAGTTTGCATCGAACAGTTGGCTTCATTCAGTGAGATTTTGGTTTGCAAGGTGGACATGGCATATTCTAAAATGTTAATAATACAATTATTCACATTATAGAGTTTCAGTACCTTAATGAGTCAATCATGTGGAACTGAATCAAAGGCTTTTTTGTAGTCCACATATGCTATGTAGAGATTTCGACGTTTAGCGTGGACTTGATTGCAGACAACGGAATTTTTCGCGAATCCCTTTTGTTGTTGAGTAATTATGTTGTTCAGCTCACAATGTTTGAAAATGCGATGATTAATGCACGATGTTATGAGTTTGTATAAGGTTGGAAGGCAAGTGATTGGTCGGTACTTTGCTGGGTCCTGTGCACATAGACTGTCCTTTGGTAAGAGGTATGTAGCACTATGCGTAAGATAACTAGGCATCTTGTGTGCGTGGGTAATTACGTCGTTTATAAGGGCTGTTAGTGTTTTGTGAGTTGCGTACAGTTTCTTTATCCAGTAATTTTGTACACCATCTGGTCCCGGTGGTTTCCAGTTATGGATGTGCTTCATTATGTTGGATGTGTCTTCCGTTGTAAATGGTTGGTGTTGCATGGCATCATAGTTCTGAAATGCAGCCTCTACCTCATTAATCCAGCTGGCTCTGGAGTTATAGGAGATTGTTGTGGAAAGCTGTGTTTTCCAGAATTCCTGGATGTCTGTTTTACTGGGGTAACTAGGGGCTTGATTATTATTGATGTTGTTAAGTTTTCTATAAAACCCTTTTTCTGTTTGTCGGAAAAGTGTGTTGTCTAGTTTCCATTGGTTAATGGTTTTGTACCTTCTCAATCGACTTGTGTAGACGGAGAGCTTTTGTCGTAGACTGTCCAGACACTGCTGAGATGTGATGTTTCTCCATCCCACTGCGAGTGTATTTGGTTATTGTCCATGGTAGTCTTGACAAGCTTTTCTATTCTGTTGTTCCTGACTCCTCGTTGGTATTCGGTTAGTCTTCCAACGTCTTTCCGAAGAGAATTGATGATGAGGTGTTTGTCTAAATTGGGGAGGGTCTTGCTTGGGTCTTACTGCGACCCCAATTGTTCTGCAGATGGATGTTGCAGCACAGTAGATGATTGTGTCTAGCGACTCTAACGTATTAGCACCTAAAACATAGTTTGGCAAAATAAATACCCAGTTTCTTAGAAGATCTTAGTTTGGGAAGAGCTGGTCTAGTCACTGGATCTGTTCCACTATACTCTATAAGAGCTCCTTTCATTTCTGCTTGGATCTTCTCAAGCAGGTCAGCGTTGGTTGGCTGTTTTTCTTGTAGTTCTTGAGTCTCGTCCGCTCTGTGTGCCAAAGTTGTTTCAGGCTCTGGATTGATTGTATTTCGTCCAAATAGTTCGCGCTTCACTTCGCTCTTTATTCTGTCCAGTTGTTCAGGCGAAATAAGGCCAATTCTGAAGATGACACGATATTGATCTGCGACTCTCTGTTCAGTAACTTGAAGCTCTGGGTACTCACGACAGAACTATTAATGGAGTATTTGGCGATATCCAGTCTTGTCCTGGCCAAGATTCGTAATTCTGTAAAACGAGCGCATTATAAATTCATTCATGGCGCCAGTCCATTTCATGCGCTGACTTTTCAGTCCCGCTTGAGTGAGCGCTGGCTGTTGATCCTGCGCAACACTTTCTGCGTATGAAGTTCTCGTTCTCATTTGACTCACGTTGTTGTTGTGAATGTATTGGTTGTGGTTCTTGTGGTTCCTCTGGTTCTTGGGCTGTAGCTCTTTGGACGGCAGGGGCCCGCCTCCTCAGCACCCTGCCACCGACATCCCGCATGTTGTCATGTCCAGCGCTGGCTCCAGACATGCCCTGGCGATCCCCAGGAAGGAGCTCTTGTCCGAGACATCTATTCCTTAACTCCATTTTCATGGGTGGTGTCACCAATTGACCCTGGTGACCCAGGTAACTCGGACCCGTGGAGTTGTCACTTCCCAGATGAAATGATTTAAACCAGTACATCTCGTGCGGGTTGTGGAGAAGGAAGGAAAGCTAGGTAGTAGGTCAGCGGACAGCTGCCCATTTAGTCGCCTCATACGACAGGCGGTGGATACCGTGGTGTTATTACGAGAACCCCACCATCACACGGGATTATTATTATTAATTTCTTACAAACTTAAACCTTTGGCTTCGATCTTTGGTTTCGGCATTCGGCTTCGGTCGAAGGTTAAATAAACATAAGCTCGAACAATCGACTTCGGCCCAAATCTAACCTTCGGTTGGACAATACTAATTGCTACGAATACGTGTATGGACTGGTAAGGAAGCCTAAAATTAACACATCTGAAAAAGAATAAGGAAGTCGGACTGTAAATTAGGTATGCAGACAAGTATGGCCAAGTATAGAGTTTAAAGTGTAACAGGTGCGGAAATGAGTTTCTGTTTAATTCCCAAACGTAAAAGGTTCGGAATATGAGTACAGTACACTAGACTAGTAGGCAATTCCTACTTCTTTTCCACCAATGAAACAAATTGAGTTTTATTATTTTGAGAAATTCAGTTATTGAAAGAAAAGCGAATGAGGACAATTTACAATATTTTAACATGAATGGGAATCGATAGGTTGATTTAGTTCTTTGAGTTGTTTAAATATAGATCATAGCAGTTCTACCTATTGCAATGTGTTAGCGCGCCCTAAAATAGTTTGTTGAACTGGTATGAATAGTTTATTGAACTGCTACATGCAGGTATTTGTAATTGGCGCGAGTGTGGAACTAATATCGTTTGAACCTATTCTACAAAAATATTGTTTTATTTCACATCTAGTGTACATATAAACATTGTAGATGTTGAAGAAATTGCAACAACAATAACTGGATTTAAAGCAGTAAGTAATGAAATAAGCCTAACAATTCACATCTAGGTAAAAAACAAAATGTACAGCGAACTAGTACACATCGAATACAACAGTAGAAGGATATTTATACCAAATTTGGGGGGATGACATTTTGAAATATCTCAATAACCTGAAGTAATCAGCAATTGACCACTAGTATTCAAATAAATAATTCTTGTGAAGTGGGACTGAAGATGTATGTTGTTACCCGCTATCCCATTTACTGCTAACAATCTACATGCTCTCAGAGCAGTAAGCACTACTGCAACGGTAGCGTCAGTTTATTCAATACTGTATTTGTCTCCATTGTTGAATCTGAAAATCTGAGACCCTTCTAACTCCAAATTCCAGCCCACTGCTAACTTTATCTGGCTGCGAAGCATTACTGGACAGTTTAGTTTAGTGTAGTTAGTACAGGATAAGGTACAACGTGTTAAGATTTTTGAAAGAGGAAACTGAATTTACAAAATTTACCGGACCCCATATGGTCTATTTTAGCTCTAGAAGTGATTTAACGTTTTTCTCTAGAGCCTATATTTTTGTAAACAATTAGGCAACTGTCCGACAGAAAAGTCGTTCATAGGGGGATTGAAGGTTACTTTCGGCTCTATAACTGTGTAATTTACAATTTTTGTCTACAGCATATAGTCCGCGAGATTTTGACAGATCTAACGATCGAAATAAGATTAAATTCTTAGGACAAAGTAAATACAGAACGTGGAATCAGAAGATAGTGTTGTTTCATGCCAACAATGAAACATTTTATAAAAATTTTAATACAGGTTAAAAGCAAAACAACGGGTGGCCAGATCAACATAAAACAGAAAAGTAAAAATTGCAATTTTAAAGAAAAGTATAACGTATTATAGGAACTTATTCAAATAAGGAACGAAATATCAGCAAAAGGATTAATGTATATGAAAATAGGATTTTAAATATGCTGATTTAAAAAGTTTAAAATATGTAGTTCTATGTCAAAATTAAAAACTATAAAAGCAAGAACTGACAGCATTAAAAAGAGTCTAAATTTGAGAGTGCAGCAGTAAACATTGTTCAGGGTTAGAAAGTGACAGTTAGTGTCAGTGTCAAAAGTCTTACAAATTCAAAGAATTTTTTTAAAGATGATTGAAATTTAAATGTAAACAATCACATTCAAGAGTAGCTAAATTTATATAGTACCAAATTGTATCGGAATGTACTAAAATATAATAGTATAAGGTATAGCTGCAAGTATAATTAAACAAAGTAAATTCAATTAAGAAGCTGAAAATAAATGATTAAAATACTGGGAGCAGAAGTAAATATCAAAAATTATTACATTGGTAGCAGAAGTTTTACAGTTAGATAGCAGCTTATAAGTTATCATCCAAGATACCAAGGGAGACAGCATCTATCAGCATAACCATTTCAAAAGGGGATACAGTTTTAAAGTGAAAAAGGTATTTACTATTGAAGCTTATTTAAAATAATTCATTTGATATTCATTTAGGTTATAACATTAGAAATGTAAAGAGTACATAGTTATGAAATAATCATTTTAGTAACGATATAAAATTTTGATATTTTGAATTTGATTAATCATTGAACCTTAAATTTAATTGTGTCGTATAAAATAGAATCATTCCCAAGAAAGGCAAATCTTTTTAGATTAATTATTATTTAATTTTGATATCGATATTTTTGATTTCACATTTGACTTATTCTTTATTGTTCATGGATTTGATTTATTTTGATATTTGAATTGTTTGAGGTTTGTATGTGATTTTATTTAAAAGGGTGAGAAACGAGTTGACAATATAAAATAAATAAAAAGTTGTTGTTTTATTATTGACAAAAGGCAATTGGCGCGTATAATATATTTACAGAACAACTCTCAAGAGCCGGAACAGTTTTGTAGAAAAGAAAATTGTGTGGAGTTTTTATGGAGTGGATAATTTAAAAGTAAAGGATAAATATAAAATTTAAAACAAACCACGAAGTAAAAATTCCATAACAATATTTATGAATGTTGTTTACTTTGTCTGCCCAAACACAGATTTGCTGTGGATTCTGGGTGTGTACTCAGTGAGGATTTTTCTGAGACCAATATCGACCAATGTAACGATTTTTCACACTATTCCATCAGAAAACGTGTGATTTAAAAATTGTAAATTCTAGTCACATTGCATCATAAAAATTTCATTGAATTGTCTTGGTCTATTAGGATCATCTTCCATCAGTTTATGAATGAGTTGCACCTTCTCAAGATGAAATTTGACTTTCTTTAAATACTGAGCAATAAACGACGGACTTATTTTTTCTTGTCGAGAAATTTCGATTGTTGTTGTATGAGGGTTTTCTCGTCACGTTAATACAGCGTTTAATTACGTGTCATCGTTCATTTTAGGTCTGACACATCTGGGTAAATTTACAACCCCTTTTGTTTTCTGGTATCTTGCAACAACTTTACTTACACTTCTTCTTCGTCACTGCGTAACTTATTTCTGTATCCCACCATAATTAAAAATTCTATGCGTTCTCTCTGATAAACGATCCATTTTGATATGTAATATTAAGCAGTGTCAAATAAAAAGGATGTAGGACAAATAATTAGTCTTTACTTATGAATCAAGAGTTTATCATATCACTATGAAATTACTTTCTATTAGAAGATGAGAATGATGAACAAAAACTTAACAACACTTACTTCTTACAAAATTCCTGAAATAAATAAAAGAGGACTTGTATTTTCTTGAACTTTATCTCTCTCTCAAAAAATAGTATGTAACTTTGATTCGAGTACATTGCCTTTAATTGAAAAATGTTCTCTACGTACTTAATGGTACAATAGGAATTATAGATTACTAATTGAAAAGAAATTCGCTAACGACATCACTTAGCCAAATATTCTATTGTATTTTCTTGACATTTGTTGGAAGTATTATTCCATTTAAGGTCTTTATTTGGAAACAGAACTGCTTGAATGTTGGTGCATCAACCTGGTTCGTTGTTAACCCCAGACAACAATTTATTCAACTGTCCGCCAAGTTGTAAATGTCGGAAAAATACTTGTCTTCTTGTTATCTTCTGCAACATTACCGGACAACTTACCTTCAGCAGCCAAATTATCCACAACAGCTGGTAGATATAATTGTGCACCGGCGCCTATACGTTTGTCATCATTTCATTTCCTCAATAAACAAGGGATACGTCCTAACGAAAACTGTAAACCGGCAGGGCTATTATGATTTGCCTTTGATATTTAAGACTTTCGAGGAAATATCCACATAAAGGTTCCAAGTCTCGAGCCGTTCCATTTTGATTTAGTTCATTCAATAAACAATTCAGTAAATGCAAGTCATTTATTTTATATTTGTTAACTATTTATTAGAACTTCTCGACTTTGAATTTGGCCAAAATGTTTAACACCTGTCAACATTTTCAAGTGACATTTTGTTTTGCAATTATATTTAAACATTAATCAATATTTTTGATTTCTCTTATATATATACTATTCATTATTTTACAGATCCGTTATTATTTCTTTCATCACATGATGCGGAAAGTTATAAGAGCATTACTATTTTTTTTGGAAAATTAGTGATAGCAACATATCCCACCTATGCCAACTTTTTCATACTATATACATCTCGAAAACGTGCACAGTAGAAGCGAAGAACGGATTCAAACATACACTAGATTCCCACTGACAATTAATAATTCATATGTGCTATTGGGAGTAACCATCGTAAAATTTGATCATTTGTATGTTTGTAAAGGGTAATTTTGGTGTGTAAAGGGTCATACATAACATCAAATTGACCCAAATTGTCAACGTCACCTGCTTAAGTGGTGACTAAGCTCACCCGGAGCACATTGATAGATAACTAACGACGCTCTGGCGACCGAGTATCCGCGGTATAACTGTAAGAAGTAGAATTAAGAAAATGTAATTCTAAATAAATAAATAAAAAACCTGAAAGCAAAGGGGAACCACAACAATACTCTTCTGAAATACAGATTTATCCGGTGGAAGGTCATACTGCCCCCGTATCTATAATTTAATTATGTCCGTTATATAAAGGAAAATGGACCCCAGATCATCAAAGGGCGCGAAGAATCCCCCGGCTTGACATAATAAACTTACACGACAAAATTGCCACTTCGAATGTCCGCGCAATATATGCAGCAGGAAAGCTGGATAATGCATTAAAAGAAATAAAAAGACTTAAGATCGATATGTTGGGAATATGCGAAACGCGTTATCCAGGAAATGGAACGACGATCTACAACATAGACATGGGGTATGATTTCTGGTAAAGGACGAACTAGAGAAATCAATAAAGAATGAGAAAACGGATTCTAAAAGTTTAATTATAATGCAGATGGCTGGTGAGGTTCTTAATACCAACTTTTTTATACAAATTTACGATTTCACAGCAGAAAAACCAGACCACGAAGTTCTCTACGAACAGTTATATGAAGTTAACACTTCATTTGAATAATAACAATAATACCAGGCGAGTTTAATGCAAATGTTGGCAAGGGAGAAGCAATAGATGGAATAATGGGTCAATTCGGTTTAGGTGAGAGAAATGAACGTGGCGAACAACTAATCCAATTCTACAAAGAAGAAGACTTAAGTATTGCAAACACATTTTATAACATGATCCAAGACGTTTATATACGTGGAAGTCTCCACCAGCTTACACACATATAGTCAGAAATCAGATTGATTATTATTAATAAAAAGACCACTAAAGTACCCATATATCCTGTAGCAGGCATTGGGTCACAATCTTGTAACAATTCCAATTTTAAAGGACAACTAATAAGGACTCAATGACAAATGAAACGATATGACACCAATTTCTTGAGAAAATCAGAAAAAATAGGAATTTAAAAAATAGCTCGGATAATAATTCACTACTAACAAATCAACTTAAGAACAGAATTCGGAAAAGGATACTGACAAAAATAAAACATATGGCAATAAAATAGGACACGCTAACTAAACAATACATAGAGATATTGGACACAAAGTAAAACAAGCAAAATAAAAGTGAATAGACGAACAATGCGACGAAGCAAAAAGATTACACGAACTTCACGACACATAAATTTCATAAAAAAAATAAAACAAATCACAGGAAGCTTTAAAAACAGAAATAAAACTCACTAAAACAGAATAAGAAAATAATAACTGATAATGAAGAACTTCAACTAGTCTGGGAAAAATATATAAAATACTTTTTTTACCTCAATGACAGACCAGCAACACTAGATTTGTATAATTTCCCAAACCATACAGGACCAGCAATACTCACATCAGAAGTCGAAAATGTTCTTATAAATGTAAAAAAATGAAAAGCTCCAAGAGAAGTGCTAAATGATGAATACCAAACATCTATACCCACTGTTCAACAAAATCCATAATACTGAAATAATAACTAGTGGCTTAAGTCAACTTTTATAGCATTACACTAAAGAATAGCGCACATGAGTGTATCGACCATAGATTAGATAAAACTTATGTGTCTCCTCTTAAAAGCATTCTTGAGTTTAGTTTTAAAAATATATTATACACTAGAGAAGCCCTATACTGTATGAAAATGCTTACTCAAAAATGTTGCGATTAGTGAAAAGGTGTGTCTTTAGCATTCATATATTATCATAGGCCTTTTGACAGTGTAAAACATCAATTAAAAAGGTTGCAAGAAATTGGACTCGACACAAAAGAATTATAAGAAATTTGTACTGGAATCAATAATCTATATTATGTATTAACAGTTCAGTGTCAACTCAAGAACTACAAATAACAACTGGTTTAAGACAGGGATGCATATTGTCTCCCCTACTTATTAATGTACACGTGAAATGAATATTTCAATTAGTCCTATATAGTACAGGATCCGTGGCCTATTTTTTCACTTGATTACTATCAAGCTAATTTTCCGTGAGTAGCTTCATTTTGATAAGACGCCCAACAAATTCCTGTGCGAAAATTTTTGATTGTGGTAGCTAACAGAGGTAGCAATGATAAAATATGTCGATTTGATGATTCTTCAATATTTATTACTAACTGAATTGTTTTTATTAAATCTTATGATAATTATCTAAATTATTTGAAATAATATTTGTCCTACAAAATCTATGGTTTCATCAAAGAGTCCTCCCCCTCCAACATGTATTGATAACGAAATCACCAAAAATGATTACTAACCAGCTGATTTTTTTTTACTTAGTTAATATTTATATAATGTAACGGTCATATTGTCCTACAAATTCCGTGGTATGTTATCCCGGTTCCTACGCTTAAAAGTAGTAGTACAGATCATTGATGTAAAAATAATTACTATCAAGCTGAATCTTCGTGAATAGCATCGTTTTGATGAGACGCCCAACAATTTCCTGTGCGAAATTTCTCGATATTGGTAGCTAACAGAGGTAGCAATAATAAAATATGTCGATTTGATGATTCTCAAATATTAATTACTAACTGGATTGTTTTTCATTAAATCTTAAGATAATTATCTAAATTATTTGAAAAAATATTTGTCCTACAAAATCTATGGTTTCATAAAAGAGTCCTCCCCCTCCAACATGTATTGATAACGAGATCACCAAAAATGATTACTAACCAGCTCATTTTTTTTACTTAGTTAATATTTATATAATGTAACGGTCATATTGTCCTACAAATTCCGTGGTACGTTGTCCCGGTCCTACGGTCAAAAGTAGTAGTACAGATCCTTGATGTAAAAATAGCGTGGTACGCTATTGCGGTGCTCCAATTGAATATATATTGGAAAGTCATGAAATTAAAAATCAATTTATTTCTCAAGCGTGAGAAAAAAAAAGTTGACTTTTTGGTAGATTTCACTCAACAATAAGTTAAAAAATTACTGAACGTCAACTGAGATTAAACAAAACAATAACAAAGAAAACTTTGTGCCGCTTGGGTTTCTGTATTTTTCTACAACAGCTGAGTCACGCCGTTACGCGTGCGTAGAGCATTTTTACTCCGTCGTAATAGGTATCCCACGTTTGTGTCGAGTATAAGCGTGTTAGTAAGCATTTTTCAGTTAACTACGTTTTATTTTTTTTTGTCTTTCGAGAAATTATTTGAATATATTTTGACGTGATAATATAACGTCTTATAAATCGATGAACGCCAGCACCACACACGAAAAAGTATGACTCATTGTCATGTTCCGCCTGAGCCGAGCGTGCAAGCGAGAGCGCCGAAGAAGCGATAGAGACGCACGATCGGCCTAAGCGTTCGGCTTGTGACGCATCTATCTCTCTTCCACTCCATCCGTCGATGCGTCTGTGTAGAAGAGAGACAGCGGCAGCACACAGCTTACATGTGAACTGTTTTGTCAACTGTTTTTAAAGTGAAGTCAATTTCAATTTAATTCAATTTATTAGCAAAAAAAAATACAATTATAGTTGTTACAATAAGATTGTCACTAACATTATTACCAAGGTAACAGTAATAAGTAAAAATATCAAACATTAATGTTAGAATGGTAAATAAGAGAGAGAAAAAAAAATGAACACCTAAGCATGAGCTTGTGTTGTGTCCAAGAGAACATTCAAGTATGTTTAAGTTAGTGCTAAATTCATTACAATTAATATATGCTACTTTACTAACCAAGACATTCATATATACTCGTACCTATATACATAAACATATACTCTTATATACACACAGACAGATATACTTATACTAACCCATACATACCCTTAATTAATATATATTTATAATATTCCATTTTACTAGTCACTGATACATACCCTTAAATAATACATATTTATAATATTCTATTTTACTAGTCACAGAGAATAAAATAATTACAATAATACAAAACAACAAAATATAACTAAAATATAACTACATAAAGTATAACTAATCATGAATTAGAAATAGAGATATGTAAATACGGGTATTGTTCTTTAAATAAAGTAATTTATTTTTAGTGTTTTGATTATACCAGAAGGGCTAATAAGCTATCATAGTTCTGGGCTATGTATAATTTAATTTTTTTATTGAACTGTTTCTTGGTTAGTTTTTTGAAAATTAATGGAATCACATTGTATACTTTTATACCGTTATATAGTATGCATTTTTGACATACAGTTTTATTCATTCGCTCAGATTTGAGCAACTGTTTATCCTTTTGTCTGGTGTTATGTGGATGGTTTGTTTTAATGAGGTTATTCTCTGAATGTATCGTCTTTAGCAATTCATTAATGTAAAGACCTCGCACGTTCAATATTGTCTGTGTAATATAAATATGTTTGACACTTTGACGATTATTTAACCTAAAGATTATTCTAAGTATGTAATTTTGACATACTTCTATTTTTTTTAAGTGCGTGTTATATGCCGCACCCCAAACGCATATACCATACCTTATTATGGAATCGACTAGACTATTATACCCTATAAGTAAAAGCTTTTTATTTAATAAATTACGGAGAGTGTAGAATTTATAGGTAAGCTTTTTAACTCTTTTGACAAGGTGTTCGATATGTGTTTTCCACTTTAAGTTTTCATCAATCAACATCCCTAAGTATTTTATTGATGATACTTGTTTAACGCTTTCCAGGGCTCCATTAATTGTTAGAGGTGATAGAGCCGCTCTTCCTACCTTTGTTGGTGTAAATCCTACATATTTAGTTTTAGATACGTTTAAATTCAGGCTGTTTACATCTAACCAATTTTTGACATCTGAGATTGCATTTTGCGCTTTATTCCAGGCTTCTTCCCATGTTGTCCCATTACATATTAGTACAGTATCATCGGCATAAGAGACTATACTACATCTTTCATAAGATAGCAAATTATTAACAAAAATTAAAAATGATGTAGGACCTAAGACTGTGCCTTGTGGGATTCCGGTTTTCACAAATCTTTTATTACTAATGTCATCTCCTATTCGTACTTGTTGCGATCTTTCTGACAAGTAGTTGCAGTATGGGTCCCCGTATGCCAATCTCATTTAGTTTGCTTAATAAAATTTTTATGTGATACCGTATCGAAGGCTTTTTGGAGATCAAGAAATACTGCAATTGTTTTTTTATTTTCATTAAAATTCTTCAGTATACTTGTCGTTAGTTTTTGTAAAGGTTGCTCTATCCCTACACCTTTTTGAAATCCATATTGATTTGTGGATATTATTTTATTTTTGTCTAGGAAAGACCATATTCTTTTGTTCAGGCATTTTTCAAAGATTTTTCCAAAGTTGTTAATTAGGGAAATGGGTCGGTAATTTGTCATTAGATCTTTTCTATCTGATTTATATATAGGCACTACAAGACCTTCTTTAAATTGATATGGAATGCTTGATGTCTGAAAAATTAGGTTAATTATGTGAGTAAGCGGTTTAGAGATATTCAGTTTTGTTAATTTAATTATTTTTATACTCAATTTGTCAGGCCCTGGAGATGCAAAGTTTTTTAGCGTCGATATTATGCCTTCAATTTCTAAATAGTCGGTTGGAGTCAAAAACATCGCGTTGGTATATTGCTTAGTCTTCATTGTTTTTATTTCTATATTGTTTTTACTAATTTTGTTTGCTATTTTCTCCCCAATTTCTACAAAGAAGTCATTGAAATGATTTGCTATTTGTTTTGGGTTGCTAATTATTTTGTTATCGATACTGATTTTGTTTATAGTGCTTTTGTTTGATGGAACATTTGTGACATCATTTATGACTTCCCAAGTTTTCTTATAGTTTGAGTTACATTGCTGTAATTTATTTTCATAATAGTCATTTTTTAAAGTTTTTATTAATGTACCGAGGAAGTTTCTATACTTCTTATATTCTTCTTCTAATGTTTTAAAGTAAAAAGTAAATGTGGTTTCCATTGTTTATTTTTATGACGTGCTGCAAAATAATTATAGAGTGTTTTTTGTGTAATTTGCTTTGTGAAAATCCTACTTTCCGAGAGAAAAGAGAAGAAGTGAAGAAATTTAATGCAGACATTTGGCTTTCCTGTAAAACTTTTTTATCTGCTCGAAAACATCATCAACATAAATATGGAGATGTTATATTACCTGAAAATTGGAATGACGAAGTAATAGGTTATCATTCCTCTTGTTACAAAGAATTTATAGTGAAATCTAAATATTTGTCTTATGAAAGGTAAGTCGGTCGAATATTTTTTTACTTTATTTTTAAAATTATTGAAAAATAATTTATTAACTTAAAATTTTCATGTAATTATATTATGTAAAATCGAACATTAGCCTTGAAACATTATTGTTACATTCTTTAAATAATAATTTTAGAAACTATATATTATTTTACATTTTTGATTACTAAATTTGGAGTATAATATTAATATATTTAATGCAATAATAAACTAAGCCACGTGTTTATCGTTTACTCATTCAAGCCTCGGATAATTCGAGTACGTTCGGAAATGCTCGACTCTTCTCGGGAAGTTTTTTATCATTTACATTTGTTCTTGTATAACTATTTTACCAAATATTAATTGAATATGGGATCATTTTTTCAATATCGATAATGTTAAGTGATATTTATGTAGACTGTGTGTACTTGCATGTTTCTCAAATAAATAATTATTTTTTTTTAAATAATTTCTCATATACACAGCACTGAGCCAGCTTCAACATCATCTACGTCTCAATCTACTGCAATTATTGATTCCTCGATTTCTTTAACGTCTGCTCCAAATGCAGAACCGGACCCATTGCCATGCACTTCACGGTTAGTTAATTATAAATTTTTTCTTTTATTTGTTAGTAATTGTTCATTTTTTAAAACAAGTAAATCTGAATCGACTGTTTTTGAAGCGATTACATTATTGTTTCTGTAAAAATACAAATCTCAAAAAATCTTCTTGACATTATTTATTTATTTTCAATTATAAAATTGCTGTGCACGTTATTATTTACAGAAATATTGACCAAAATTCGACATTAGTAAATGATGAAACCAGTAATATCGAAGACTCGGAAAATACTGTTGAGGAGGACAATACAGATTGTGAAGTAGATGTACAAAGTTTTCGAGATGATGAGTCAGCAAAGAAATGCTTTTTTTGTGAAAAAGTCAATATAAAACGTAAAGGGCGACAAATGTACTGTCGTAAAATTAAAAACAAAATGTCCTTTCTGGAAAAAATTAAAAATTATTCTACAGAACTGGGTGATATAGAGATGTTACTAAAAATTCAAGAAGAAACTAACTCGGTTAACGATGATTTTTTGGCGTATCACAATATATGTAGTGTGAATTATTTTGCGAAATGCCAAAGGAAAACGAATCCACCTCCAAGTAATTATTGGGCTACGAAACGAGAAGGCCATAAAATTGCCAGAGAACGATTGATTAATTATATTCAGCAAGAAATTATTACAAATCGACGAGTGATGCCATTAGCTCACTTGAAATATTGTTATGCTGAATTTGTGAAAGAAATGTATGAACACGCAAATTTAGAAGCTACCACATTCAGCAATAAAGCTCTTAAGGATTATATACAAACTCAATTAAGACACAAAATATCATTGGTTAATATTTCTAATCAACAATTTGTTATATCATCTGAAGTAGATATTGAAACAACCGATGATGAAGAAATCAGTAATATATTATTTGAACAAGAAGCACAGGATTTCGCCTTGAAATATCGAAAAAATATATTGAAAATTAAAAAAAAACCTTTAACAGATTTCATTGATAGTGAAGTATTAAATGAAGGAGAGTGCGATGTTCCAAAATGGTTGGATTTATTTTGGACTACTGCTTTGAACGGTATTGGCAAAGAAAGCTGCGATCGGGTTCAAAGATTGTCTTCATGTTATTCGCAGGACTCCATCTACAGTATTACTAAAGGTTATATTAAACCGCGAAAGCATATTTTACTGGGTATAACAATGAAAAGCCTCACGGGAAGCAAAAAAGTTGTGGATATATTAAGCAGACAAGGTTACTGCATCACCTATCCAAGCGTACTGGAATTGGAGACGTCTGCTGCATATTCTTGTGCCACTAATAATCGATCATGTCCTGCCGGCATTCAACCAACTTCTTTATTATCATCTGGAGTAGCGTGGGATAATTTCGACAGATATGTAGAGACAAGCTCTGGTAAAAATACCTTGCATGACACAGTGGGTATCATTTATCAAAATATCCCTACAGAAGAAGAATTGAACATCATCAAAAGGAACGATGCATCTGCAGAAGCTCAACAGAATTTATCAGTTAATGTTCGTGATTTGACTGGCCGTAGAAAACGTTCGTTTGAGGAACAGACATTTGAAAATGTACTGTACGCGAAGCAACGTCGTCCAGAATTTTGGCGTAGTAGTGTAGCGTCACCTGAAGAACCGCAAAATTTAATTAATTTTCAGCACAGATATTTTACATGGATACTTTCCCATAACTTTCAAATTTCAAACACGCCAATGTGGGTAGGATATAATGCCAAAATTTTAAAAGATGACAGTAGAATTCAAAAGATTGAGTATTTAACGCAAATTAATAATTCACCCACGGATCCGGCTGTTGTAAAGGAGACCATGCGAAGAAGTTTGCAAATCGCTTCGGAATGTCAGAAAAATTTCTTCAGCGTTACTTACGATTTAGCTATGGCCAAAATTGCTTTACGGATACAGAGTGCGGAGGATGAATTGCAAAAACTTTTCATTAATTTTGGACCTTTCCACATAATGTTATCATTCATGAAAGCTATCGGAAAATTTATAAGTGGATCTGGGTTAACAAATATTCTTATAGATAGCGAAATTTTGGCCTGTGGTTCTATCAGTTCCTTTATAAGTGGAAAACACTTTAATCGGTGCAGGAAAATTCATCCTCTACTTTCTCTTGCTTTGCAGATTTTGCATTTGGAAAGGTTTTTACAACATTATCAGAACCTGGAAAATATTAAAGAATACTTAGAAATATTTAATGAGCAACAAAATGATGACCCACAAATAACCAATGAGAATTTAAAGATCTTATTTAACAAATATGAAGAGTATAAAAATGAAACTTTAAATGGAAGTCATGGTAAAACACCTCAAATTTATTTAATGTACACAAGATTAGTTGAATATTATCTCCAATTAGAATATAGTATTCGTATAGGTGACTTCAGTTTATTTGTACACACTTTACCGAAAATAACAAATGTTTTTTTTTTCAATGAATCACCATAATTATGCAAGGTATATGTCTATTTATTGGGATAAGTTGATAAATATTGAAACTACACATCCCGGATTGCTTGATGATTGTCAAAAGAGTTTCATAGGCATTCGAAGAACAATGAAACCTTTTTCAAGAATCCCAGTTGATTTAACACTTGAACAAACAATCAACGCTGACGCTGCTTCTAAAGCTTCTGGAATTATTAATATTACAAACTCGTTCTCTGCAAGACAAAAATGGTCAATTATTCATTCACTACGTACAAGTATTATATCTAAAGTAATGGAGTTTTGTAATATGAAATCAACAGATGATATTACGAAAGATTTAAAGAAGTCAACTATTAATAAATCTACCAAAAACTTAGAAGTACTGATGCAACTGATAAAGCAGTATACCAATCCTTTTGCATTAGAGCTGTCAGAAGATCATCTTTACAATATATCGAAAGGTCAGTCAGTGAACGATGAAATATATAAATTTTTATCATCAGTTGAGATCGAAGGCGAAAAACAACAAAAGAATTTCATTGCTGAGACTCGAGTTACACCAGATAGGTTTGATAAAGCCATTATTAAAAATAAAATTATTAATTTTGAGTACAAAAATACGAAAAACGTCAAAATTAATGGAAAAGTGAGAGAAGTTAAGATACAAAGAGATGTTTTTGGTCGTCTACTTTATGCGTCACTACAAAATAAAATTGATATAGAAAAAGCATTAAGTTATCCTCTAGCTCCTATTCCATTTTCACTCTGTCAAACTAATGGAACAATTTGCAAGACCCCCAAATCTGAACCTTCCAAACAAATATGGTAAAATCTCGATGCATATATTTAAAATACTTATATATAATAGAAAAGAAGTACATATTATATTTGACAAATACAAAAAACCCAGTATTAAAGATTTTGAACATGATTTGAGAGGTGAAGAGGACACACAGTATGACGTAATACGTAAAGACTCTAATCGTCCTGCAGATTTCTGCAAATTATTGAGGAGCAACAACTTTAAAGAAAAATTTGTAGAATTTTTAATTGAAGATTGGACAAGGGACGAATTTATTTCATTGATCAGAGGAAAAACTGTTAAACTTAACTATGATCAATGTTACACTTATGAGGTGTCTAGTGAAAATAAAATAAAAAGAGTCATTGACTATAACCCCTCGTGTTATCATGAAGAAGCTGATACCAAAATGTATACCACATTTGTCAATTAAATACTAACTATCGTGTGCAGATACATTGTACAGATTCTGATATACCAATAATAATGCTGGCAAATTTTAAGTATTTAAAAGATGAAATTCAAATAATAATTAATTTAAGCACGAGTAAAAAAATGTACTTAAACATAAATGAAATGTATGAAAAACTTGGGGATCAATTATCTTGTTCACTCGCTATATGCCACATTTTTACAGGAAATGATTATAATCCCGCTTTCTTTCGTAACGGAAAAAAGAGACCTTTTAGTATTTTAAAGAAAAATAAAAAATTTCAAGAGGCTTTTATTCAACTCCTACGGATTGAAAATACAGCATTAACAACATCGAATGAGGTATTTCAAATTATTGAAGAGTATGTATGCAGTGTGTATTCATTAAAAACAAAAAATGATATCAACAAAGGACGGTACGAGTTATTTGAAAAAGGATATAAATCAAAAAATGAAAATGAAGAAATTTTAAAACAAAAAATCGTAGGATATGATCCTTCCAGTTTGCCACCCACAAAAGAAGAATTGTTACAACAAATTAAAAGAACTGCATTTATCTGCAATGTATGGTGTAACGCACATATGCGGTGCCCCACGGAAAAATTGCCGGAAAATTTTGGATGGACAATAATTGATGGCAAATATGAATATTATTGGTTTGATGGTCCCCAAAGTCCATCTTTTGAAGAATTATCTTCTGAAATACAAGGTACCCTATTTATACTATTGTTATTTATTGATTGATTATTCATTATTATATAATTTACTTAATTTTTTCATGTTATTACAGAGTCAGATATCACGAGTGAGGAAAGTGAAATAAATGAAGATGACAGCGATGTTAGTAGCGAAGATTATGAAGATTCATCAGATGAATATGATGAAGATTAATTTGTTTTATCTATAAATACACCAATACACCAATTTTTGTACCTAATTTTCCAAAAAAATAAACTTATTTAAATTTTAAAAAAGATTTTTTCACTGTATCTTATGTTAGAAATAGGGAAACGAAAAAATGACAATTCTTGTCGGACTAGTGATACATACCTGTTTTTTTGTAGGACATTGTTTTATTTGGGCACTGAACACACTAACCTATTATGTAATATTTTTGTCCTACAGTTAGTAATGAGAAAAATGGTCTTATGGTATTAACAATTTCTGAGCGTAGGACCGGGATAACATACCACGGAATTTGTAGGACAATATGACCGTTACATTATATAAATATTAACTAAGTAAAAAAAAATCAGCTGGTTAGTAATCATTTTTGGTGATCTCGTTATCAATACATGTTGGAGGGGGAGGACTCTTTGATGAAACCATAGATTTTGTAGGACAAATATTTTTTCAAATAATTTAGATAATTATCATAAGATTTAATAAAAACAATTCAGTTAGTAATAAATATTGAAGAATCATCAAATCGACATATTTTATCATTGCTACCTCTGTTAGCTACCACAATCAAAAATTTTCGCACAGGAAATTGTTGGGCGTCTTATCAAAATGAAGCTACTCACGGAAAATTAGCTTGATAGTAATCAAGTGAAAAAATAGGCCACGGATCCTGTACTAATACGACCAAAACACCAAAACAGAAATCGCTGAAATTCTTACAAGCAAGCCCGTAGCCAGAGGGGGGTATGGGGGTCCAACCTCCCCCCCCTTTCCCGAAATTTTGGAATTTATGGTTTCAAGATTCAATTTTAACCAATTAATCATGTTTTTCATAACAATAAATTTTAAATTTATACAATTTTATATATCCTGGAAACACATGAACAAAAATATAAATTTTGCAGTCCTAATCAGCCCATCATCAATCAAAAAAATTATCCAAGAGAGCAGGAAAAGAGTTTGATCTAGGGATGTCGGAACTGTCAAAAAGTATCGATATATATTGTATCGTTATAAAAGTATCAATATCGATATTGATATATCGAGAAAAAAATATCGATATATAGATATATCGGTACTATTTTAGAACAGTATATATATATATATATATATATATATATATATATATATATATACATATATATTGTTTGTTGTCAAATTCACTATATTATATGACGGTCAAAATGGCAATAAATCATATTATCCTTGAGCGTTTCTTATCCATTAAGAATTCAAGCCCATGTGAATGATCTATAAAAACATTTTCACAGACTTGTTGGAGCTGTAAAGGTCTAGGCAAACTTATTGACAAAATAAACTATTTTTATATAAGATAATTTATAAACAGGATTTTACAGTTACATCAATAGTGTGATTCAATATTTGGTATATATTTATAATATTTGTTTTTTTTTGAGGCACATTCGTTTTAATATAGCATTGGATGAATCAAATCACACATGATTTACATTACGTAAAAAACAATTCCAAACAATGTTTTCGAAGTTGAATTTATAACATGAATAAATGCAGCACCAGATGGATTTTTGCTAACTGCTATTTTAGTAAAAGTATTGAACAATTTTTATGTAAATGTATAGTTCGCAGGTATAGAAATAAAATTAACTTGGTACTCATTGTTTTAATGACCGGAAAATATGTTTCATTAAATTAATTATTATAAAAACCAAAAAGGTTTCACTATTATCAAGTGTTACGGGCTCTCAACGTTTTTATAAATAATAGAAAATTCAGTGGCAACACATGTCAGAGACACACTATACATGATGTGTCAGAAATTAATTTTCGGAGCGATTAGACAAAATCTGTTTAGCATAGCAGACGAGCAATAACAATAATTAGAGGCCCGTTAAGCTAGCGGGGACACTATAGCGGAATCCAAAATAATCTATACCATAATTTTTTAGTAATTTTGTACTAATTTTTTACCGCCATAAAATTTTTTCCTCCGAGACCCACCCCCGTTATACCTTCCCCGCTAGCTTAAAAGTTAAGCTAGCGGAATATTTTATAACTTCAAGAGGAAAACAGCTATCGACCTAATTCCACCGTCATAATTTTTTACTCGTCAAGTACTAGAAGAAGGTTTATAGTGGTTATCGCAAAAACCACTCCCTACCCCTACCACCCTTAAAATTTAGTTTCGTTAATCAGTGTGTATACTTTATAACGGAATCAAAAATAAAGTATATCATAATTTTTTACTACTTTTTGACTAATTTTTACTGCCATAAAAATATTTTACCTCTAAACCTACCCCTATACCACCTACCCCAATATCCTAATGTTTAAGCCAGTGGAATATTTTATAACTTCAAGAGGAAAACAGCTATCGACCTAATTCCACCCTCTTAATTTTTTACTCGTCAAGTACTAGAAGAAGGTTTATAGTGGTCATCTCAAACACCACCCCCACCCCTCACCAACCTTAAAATTTAGTTTCGTTAATTTAGTGGGTACTTTATAAAAATATTCTACCTCTAAACCTACCCCAATATCCTAATATTTAAGGCAGCGGAATATTTTATAACTTCAAGAGGAAAACAGCTATCGACCTAATTCCACCGCCATAATTTTTTACTCCTCAAATACTAGAAGAAGGTTTATTGTGGTTATTGCAAAACCACCCTCTACCCCTCACATACCTTAGAAATTAGTTTCGTTAATTTAGCGGCTACTTTATAACGGAATCAAAAATAAAATGTATCATAATTTTTTACTACTTTTTAACTAATTTTTTACCGCCATAACAATTTTTTACTTCGAACCCTACCCCTGTACCACCTACCCCACTATCTTAACGTTTAAGCCAGCCAAATATTTTATAACTTGTAAACAGCTATCGACCTAATTCCACCGTCATAATTTTTTACTCGTCAAATACTAGAAGAAGGTTTATACTGTTTTTTGGTTAAAACCACCCTCTACTCCTCACAACCCTCACGTTATTTAGGAAGAGACATGTAGCAAACAACTGCCTCATTATAATGTACGAATTTAACTGAATAGCATTAAAGATAACAGTAATAAATATTTTAAAACAATTTACAACATTAAATATACTGATTTACTATTCTGATATGTTAACCATAAAAAAGACATATGAAGGTTATTTCATTTATTTTCTTTATAAAAATAGTATAAGAAAATTCTTCTTTTGAAAATATACGCAAAATTGTGAAGAATTTTTTATTTTAATTTTTTGTTTCGAGTTAAATCACAAATATGTAATGTTTTAGTTGTTGACTTTAGTATATTAAATAAAACAATACTTTTATTTATTTATTTTTTTAGGGAAATTAAAAAACAAATGAAAAATTGTTTTTTTTTTAATTTACATTTTTTGTCATCCATAGAAGGCCTGTTATATATACTCGAAAAACTCTTTTTATGTACTATTCTATGACGTATAAATCCAATATAGCGGCCATAAATAACAAAGTTGGTTATGGTTGCAAAAAATCTAAGAACTTTGTAAACGTTAATCGATGCCCGTAGTCGCTAATAGAAAACTAATAATTAAGTTAATTAAATTTATTGACTTTATTTACAAGATTTAGAATATTTTGCAATTTTTCTTAAACCACAATTTTTATTTTTTCTCGATATTTTGAAAACCCCTGTAGATAATTTTAATTTCATCACAGCACTTGATTGGACTTGGAATTGTGCACCTTTTTTCTTATTTAAGCAACCCTGTATCTCTTACCATTTCGGAAATCGACATGAAGTTGCTTTTATCTGTGAGGCAAAATTTTTGGCGCTGAAATTCAACTTTTTTACTGTTCTGCGTTGCTGCTGTTGTTGATCGTTTAAATCTACGAATTAGCTGTTTTCCCTAAGATGATAGAAACGAAGGCTTTATTTAAGTTAAATAATGACAGTTTCGTATTCTGTAGCTATAAAATTATTATAATATCAAAAATCCGTATAAACAAATTTCAGCAACTTAAGATCTTTTATACTATTGTACCAGTAAATGAAATCTAAAATTCAATTAATATTCTTACTTTATTGAATAGCAAAATAATATGAATTTAACTAGGACTGAGTTTAATTATTGTAAAAGTTTGGTGATATTTCTCATAGAATGTAGTTTTTGGTACACTCATTTTTATGGAAATTTCCAGTACCTACTAGTTATAAATCAAACCCTGGGTTGTGTTATCTAAATTTACTATTATTTGTTAATTTCTTACCCAATAAACTATTTAGTCGATTTTTGTAAATTTATTGTAGGATATTCCTTTAAGTGAAAATCTTAACTGTGAATATTTAAAATATATTTTAACTGATTGTACATTAAAAATTGTATGATGGTTTTTAATTTAGGGGATGTATTTAAAACATTTAAATTGTCTAAAAATAGAAAAACAATCAGATTCAAATGTGTTAACAAAATTGTTTTTGGGAATTGCTTCACCGATATTTCGGGGAACGACGTTTACTAGTATAGACAGTCGTCTGGGCGACCGGTGTAGTTTAAAAGCATTTGGCCTAAGACTCTTTTTTAACCGACTTCCAAAAAGGAGGAGGTTATCAAGTCGTCGCGTATTTTTTCGCTTTTTTTTTTGTATGTATGTTACCTGATTTCTTCTCCTGTGGTGCACCGTTTTGAACGAATATGGTCTTGTTTAATAGAGTACATATCCGTATTGGTGAAACTTCAAATTTTAGATTTGCTTGGCACCGACTTCAAAAATATACTGGATTGTTAGGTAATTAATTTGTACAGAATGAGTACCTTTTAATGTTTACATTTTTTACTTCCTGGGTAGGTACCTTACAACATTGAATGTGTTATTTATTTGCTAGAGTTGTATTTTGTTATAATTATTTTTAGCTTTTTAGTTATAGGTAGAAGTCGGTTATATATTTTTTTAATGTTTTATTTGCGTCATATATTCCCTGTTTTGATTTATTTGATATAAATAAGTTCTATCATTGTTCAGCAATGTCACAACAAATATGTGTGTATGTGTGAATTGTTTTCACAATTATTAAGTACTCGTATTAAGTCTGAATTGAAGATGAACATAGTAAATTACATAAAGAAATAAGCTAAATATTATTCGAAGCCAAGGGCGTACTCAGTTTTTAGTACTGGGGGAGGGGGTTGCCAATCAAAAAAAATTGTCCTAGAGAGGAGCAAAGCAGGAAGAAAAATGTCCTAGAAAGAGGTGAAAATCAGAAAAAATGTTGGTCAGCAAATTTATAAGAAGTTTTGTTGGCTCACGGCAGGTTTTTCGACACGTCCATGTTTGAAGCTAAATATACAATTCATCAGTATTTGTCGATTAGCTATCAAACGTCAGAAATTTGTGAAAATTAAAACAATCTTTCATTTCATGATATACATTTGATGTATGATTGAGGTGGGCTACATATAAATGACTGATTTCGTCTTTTTTAATTATTATTTGTGAGTTATGGTGTTTCATATCAATATTACAATGTGTTGATATTTATTGATAAAAAATTGATGGTACATTTTGTTTGTCCCTAATAAGAAAGAAAAGAAAACCGTAGGATCATAAGAAGTGCATCTACTCTTGCTTGATCTGCAGACAACGTAAACGGAGAAAAATCCTTTATATTTATAAATCCGTACATCCGAAGGTTTACATTACAGACAAAAAACATCCTACATTTAATGACTACTACCACTTGTTGTTTTGAGATAGGTCTAGTCCAAACCATTAGTATGTTTTATTCTGCAGATTATCTAGGATTAGAAATATTCTTGATTTTGTTGGGACATATCAATAATTTGAAATAATCGAAATAATTTGCTTCTTGAGAAACTGCTTAAGATCCAGATTTGAGTACATAAAAATTATTGACATTTTCTAACGAGAAACGAGTTAGTGTTAGATGAAATACTATATGGTTAACAAAAATATTACAGTATTGTTCGGTTTAAGACAACCGTGATTATTTAACAAATTGTTTTTTATTCGGACGCATAACAGGTAGCGTCAAAATGCGATTAGATTGAGGTATTTACTTTTTAAATGGTTAAAACTTGAGCAAAAAAAATATAAGGAAACAAAAAGAATTTTGAAAGAAAAATCAGGTCAACAAAACACCATTGATCGAAATTTTAGATGAAAGATGACCAAAAAAATAAACTAGTTAATGTTCTAGTGGAGTTTAGATTAATGATTGGCGAGTAATTCTAATACTGAATAGCCACCATAATACAGTTTAATTTCTTTTGAAAAACTATTCAAGAATTAAATTTAAGTTCATTACGGGGAATAAAACTAATCGGATATATTTTTGTTATAATTTTTCTTACAATTTTGTACTTATGACTGTTCTTCAGCTTCAACATACTAAAGATAACAATTGATTGGTTAAAGTTAATTTAACAGTCCCTGCGAGAAGGTTGTGAGTGGGACTATAATTATATACAAAAAAAGTATATATGAAGAGATTTTATTATTCCTTTGACGTAATATTTGTGCCATATTGTGATATAAAATTACACAACAATTTCCCCAAAATAGAAAATATTATTTAATAGTCTTTAAGTGACCTTAACGGTATTAAACTTACGAGTAGAAATAGTCTCTCAAAAATAGTAATAGAGAGGTATAGTGAGGTGACCTTAGAATAATTTAAGCATTGGAATGTCTTCGATGGCACATTCCATAGAGAATATCCAAAAAAAATGTATGAATTAGATGTTGCGGTTTTAGTTCAATGCTGGTTCAATGCAAGTATATAATTGACGAAGGACCTTTAGCGGAACAATCAATAAACACGTGCCGTCACATAAACGAATCACCAAATAAAGTTATCACTAACCTTTTACGTCAGGAAGCTCTGGTGTTTTCTTGGGTCTTCTTTCTTCTGAGCTAGCCCCGTAACAGCAGGAACAGTTTCTTAGAGCTTATAGCGACGTAATGTTCATTGATTGAGCAAACAAAAATGCGGGTTCAACAACAAATGATGCGCTTTTGTAAACACAAAAGAAACAAAATGAAAGCGGTTTAGCGGTCGTTACGAACGAAGCTACTAACTCGCGGAATCGTAACGCAAAAAACAACAATAAGCGCCGTCTCTTCAGACGGGATCAAAGCCACCGAAAAGTTCGGAGTACATTACACGACTCTCCCAAGCGTCTTAACAGCTAGGAATCCGGAACACTACTGTCTATATTTTACACGCAAAAACACTTAAAATTAGCATTAGCGCGACGGAATGTTTTAGAAAAGGTGCAGAAGTTTAAAAATCAATGAAGTAATTCAATCAAATTGAAAACCATACACTAAACAAATTGCGGGAACGCACCAGCTATAGTATATAAATAGATATTGAGACGGATAGAAAAACAGATGCTGAGGAATAAAATTAACACATGGACACAATTAATGAAGAACAATAATATAAAGAAAATATAGACTATGGAAAAAGTAATAATAAATGACATACATGATTAAAATAACTCAATAACGGACCTAATCACAACAAACCAGGAAATTGTTGAGATATAAAATTGCAAACCAAATTCTGCAAATAATCAAGCTTAAAGGCAAGATTAGAACTCTTAAAAGGATAAAACCTGACAGACCATGAACCTGTACTAAATTTACCTGTATAAAATTTTAAACCTTGATTTCTTGGGTTATTACACTAAATATAGTCGTTATGAGGTTTAAACCCGTAGAAGTTACCTTCTTCTAGGCTCTTGGAGTTAGGATTTCCCCGTTTTAATATTAAATTTACTGACTTTAAGGCTTTCGGTGGGGCCGCCCATGCCATGAAGGCAAATAATATAATAAACGCTCTCTAACGAAAGATAAAAACGGGTAATGAAAAAAACATAACTTGATATCTATTGGCATACGTAATAAAACTCTAAAATAAAAATAAAAATCAAGGGATTCCGGCGTTTTTCGCAACAATTTCCAGTGTAAGTTTTATTTAGCTTATCCGCTATTTTGGGAATACACTGCATACCTGATGTATTGTAATGTTTTTATTTTCACAATCGGGTTCTTGGATTTATTTATAAACACTGTCCAACTCACTTTAATTTATTTCCGCTTCTTTAACACCATTTATATTCTAAGAACTATTTACAATTCATCTTAACTATACAGCAGTCGAATATTGAGTAAATGCTTCCTGAGCTCTCCGTATTTATATATTTCTTCTGGGAATTCTACTGAACGTCAAAGAGACTAGACTAGAATTCTCCGAGAACGCCATCAAAGTAAGCCACCGACCTCGATGCGCCAGACGAGAAGGCCCCTTCTACGAATTATTGGATGAATTCCCGTCACAATAGTAATTCCAAAATTAATAGCATTTCTGGATTTATTTTATTTGATAGCTTCTTTAGCAAGACAGATGTTTAAAAGGATATGTACGTTGGTAAAACCTCAATTTACTGCAGTTTAAAATTATTATGACGCTTCAATTAGATTTGTAGTTAAAGATCTTTAAATTTGAGATGTTGAGCAGGGAATTTAATACAGGGTTCAGAGAAAATCGAATAGTCTGATATATAGTAAAAGTAAAAGTTTTATTTTGAAGATTCTATTAGAAATATCATTTAGAAGTCGTCTAAGTGTTTTTTGTGTAAGATCAACTTTTAATTTAGGGGATTTAGGTTAGTTTCTGCGAAATCTATTATTTATGTGACTTATATTAACGTTTGAGCGGTTATAGCGGTAGAATTTGATCGATAGCTGTTTTTCCACTGAAGTTATAAAATAATGTACAATGTTTGAAACCTTACTAAGGAAAAAGGATGTTGATGTTAACGTAGTTAAATATTGTGATCTTTTGTTGTTTTGTTGTTATTCTGAATTAAAAAAAAATGAAGGGAGATAAAAAATTATATAAAAAGTATTAAAAAATTATGGTATACTTTATTTTGCATTCCGTTTAAAGTAACACAACAAAACTAGACTTTAACGGTTGTGTGGGGTAGTGTGGGGTAGAGGGTGGTTTTTGAGAAAACCACTATAAACCTTCTTCTAGTATTGGACGAGTAAAAAATTATGGCGGTGGAATTAGGTCGATAGCTGTTTTCTTCTTGAAGTTATACATTTTATAACTTCCGCTGGCTTAAACGTTAAGGTATTGGGGTAGGTGGTCTGGGGGTAGGTTTAGAAATAAAAAAATTTTATGTCAGTAAAAAATTAGTAGAAAAAAGTAAAATATTATTATATATTAACTGAACTAATTTCTAAGGGTTGTGAGGGGTAGAGGGTGGATTTTGCGATAACTATACTTAAACCTTCTTCTAGTATTGGACGAGTAAAAAATTATGTCGGTGGAATTAGGTTGATAGTTCTTTTCGTCTTGTAGTTATAAAATATTCCGATGCCTTAAACGTTAAGGTATTGTGGTAAAATATTTTTATGGCGGTAAAAATAAGTTTAAAGTAGTAAACAATTATGATATATTTTATTTTTGATTCCGTTATAAAGTACCCGCTAGATTACCGAAACTAATTTCTGAGGGTTGTGAGGGGTTTTTGCGATAACCACTATAAACCTTCTTCTAGTATTGGACAAGTAAAAAATTATGGTGGTGGAATTAGGTGGATAGCTGTTTTCCTTTTGAATTTATAAAATTTATAAAATATTCCCCTGGCTTAAACATTAAGGTATTGGGGTAGGTGGTATAGGGGTAGGTTTAGAAGTAAAATATTTTTATGGCGGTAAAAAAATAGTCAAAAAGTAGTAAAAACTACTTATATTTGTTGGTACAAATATTTAGTTTTTAAAAAACTTTTATTTTCTACTAAGAACAAAGTCTTTATATTTGAATATAATTAAGAATACAAAAATACGTCTTATCTAGTTGAATGTTCATATCAGAATAACTTTAGAATAACAAAACAATATGCACAAAGATGATTAAACAATATTAAATTACGTATCTGAAAATAAGCGAATACTGCATCATCACAATATCATGTTATGGCATAAGCAATTTTATTTATATTATGTAGGTCAGTGAGGTGACTATAAATCCTCTCCTCGAAGACATTTTTCAAGGGTTGAAAATTGCTGGAGCTGCTGCTGGCTGATCTTCTGTGGACGTTGGGGTTCGTCTCTGTTATCTTCTCCTGAAGTATCTGTAGGCGACTACAATTCCTACAGTTAATATGATGAACCATGTTGGAATTGACCAATAATGAGGGCTCGTTTGTCCAACGGGTTGAAGTTGAACATCTTTTATTAATTTCTGTTTTGCTTGAAGCTCATGGATTTTATCAAGTTGTGGTTCTTCAATCTTGATTTCATTTTCTTGTTTTAGAGTTTGATGTGGTAGAATCTGGATTTTTGTTAGCATCATGGGCGTATCAACAGAGATTTATTTCTCATTGATAAAAGTTTGATCTGAGGTTTTAAATTTGCATTTGAACGGGAGTTGTATCAAATAATTTCCCTGTAGCGTGGTGATGTCTGATTCTCTACAATCAGTTTCTAATTTCGTCTGATTAGGGATGATTGCTATATAATTGGCATCGTCTATTTGTTGGATTATGTTCTTATATATTTTCACTGGTAAAGGGTTGCAGGTTTTTGGGGTGCTCTCGAGTTTCAGCAACTGGAAGATACAATCTTCTTCCTGTCTTCCATTTATTAGATTTCCTTCTGGACAGTAGTATCCTGGGTGTAGTTTTACACAAGGCAAGGATGTGTATTGGAAGTAATCTTCATTCATGATCAGAAAGGTGTTTCTGGGAATGATTATCGTGGAGTTTTGGATTGGAACCGAGTATAGGTGGTAGTAGATGTAAGTTTCGGGGAAAACAATTGGAAAATGAATAACAAAATTTATTCTTGTTCCCGAAGTAAGGGTGGCTTAAACCTTCTGAAATTATTTGTGTTAGATTTTTATCAATTTCAATAAAATATTCAATTTCGATTTTTAAAGGTTCAAGGTTAAATAGTGTATGAACGTGTGCGTTTGAGCATTAACTTTGGCATGACCTAGTTTGTGTGGTATTATGCCAGGGTTATTTTTTAAATCATTAATCGTTATTTTCTGAGTGATCAGTTCTTGTGGAACTAGGATCAGGAGGGTCAGGAGGGTCTGGAGTGTCCTGTAAAAGAGTATCAGTGTTACTTTTTGGTCTCTTCAAATTTTGTTTATGGAGGACTTTACTTTTAGTTCGGACTTTTATTTATTCATTTTCTAGAACTTTTTCTTTTGAAAATTTGGAATTTACTTTGCTTCTACTGGTGGTAGTCAGTTTTTTATAAACATCTGTGTCACGTGGATAAGTTAAGGGTTCTTGTCTGTTTTTGTTATGATAAGTAATTGTTTTTTCTTTACTTGATATTAATTTCTCGTTTAATTGTCTATAGATTTCTTTTGTTAAGTCTCTGTGTGCTTGAATGTAGTTAGACCTTAATTGATGATTAAGATCTAAGTCAAAAGGGTCTTTAGTATCAAGATGTCCATTTATTATGTCAATTGGTTTTTGTTTCGTTACGGAATGAATTGTATTATTATAAGCTAGAATTGCTTGAGGCATATGATTTAAAATGTCAAGTTTGTTGTTATTTTGGGCTTTAATAATATTTAGTTGTTCGATGAGGGTTGAATGTAGCCTTTCTATAGCTCCATTTGATTAGGGGTTGTTCACTGTGGTAAAGTGCATTTTTACTTTATGGGTTTTAAAAAATTCTTGAACAACTGTATTTTTAAATTCAGTTCCTTGATCTGTAATTATGATATCGGGTAAACCATGGTGTGACATAAATATTACAAAAGATTTTACACTTTCTAGTCCTGACGGATTAGTTAAAGGATAAGCTTGTGCGTATTTTGAAAAGGTGTCGATTATAGTCAAGAATTTTTGAGATTGTACTTGGAATGTATCGGCATTTATTATCTCAAAGGGTTTTGAGGGTGTTGGAGTTATCATTAATTTTTGATTAGGTGGATTTCTATCATATTTATTAGTTTGGCAAATTTTGCAAACATTAATATATCTTGTTACATCTTGTTTTAATTTGGGTCAATAATAAGCTCTCTTGATTCTTGTTTCAGTTTCCAAAATTCCTCGGTGGTTTGCTGTACTTTCGTGATTTCTTTTTATTAGTTCTTGTTGGTGAATTTCATCATCTTGAAGTATTATGTTTGATTTAATTAATTTATAAGCATTACTTTTGAATGTTTTCCTCAAAATTTCAGTTATTTGGGGTATATAGGTTTGGTTAACAAAATATATAGCATAAGTAAATTTGGGATCAATATAATTTTTAAATAATTGTATTACGTCATTTTCTAAGTTTGAAGTTGATAGTTGAGCGTAAAGTCTTTTTTTGTTTGGGAAACATTGTTGCAATTTTGGTTTTGCAGGAGAGTGTAGTACAAAATTAATTTTTATTTGATGATCAAAAGAATTGAGGCATCTTTCTGTTATTGGCATTTCTTGAATGGGGTTTTCAATACTCGTATGAACTGTTCCATTATCTTCATCTACTTCTTCTTCCGCTGATAAGGTTTCTTCAGAGTCGGAAATTATTAATTGAACGCTCGAATTGGAATCTGATTCTTCAGGATTTCGATCTTCTTCTTCTTCTTGAAATTCGGTTACATTACCCATTAATGATTCGTTGTCCAAATCTTCTGCTTGCCTTTTCGTTCTTGATTTTTCTAATTGCTTGTTAAAGTTTTCTATATATTTTTCTAGGGGTGTTGTTTCTTTAGCATGAATTTCTACGCGTGAGAGTGCGTCGGCATTTGTGTTGTTTTTACCTTTTTTGTATTGTATCTCATAATCGAATTCTTCTAATTTTAGACGCCAACGTATGAGTCTGGAATTTATGTTTTTTAATGACATAAGCCATTTTAAAGGCATGTGATCACAAAAAACTGTGAACTTTCTTCCATAAAGGTAACATCTCAGCTTGGTAATTGACCATACTATTGCCAATAATTCTTTTTCGATTGTACTATAATTTTGTTCTGATTCGTTTAGGGTTCTGGAAATATAAGCTATTGGTTTATCACTTCCTACTGGACCTTGTGATAAGATTCCTGCGATGCTAACATTACTTGAATCTGTAGTTAAATTAAAGGGTTTCGAAAAATCGGGATACTGTATTTATGAATTCAGAATTATGAATAGTTTTTGCATTTTTCTTTAGACATGAAGTTAATGGTTTTGTTAATTTTGCAAAGTCTTTTATAAACTTTCTATAAGAGCCTAGCAAACCTAAGAATGCTTTTATTTCTTTAGTGGTTTTTGGGATAGGGTACTTTTTTATTGCATGAATTTTTTCGGGATTTGGCTTTACACCGTCCGGAGTGACAACATGACCTAAGTATGCCACTTCTGATTTATCTAACTGGATTTTAAATTTCGTTTCGCGAAGTCTTTGAAAAATGTTGGTTAAATGAACTAAGTGTTCTTGTAATGAGGCTGACATGATTATTATATCATCAAGATAACATAAGCAAAATTCATTTTGGATTCCTCTTAACACGTTATCCATCACTCTCTGAAATGTTGCCGGAGCATTTTTCAGTCCAAAGGGCATTCTGATGTAATCATAATGTCCGTTTTCAACGTTAAACGCAGTTTTTGGGATGTCCTGTGGATCCATTTCAATCTGGTGAAATCCACTTGCTAAATCTAGTGTTGTGAAATAATTACAACGTCCTAGTTTATCTAAAACATCAGTGATATTCGGTAGGGGGTATCGGTCATCGATGGTTTTTTCATTTAATTTTCTGAAGTCAACCACTATGCGCCATTTCTTTTTCCCTGATGCATCTGCTTTTTTCGGAACAATCCAAATTGGTGAGGACCATGGTGAATCACTATGTCTTATTATTCCTTGATCTAGCATTGATTTTACTTGTTTTTGAACTTCCTGTTTATGAATAAAAGGGTACCGATAGGATTTAGTATATATCGGGATTTCGTCTTTAGTTTTTATTGAATGTTTAATTTGGTTGGTGAAAGTTAAAGGTTGGTTTTCTGTGTAAAATATGTCAGAGTATTTTCTACATATTTTGAGTATTTCACGTTTTTCTTCTTCGTTCATGTGAGAAGTTCGTATTAGTTTGTCAACATTGGGTTTTTGAACATTTTTTGGATTTGAGTCAAAGTCAATATTATAGATTTCATAATTATTTTCGGTAAATGTAATGGTTCGAATGGGTTCTGTAAGGGTGAAAGTTACGTCTTTTTCAGTTTTGTTGAGAATTTCTACTAAAGCCATTCCATTTTCAGATTTCGAAAGTGTTTCAGGAATTTCACAATTTTGAATTGTCTGGTGTGGGATGATAATATCTCCATTTTGTTTATCAACTGGAATCTTCGTAATTAAACGACTGTGTGGGTGAAGAGTTAATTTAAAAAGTAATTTTTGATTTGACTGTTGGTAGAAAATTGGAATTGCACAATTAGGGGTAAAAAGTTTAGAATTTGCAAAATCTAATTGAGCATTTAATAATTTAAGATTGTCTAGTCCAATAAGACCATCAAATATATTATGAAATTTGAACAGATAGAATTTCAAGTTATTTTTGGTATTAAATTCGCGGAAAATGGGAATTTCAGCAGAATAATCGTGAGTTAACGATTGAAAAACTGTTGAAACAACGAAAGGATCATGTGATATTTTGTTAGGATAATATTTTGAAGCAATTTCTGAGGAGATAAAAGATTTAGTTGATCCTGTGTCAATTAGTAGTTTTAATGGTGGGTTGGCAATTTTGATATAAGGTAATTCTTTCTTGTCCGTTGATAAGTGAAATTCGATTAAGTTGTTTCGTCCTGAGTCGAGACATCGTGAAAATTTTGATCATCTTCTAGATAATCGTCAAAATCATAGTTATTTTCATTTTGAGTCGTGTCCGGTATTTCATTTACTGTATTTTGGGAATTTTATTCAAATTCTGTGTTAAAAACTTCCTCTATGATAATATCGGGTCTGTTATTACCACGGTTAGCGAAGTGATCGCGATTATTATTGAATTGAGGTCGCGGTTGTATGTTTCTTGTGTTAGACGTACTAGCACATACGCTCATTGGTGTCGGTCTTTGTAAGGGTGCATTAAACTTTTTTGGTTTCCACACATTTTGTGGTTTTCCAAAAACTTGGGTATTTGTAAAGAATTTTTGTTTTGGTGGATTCGGGTGTGGTCTAATATGAACTGGGCCTGTTGGAAATTGATTCGACACTTGTGGAGGTTGATTGAAAAATGGTGTTACTTGATTTTGGGGAGTAGGCATCAATGGCCTTGCCTGGATCGGCTGAAATCTTGGAAAATTATAATTAGGGTTGTTTTGGATTTGAGGGAACCTATTTTGAGGTTTTGGTACGACTATGTTTGAATGTTGGTAGTACTTGGTAGTACTTTATGATATACTTTATTTTTTATTGCGTTATAAAGTACCCACTAGATTAACAAAACTAAATTTTAAGGGTGGTGAGGGGTAGGGGGTCGTTTTTGCAATAACCAGTATAAACCTTCTTCTAGTACTCGACGAGTAAAAATTATGGCGGTGGAATTAGGTTGATAGCTCTTTTCCTCTTGTAGTTATAAAATATTCTGCTGGTTTAAACGTTAAGGTAGTGCGGTGTGTGGTATAGGGGAGGTTTAGAAGAAAAAAAATATGGCAGTAAAAAATTAGTTAAAAAGTAGTAAAAAACTATGATATACTTTATTTTTGATTCCGTTATATAGTACCCACTAAATTAACTAATTTTTAAGGGTGGTGAGGGGTAGGGGGTGGTTTTTCGAATAACCGCTGTAAACCTTCTTCTAGTATTTGACGAGTAAAAAATTACAGCGGCAGAATTACGTCGATAGCTTTTTTCCTCTTGAAGTTATAAATTATTCCGCTGGTGTAAACTTTAAGGTATTGGGGTAGGTAGTAAGGGGTAGGTTTAGAGGTAAAATATTTTTATGGTGGTAAAAAATTAGTCAAAAAGTAGTAAAAAATTGTGATATACTTTATTTTTGATTTCGTTATACAGTACCCACTAGATTAACGAAACTAAATTTTAAGGGTGGTGAGGAGTAGGGGGTGGTTTTTGAGATAACTACTGTAAACCTTCTTCTAGTACTTGACGAGTAAAAAATTATGGCGGTGGAAGTTATAAAATATTCCGGTGGCTTAAAGATTAGGGTATTGGGGTAGGTAGTATAGGGGTAGGTTTAGAGGTAAAATGAAGACAAACGAAATATGTTAAGAGTTTATTACAAATTTGAAAGAAACAGTAGGAATATAGCTCAAATGCGTTTTGAATTATATCTATGATAAAATATGCATAAAAAATGTAACAAGTGCTCAAATTGACGACCTTGGTCTTGTGCACATAAACGAGCACATAGATTTAAATTGGTGGGAGCCCTAATAACATAAGTTCTTTGAATAGTGAAATGATGTTTTCTGTAAGTTCTTCTATTGCATTATACTCTCGATCTTCTCCATATACTCTATTTTTTAAAGTGACTGACAATAAATTACCCAGAACCGTATAGTGAGAGACCTTGTCGGCTACCTTATCAGCACCGCATTTTCTATCCACCGATGTGGAAATCTTTGATCTAAATAGTCATAAACATATCTAGTATTATGTGTAGAGGCCCCGTCATGCTGAAATCATTACCTCTAATAATAGCTCATTTACATTATGCCCCAAACACTGCTACTCCCGCTGTCGGCAGGCTGCTGGAATTATTTCCGAAGTAGGGTAGAAATCTCGTCTACATTATGCTGAAGTGGACCGGAAATTGTGCGGGTAAGTATGAAGAGCAGTATGTAAACTGCTACTGTAACTCGTTTTGCCTAGGGATCCCCAAAAGTTGCGGCGGTTTTCTGCGGTGGTCAAAGGACTGATCGACTGGTTTATAGTCCAGGTGATTTAAATATATGCTGGACAAAATTAATATTTGCAAATGAACAATTCTAGGCATTTGCCACAAAATTCAACATTTTTTATCAATGGATATTATTTATTAGTGTATTATTTTTTGTGCAAAATCCAATCGTAAAATCGTCTTTGGTATTTTCGAAGTTTAATTTCCTCAAATTTTAAATAAAATACTTTAAACAAAAGGCAAACAAGGCAATTTTTATATCTCTAAGTTGTTTAAATTTACTTTTAAATATTTTTAATATTAATAATTTTAATTTTATATTTCAATGTTACAAAGAGAATCCAAAGATTAAAGCTATATTTAGGTAATATGTGTTAGATAATATAAAATTATCACTATTAAATAAAATATCAAAAACTAGTGTTTAAAATTAACAGATATTTACTTAGGATAATTAAAATATTATATTATTTTTGGGGTTGTATTTCTTGCGTGTTAAAGCGATGTTATTGGAAAATTTTAAAATATCAACAATTTTTCATTTTTTTTTAATTAAGTGAAAATTCGTGAAATCAGGAAAATCAAAGTTTCTCGTTTGTCCACTTCTAAAATGTATGTATTTATCGCTTTTGTGTTGCGAAATTATGCAAGTCTGGTCTCTAAGAAATTTTTAATTTTAAAATTATTTTTTTTGAGGCCATTTTCTAGGCATGTGCGATAGTAAATTTAATTAACTCACAAACACGCAGTAACCTGCCTCTTCCCGCAGTAAACACAATTATGCAAGATTACACTTATTTTTGTTGTAAATTGAGTTATTGCTAAAATGCTGAATTTTATCAAGAAATTGCTTACGTTAATTTAGCAAGTCAAGAGCTATTTATTAAAAAAATATATTAAGCTTATATTGCTTTTCCATAGAAGTATTTATTTATTGCAAAAACTATGCTTCTTGCAATGTGCAAAGGAACAAAAGAAAATGTGTCGATTCTATTCCATAGATCTTGCTGTTAACTAGAATTTTTGTATTCACATGTTTCGTTTGCAACTTATTGGTCAAGGAAAAATCTTGATTTTTAAGATTTTATCAATTTCTACTTATTACAAACAACAAAACCTGTTTGAATACTTTGAAAGTAATTATTAACATTGTTACGAATTTATGTCTTTATTGCAGTCGCGGGAGAGAGATCTGGACTGGTATACTCATATTAATACGTACTAATATCAGCTCTCCTACAGCTTTACAAACAATTTATAAGTTCTGTCATGATGACTAAGGTGGCCTTAATAACATGTGCAGTTTTACTTAAACCACAGAATATTGTTAGCTATTAAGCTCACCTCTAAATAAGCAAATTTGGAATAAACAGAAATATTAATTACTTGAAAGGAAATGCCAAAAATAAGATACAATGTTGCAAGAAAGGGGTCTTTCATACTGACTCACGTAACAACTTCCTTCTATAGAAAGAGGTTGATGCCATGCATTAAGTTTTCAGAAATAAGATCAAAAAAGAATATAAATTCAAAAATTAATAAACAAATACATGATAAAAATATCAAAATGCAAATTGCATTTTAATCATTAATATATAAGAGAATAAAAATACAGTAATATAAGTGAGAATAATATCAAAAATAAATGAGTTTATATAAGTAAAACATAAAAATAGTTAAAATGTTAGGAATAAAATATCAAAAATGTTAGAATTCAAAAATAATTAAAGTTTACAATTTTTTGTTATACATACACATTCTTATGAAATGTCTTTGAGTTCCATTTCCCGGGATTCCTCTTCTATGTGTTTGCCAAGGTGAATGCTGCTTCTCTTCTTTTAGGGATGAAACGTCTCATACGTCTTTGAAAGACGCTAGGAACCATTGGTGGTACGGGTGGATCATCTGGTTCTTGTATAGAGATTAGATGTATTCTGCGTCTTCTTCTGCACTTGCAGAATATCTATAGGCAAATTAGAGCAACAAATAGTGTAATGATAAATATAGTATACCACGATAATTCCCTCGTTACCAAGGGCTGATTAATGATATCATCTAATTGATCGGAATATTGGGACAACTTGTGTTGAGTAATGTTTAGATCATCTGTATTCAATTTGCTTAATTTCAACGGTTTCAAGTCTGGTAGGTTGACTTTATGCACTAAATCTTCACAACAGCTGAATGGTATATTTACTGGATGATTTCGATAAGTTATCCATTAACTGTTTGGGTTGGACTCGGGTGGATCCGATAAATGCACTACATTTTGGTTGTAGCTTTAAAATAGTATTAATGTATACTATTTTTGTGATAACTTCTTTTCCTTCACATCTAACGGTGATTGGTAGAGGATCTGGTATACTTATTAGCCAATGATTTGGAGCAATTGATTGGATACTATACTATTTTGCATAGATTAATATTGTAAGGTTTTTGGTAAATAACTGGTTTGCTTGAAAAACTGGGCTTCACAAATTATGTCACTGTTGATTGGATACGGTAATATGTAAATTTTAGATCTTCTGTGTATAGACTTGCAATTGTCCATGTTATCAAGAGTTACGTAAAGTAGAGAGTCGTCTTCTCGAGCAATATATCTATGACCAATCTGAAGCATATGATGTAGACCTGTACGATTATTAAAAATAGGAATTGGATATAATTGGTAAAGGATATAATTTTCAGGTTCTACTAAAGGTATTTTTAATACGAAGACAATTTTTGAATCAATTGGAAATGCTTCTAATTCAATTATTTCAACGTACTGTGCTACGGTTGAAGTATAAACTGGTATAGGTAATTCATTTTTATACAGTGATTCAGATATCTTTTGTATTGAATTTAATAGATCATTGGGTGAAATAATCGAACTGTGTAAAATTTTAAGTCTGGCAAATGAAATGGAATTTAAAATATCATCAAGAGTTTCTTCGATAAAAACATAACTTGTCATCAATGATTCGCAAATTTCTAGTACTTTTATGTGCGCTTGATAAAAGGCTAAATCATCTGAAATGTTAAAAATTGCGGATTGAATTTCTTGAAGATCTTTATTAAATGTAGACTCGTCAATTTGCAACTTTTGTATTGTACTATTAAAATTCTTAATTACTGACGTGGTCAATGAAATCTGATTCTTTAATAAATTTTCTATCTGGTGTTCATCTCGCGTCATGCGGTCAATGCACTGAGAGTAGTATTCCCCATCAGATGAGTCTAAATTTCCTGATATAGCTTTCCATATCGTACCTAATCCGTTAATAATGCCGTATTTGCATCTGTTTGAACTTGAATCTACATAACCTTTAGTGTCAGCAAATATTTTTTTGTATTTCTCATTAACATTGTTCGCAATTTGATTTAAAAGACTAATGTTCGTTGATAGTTCTACTTTAAATGCAATCATACGATTGTTATTTTCTTTAAGTGAGTCTAGCAAATGATCTAAGATTTCATTGTTGTTTGAAATCACTTGTTATATATGACTGAGCTCTTTGTATACTAAAAGTGTCCATTTTGAATTTGATATTTTTAAATTACTTTCTTCTTGGAAGTAGATACCAATCGTATTATTTACAGGTGAAATTTGATAGTGGCTTCTTGAAATGGTGATTATCCACCAGAGGATTAAAATTCTGAAAAGAAGAAATTTCTAATCATAATAGAGTTTAAGCCTATCGAATTTTTTGATAAAGTTCTTTAATTTCATAAAGGCCATTGAACTTATTTTCTGATTTATTTTTAATTTGAGATTCTTTGAGGTATACTTTATCTCCTATATTAAATTCAGGTTGGTTTTTGGGATATATTTTTATCAAACCGAATTTTTCTTTTTGTTTATTTATCTTTGCTCTCGCTATTTTATAATAGTGTTCCATACGGTTATTTAAATCTCTAATATATTTAGAAATAAGATTTTTCTGATTGTATAACGTTTCATAGGGTTTACTTGACGTATTCCCGAATATTAGTTCATATGGGCTAAATCCATGGGTGTAACTTTTTGTATTGTTATAGCAAATGACAGCGTAGGGTAAAACAGAAGGATGTTCTTCGGGATGTCCGGCTGTATTGGCACGAATCATTTCGGAAAGTGTGGCATGAAAACGTTCGATTGAACCATTGGATTCTGGATGGTTCACACTTGAAAAAGTTAATTTAAAATCATAGAGTTCTGAAAGGACTTTCATTAAATTATTGTAAATTCGGGTCAATAATCGCATGTATGCGCAATGGTGTGCCATAGGGTTGAAAATAAATTAGTAAAGTGTTAACAGCTGAGGAAGCTTTTTTATCATTTAAAGGATATGCTTGAGTAAATGTTGTTAATTTGTGGCGTATGGTTAATGTGTAATTTTTGTCAGGATATTCAAATATGTCTATATTGATTCGCTCAAAGCGAGTCTTTGGTGTTTCTGTTACTACGAAGGGTGCGTTTAAATTCTTTATGCAAAATTTTACTTTTTGGCAGATTTCGCAAGATTTTATAAAATTTTCAATATTTTTAATTATTCCTGGCCACTTATATTTTTCTCTAACGCGTTTCATTTATACCTCTGTATAAATTATTTTTTCCACATTGATATTGTTCAATGATTATTGGAATCTGATCTTCAGTTGGAGTTGTTACAATATTCTGACAAATTTTTATTTTAATATTTTTGTCAGCAAATATGAAAGATAAAATTTCAAGAGTTAGTAATTCAATATTATTTTCAATATAATAAGTTTCATTTAGATTAAATTGATCTTGTGCTTTGTAGAGAATGTAAAATACATGAGGGACTATTCTTTCTGGTTCTTTAACTGAACTACTGAAAAATATGTTAATTATTTCGGTACTGAAATCTGGACTTATTTCGAAAAGGCCATTTATGATTTTATCATGTAGTTCTCCGAGTTTGTTTTGACAAAAGAAAGTTACTATATTTTTATGGATTTTATCAAGAAGTTGGGGGTTTGATATGTCGATTTTTGAGTAATCAATTGGTGATTTGGTTTTGTAAAGTTCGACAAATCTGTTATATTCTGAAGTCATTTTTTCATTTTCATTTTCAAGGTTCTGTTGTTCACTAATGTCATCATTTGAAGTTTCGTCTTCAATTAGGGCATGAATTTTAGTATTTGAATGAAAGTTAGTACAGTCTTGGAAGTGATTTATCTTTATGCGTGATAATGCGTCTGCATTGATATTTTTCTTTCCGGGTTTGTAAACAACTTTAAAAGTATATTCTTATAGTTTTATCCTCCATCTAGTAAGTCTGCTACCGGGGTCCTTTATTGAGAAAAGCCAAGTTAAAGGGCGGTGATCGATGGCTACTGTAAAGCTTCTCCCGTATAATACAGACCTAAATGTCTTAACGACCCAAACTACCGCTAGTGGTTCTCTTTCAATAGTTGAATATTTCGTTTCGGCTTCACAAAGGGTTCTAGAGGCATAGGCAATTGGATGATCTTTACCTATAGGTCCTTGAGATAAAATGGCACCTATTGCAAAATCACTTGCATCTGTTGTTAAAATTAATTCCTGTTCGAAATCTGGATACTTTAAAATTGGGTCCGAAGTAAGAATTTCTTTGAGTTTTTGAAAGGATTGTTTACATTTATTATCAAATAAAAATTTAACCTCTTTTTGAAGGAGTCGAGTGAGTGGTTTTGTTATTTTAGCAAAATTAGGAATGAATCTGCGGTAATAACCTGATAAGCCTAGAAATGATTTGATTTCTTTTGGGTTTTTGGGTTCTGGAAAATTTAATACACAGCTAACTTTATCGGGATTTGGTTTAACACCATCAGGAGTAATGATATGACCTAGATAAGGTACTTCACGTCTTAAGAATTCGCACTTATCCGGCTGTATTTTGAAATTGGAATTACGAAGTCTTTTGAATACTTCTGTAAGTCTAGAAATATGTTCATGAATCGTGGGTGAGTATACAATTATATCATCCATGTATACTAAGGCTCTTTTATTTTGGATACCAAGAAGGTTATTATCCATTACACATTGAAAAGTGTAAAATCCAAAGGGCATTCTTATAAATTCATAATGTCCATTCTCAACTGAAAATGCTGTTTTAGGAATATCTGTTTCATTGATTTCAATCTGATGAAAACCTGAAGCAAGGTCTAGAGTATAAAAATATTGACATTTACCTAGCTGATCCAATAAATCAGAAATATTGGGTAAAGGGGTTAACTCGTTTAATTTACAGTAATCAATTACAATTCTCCATGTTTGTTTGCCTGAGGCATCGATTGTTTTTGGAACAACCCAAACAGGGGATGACCATGAGGAAATTGAGGGTTGAATAATACCTTGATTTAACATATTACTTTTTTGCGTTTTTACTTCATTTCGATGCATCTGAGGATACCTATAAGATTTGGTGTAAACAGGTTTGGAATTATTAGTGTCTATCGAATGCTTTATTTCATTGGTGAAAGTCAATTTATCACCTTCTAGAAAAATGATGTCTGAAAATTCTAAGCAAAGATTGGTAATCATTTCATGTTCTTCTGGATTTAAATGATCAAGACGTAATTGGTCTTTTATTAACTGAATCCTATCAGTGAAAGCTGATTTATAAATATTGGAATTAACATTAAAGATTTTGTCAACATTATTTATTGGTTCTAAAGGTCTGAAAAATCAACAGATTTTGGAATTGAGTTAGCATTTATGACTGATGTTAAAAATTCACCATTTGCGTTTATTTTCACAACGGCATGAGGTAGTCTAGCTTTCTCTTTTTCTTGTGCTTTAAGTATGGCATCAGTATTAGATAAATTGCATTTTAGTTTAACAATTTTTTCTGTTCTTCGTTTAATTGAAATATTGTTTGAAATTAAAGGTTTTGGGACATTTTTAGAAATGGGATTTGTTGTAGCAATAAGATTTCTTTAATTTGAGTTTTGAGGATTTTGAATGATTTCTTGAGAAGAGTTTTCTTGTCCGGCTTTGAATAATGGGACAGTTTTGAAATTAGTTATCAATTGTTTGGAATTAAGATCAATAATACAGTTATAATGATCTAAGATATTCCTTCGAATTCTATGTCTAAGTTATAAACAAAAACTTTATGATAATCATTAGGGGCAAAAGAAATTAGAGTCGATTCTGTAACTAATAATTTTTCATTAGTAATAGCTTGAATTAGTTTACTTTTAGGGTAGGTATCTGGGAAAATCCTTTACGATTTTTTCTTTGAAAATGAAGATTGAAGCCCCGGTATCGATTAGTAATTTATAAGTTTGAGTTCTATCAAAAATATAATATAAGTTTTTGGAAGGAAGGAATTAAATAAACGGATTCGCTTGAGTGTTCGTGTCGAGGTTCGCTTTGTTGAAAGTTAAGGTTTGTAATTTGTTGGGTGGTTGATTTCCCGAAAATTTTCTTCGTTTTGAGAAGAGTTATTTTGAGAATAATAGTCATTTTGAGAATAGTCAAATTCTTGTGGATTTTCATAATAGTCATCATCATAGTATTGTTGATAATTATTTTGGTCATAATCATCTTGAAAATGTTCGGTTTCATAATTAGAGTTTGAAAATTCTTATTCATTTGTGTGATGCGTTCTTGGATTATTAAAACTTCTTTGCGGGTTTGGATTATTTACTTGTGATCTTTGTTGAGAAAATTGGCGCAAAGAAGGTCTGAATTGTTGATTCGTTTATTGCGAAAAATTAGGTATTTGTTGTTTAACTTACTGAGGAAAATGTGGTCTCGGTTGAAAATTTGTGTTTCGAGATCCGTTTTGGAAATTTGTTGAATTCATTGGAAATCGATTAAATTGACAATTAGGGGCAATGTGTCCATTTCTGCCACATTTGAGACATTTTATTCGAGTATTCGCCTTCTTAATTTGACTTGTAGATTTTTTGGAATCTAATTTTGGAAACTTTTGGTTTTCAAAACATGAAATTTGAAGCTCGCGTGTTAGTCTTGCTTGTGCTTCTAAAATATCTCGAGGATTTCCTGCACGAATGATTTGTCCTAGTCTGGGTTCTAGACCAGTCAAAAGGGTATTTAAACTCATAGTATCAATTAAACTGCATTGAGCATTTTTCTGTTCAGGAGTAAGATTTTGAGATTTTTGTACGAATGCGTGCTTTTTAGCATTTAAAACTTTTAACCTACTGTCTAAGTTAAGTGGGGATTCATTTTGGATTTGTTTGAGTCTTTGTAAATCTTGGATTAATGACGAGAGATCCCTTGAATCTCCAAAATGGGTATTTAATAATTGTTTAATTTCTGGATACGTTGTGGAGTTTCTAGAGCTTACGAGCTGTGCTGCTCTGCCACGTAATTTATTTTTAAAATGAATATTTAATAGGAAACGTTGGTCACCAAGGGCCATATTATATGCACAGTCACATGCATTAAGAAGTGATTGGAAGAAAATTTGATCTCCATCGTATTCTGGGATATAAGAAAAAAATTCTGATAATTTGTAATTTTCTACTTGAGTTTCTTCGCTCGACATTGTAGCAATGTTCGTTGAAATAGCTAACAACTAAAACGTTTCTTAATAACCAAATCGCTTTAAAACGTGTTTCTTGAACTATAAAATTAAGTATTTCCACCTTCGAAAATATTTCTCCGAAAATATTTCTCCGAAAATATTTTTTCAATAATATAAATAATCAAATATTTCCACTTCCGAAAATATTTGTCCCATAATAAACAAAAATATTTCCACCTTCGAAAATATTTTAAATAATCAAAACAAAATTCTTAAAATTAAAGGATTTAAAGGAATGTATTTAGCACTGATAATCGTAAAATGCAACAAATTGAACATAAACATAAAAATTAAAGAAACGATTATCTCTTACCCTATCTCTCTTGTTTTCATGGAGCTTCAGCCTTTGTCGTGTCCACCAGCAGTGAGGCAAATTCCGTGTTCAACCGGCTTCTTTCAACGATCTATCTTGTCCTAGCAGTGGGCTGTGGTCCGTGTTCAACCAGGAAAGTAGATTTTTGACTTTGGTCCTTTGTTTCGGCGTTCGCGTATTCTAGAAACGTTTGCAAATCTGACTGAACTGCGCCAAATTTTGTTACGACGATAACAAAATTAATAAGTTTTAAAAATCTTTATTTTTAGTAAAACACTTTAACCCTTTGAATTATTACTTTGAAATTAATTATTAAAAGTGTTATAAATTTATGCCGAGTATTGCAGTCGCGGGAGAGAGATCTGGACTGGTATATTAATACTTACTAATATCAACTCTCCTACAGCTTTACAAACAATTTATAGGTTATGTCATAATGATTAAGGTGGCCTTAATAACACGTGCAGTTTTACTTAAACAATAGAATATTGTTAGCTATTAAGCTCACCTCTAAATAAGCAAATTTGGAATAAACAGAAATATTAATTACTTGAAAGGAAATGCCTAAGATAAGATACAATGTTGCAACAAAGGGGTCTTTCATACTGACTCACGTAACATACATCGTTTTAACACGCAAGAAAAACAAGTACAAAATTTTTAGATTTTCTTGTCACGGAAAAAATTATCATTATATTATTTAGGCCATAAGCAGGACCGTACTAAATTTTTTTACTATTACTATTTTTTTCTCCCAAAATGTTGTATAAATAATTTGATCAAGTGCGAGTTGGACTCGCATACTTAGGGTTCCGTACCACCTTCAAGATTCTAATATTCCAGTTTCAGACAAGCAGGGATTATATTTACCCTTATAACTTTTAAAGGAAGCGTTTTAAATTTATAAAAAATATACACTTTGATTTTCCACACATAGACTTTTAATATTATCTGCTTCAGGATTCGCTTGAAATTTAACAGAATACATATGTATTTAATTTTCTAATTTGGCCCCAAAAAATTAATATTAGAGTTTTATTTTATGAATAAACTTTCAGAGAAGTCTTTTATAATCTACTGACAGAGTTTTGAGGCTCTGGGCTCTGTAGATTGGAATATAAAGGGCAAAATAGGTCAATTTTTAAATTATAAATTATTAAATCTGTTATTAAATTATTAAAAAATACAAATAAAATATATTTTTCAAAATTTAAATAGTGTAGTTTCTAAAGTGGGAATTATTTTGATGTTTAATATTTTTGTTAATATCTTTTAAACAAATGATTTAAAAATATGATATATTTGTAATTCACATAATGAGCCTTTTATCTGATATATTACATGATGCATTTGAAAATGAAATCTTTATTTTCCATTTAATTGTGTCCCTAAAATTACTATGGGGGTTACCTAATAATTTATTTTCCGTTTTATTTTTTTTATATTTTTCCTATAAACAAAAAAAATGAGGTCTTATAGTTTGGGGAATAACGGGGAGAATGGGTAATTTTTTAAAATAATTTTTTAATATATTTTAAAATATTAAGTTTAAAAAAAATTAAAAAAATATATTTGTATTCGTCATAATTTGATATATTTCATGACCCGTTAGAAACAATTTTAATTTTATATTTTCCATTTAATTCTATATTTGCCCCCCAAAATGAATATTAGGGTTTTTTTCTTATTTTTCCAGTAAAGTTTAGGTGAGGGGCTATACCTCCATTGTTTTTTCAAAATGTTCCAGCTTATGGTTTCGGAGATAGGGGGGGGAGATGGGTAAATTTTTTTATATTTTTGTTAATATCTTTTAATTAATTTATTTTAAAAATATGAAAAAAATATATATGTTTTCGTCGTAATGAGCCCTTTCATTTGATATATAACATGATGGGTTAGTAACAATTTTAATTTTATATTTTCCATTTAATTCTGTAATTTGCCCCCCAAAATTAAAAGTAGAGGTTTCTCCGTATTTTTCCAGTAAACTTCAGGTCAGAACTATACCTTTAATTTTTTTCAAAACTTTACGTTTTATAGTTTCGGAGATAAGGGGGGGGGAATGGGTAAATTTTGGTATATTTTCGTTAATATCTTTTTAAATAATTTTTTAAAATATGAAAAAAATATATTTGTGTTCCTCAGAATGAGACCTTTCATTTGATATATTACATGATGCGTTTGATTTTTTTTATTTTTAAATTTTTATTTAATTCTATAATTTGCCCCCCAAAATTAATATTAATGGTTTCTCCTTATTTTTCCTGTAAAGTTCGGGCAACGTTCTATATTTCCAATTTTTTTCAAAATTTTAGGCTCAGTAGTTTCGGAGATCAGGGGGGGGACGGTCGATTTTTTTAGTTTTTCCCCCCAGAAGTACCCCTAAAATCAAAATTTACGATATGTACTCCTGATCGAGTCATCAAACTATACATTGATACCAAATTTCAACCTTTTCCGTCCAGTAGTTTAGGAGAAAATTGCTGTGATGTGACAGGCAGAAATCCTGAGTGACATTACAAGGGTATCCGTATATTGTATATACGGAACTCTAAAAACATATAATATAACAATGTATCAGTCTTCACTGTCTTTTCTATATTGTAACAAAAAAGTACAAGGTCCATATTAAAAAAAAATAACGACAATTTTTTTTCAAAAGAGATGTATCATTACGACTATAGGTTTTTAATAGTAATCGCGTTTCGTTACCCAAAACTCATAAATCCGAATAATTTGAGAGATATAAATTCTTAAAAGAAATTAATTTCCCTACAGTAAAGCTCTCTTAGTAAATTGACATAATACGAGTTTTCTGGTAATCGTGCCTTAAACATTGATTTGTTTTCTCAATTTTCTGTTTTGATTTTGGATTTTTGAAACTACCAGAAATATCAATATTTTTAATGTTCAAAGTACTTACATTTTTCATTAAATTCACTATTTTTATAGTTATCCATTATTCAAAAGTAATTTTGAATTTAATTTCAACGTCGAACAATGTTAATGTTAATAACCTTTTTGCAAAGTATTCAATTTCCTTCAAGAGAAAGTATTTTGATCAATAATATAGATATTTATTTATTGTATAACTAAAATCCAAAATCGAACACTGGCTGAATGTAAACACTCACTTTCGCTCGCACTGCCAGTCCTTTGGCTTCCGTACAAAAACCGCTCTTTTGACGAGTATCAGGGAGTGGTAACAGCAGTGGCAGTAACTAGAGAAGTATAGTGTTTACATTCTCGCACTGTTTGGTTCCATGCCCAATTCCCTGCTCACTTCGGCATAATCTATACGGGCCATAAGAGAAGTATGGTGTTTATATACTGGTCTTCATACTTACCCGCACACTTCCCGGTCCACTTCGGCATAATGTAGACGAGATTTCGACCCTACTACGGCAATAATTCCAGCAGCCTGTCGGCAGCGCGAGCAGTACTGGCAGTATAATATGGTATAAGACTGCTGTAGTGAATTTAATTAAGTGGACTGTAGTTTTGTGTGGTTCTATTTTGATAAAAAACTCAATTGCCCTTCATAAGAAAACTCTTACCTTGTCTACGAGTTAGATCTAGTAATAGCCTTGGAAAATCTGCCATCCATATATTTGTCTGCATTCGGCGCGGGTAGCCGGCCTTAACCCTGGGTTTTTAGGCACAACTTACGTTTGTATTGTTGGGCAATGCGCACTCATGAGGGGGTTTACAATAAGTGAGTAATAGCTACACTAGCGAGCACGTAGGGAAACTTTTTTTCCCTGAGAGTTTCTAGCGAGGTCCGTACTGGACGAAAGGCGAGCAGCGAGTTTCTTTTTCTTCTTACTGCGATTGCGCTTAAGTTTTTTCCAAGCAATTGAGAATATACATGTAAATATAAAGGCTGTCTCTTTTAAACCCAAAAAAGACAGAGTGTTCTGAATAAAAATAAAAAAAAAACTTTTGAGAAAGACAAAAAAAAATTATTATCTATGCAAAATAAAACAGTTATGAGGGTGCGAGCCTAGTTGTACTCTAGAGATGAGTTTAATCTATATATATATATATATATATATATATATATAAGAGAAAATAGGCATATTGGCAAAATTGGGGTTAAATATAAAGAGATAGAGAGAGATTTAAGTAAATGAGGAAAGAGAGGGTATGTTAGGGAACCTAAGGAGTTAGTTATGAGTCAGATGGTAGAGGACACACCTTAGAGACAGGAAGCTTAAATTCGCCCTTTTGGGTACGAACAGTCACGACTCGAATTACGCCATCCGCACCAGGATGGACATCAATTACACGCGCTGGCGCCCACTGCAAAGGTGGTGAATTGTGTTCCTTCAAAAGGACAAGATTACCAATATTAATAGGCGTGCTTGAGTCACTCCACTTACTCCTTTGTTGAAGAGTGTGCAGGTATTCCTTATGCCATCTGTCCCAAAAGTGCGTATGCATACGTTGAACTAGCTGCTAACGAGAGAGATGAGATAACTTCAGCCCTGATGTATCGGGATCAGGAACTGTGTTTAGAGGAGACAACGTGAGAAAATGAGAAGATGAGAGTGGTAGTAAGTCATTGGGACTAGAGCTGGCGGCGCATAAAGGGCGAGAGTTCAGTACAGACTCTATCTGTATTAGGACGGAATTAAATTCCTCATAAGTAAAGAGTTGGTCACCAATAACCCGACCTAATTGAGTTTTAATAGATTAATTCCAGCTTCCCATAATCCACCAAAATTGGGACTATAAGGAGGAATAAAATGCCAACAAATGTGCTCTTTTGTAGCTGCGAGTTTAGTGAGTTCAATGAGGGTATTATAGGCACCTACAAAAGTGGTGGAGTTATCACTGTATATATCATCGAAATGACCTCTTCTAGAGATGAGATGTCGAAGCGCTGCAATGAACGCATCAGATGAGAGACTTGACACCAATTCTATGTCTATTGCCTTAGTAATCATACACACAAAGAGACAAATTTAAGACTTGAGAACTTTAGCACCTCGAAGGCAAGCGAGGGTGATCGGAAAAGGGCCACCATAATCCACACCTACTTTGGAGAATGGTTTAACTTCCAAAATGCGTGAAAGTGGTAAATCCCCCATACGCGGCTCCGTCGATTTGGGATGTGTACGGAAACAGCGAAAACATCGTGATGTTATTTTGGAGATTGTACGCTTAGCATTTATTATCCAGTATCTTTGGAAGAGAATATACTGAAGCATTTGAGGTCCTTGTTGTAAATGTTTTAAGTGAGTATCTTCGATGATAAGTTGTGTTAGGCAGTGATTACCAGGAAGAAGAATCGGGTGTTTTTGAGAAAATGGTATTTGGGCCTGCACCAGACGCCCACCCACTTTGAGTAAACCGTCTTTATCCAGAAATGGACTGAGCTTATAGAGAACCTTTGAAGGTCGAGAGTTTTTCTTAAGAGCCGCAATATCTTGAGAATAATGTTGAGTCTGGGCAAATTTAATGAGAGTTGACTTTATCCAAATCAGCAACTGAAAATGAGTGATTCTGGGCAGATTGAGGATGACGTGAGTTGTAAATAAATCTCATAGAGTAAGAGATTATTCGGAGAATTTTCTGTAGAGATGAAAACTTATTAAGAAGATTTTCTAGAAAATTGTACTGAACTGAGAGAGTATAGCATCGAGACATGGGAGAACCTCAGGAGACCACTGGGATTCCGGAAGCGAGAGTCATGACAGTCCCGGCTACCATATGGAACTCTCGGCAAGAGTTTGAGGTAATAGTCCTCGAGAAGCAGGATCGGCAGAATTTTCTTCAGATGGCACATAGCGCCATTCTTGAATTTGAGTTACCCGGTTGGAAACAAATGTAACCCATCGATGAGAACTTCTTATCCTAGCCAAGGCAACAGTAGAATCCGAGTAGGCCGTGATCGACGAAAATTCAAGCTTTCTGCCTAGAGAATCTTTTACGACGACTAATAACTCTGAGAGAAGTAGAGCAGCACACAATTCTAGTCGAGGGACAGAAATTGTCTTGAGTGGGGCAACGCGCGATTTACTACATATGAAATGACAGCAATATTTGTTGGAAGATGACTCAAGACGAAGATAAACAACTGCAGCGTATCCCCTTTCCGATGCATCAGCAAATCCATGCAACTGTGCCGAACAAAAAGGAAATGTGAGAACTAGTCGAGGAATGTGAACTTGAGAGAGAACGTCTATCTGAGAACATATAGTAGTCCACTTCAGGAGTAGCATCCCAATCGATACCACTAGCCCATAATTGCTGAATAATTAATTTCATTGAGAGAGTAAGGGGTGTTAGAAATCCTAATGGGTCAAAGATTCGTGCCAATTCTGAAAGTATTGAGCGTTTGGTGCATAAGTTATTAAATGCAAGAACCTTAAAACAAAAATGGTCTTGAGAAGGACTCCATTGGAGTCCGAGAATTTTTACTGTCTGGTTAAAATCGAGATCGAAATCCAGAGAAAGAGCCTCAGAATGAACCTGCGAAGCGGGCAAATGAGAAAATAGAGCAGGTTTATTACTAGCCCATTTACGCAGCTCTCACTGACCTTTTTGGAGTAGAGATATCAATTCTTTCTGGAGTTGAAGAGCATGAGAGATAGAATCTGCACCAGGACAGATGCCATCTACATAAACATCATTTGATATTATCTCAGATGCTTCGGGGAATCATCCTTATACATATGAGCAAGATGGAATAGTGTACGTATTGCTAAATACGGAGAAGAACTAACACCATAAGTAACAGTCACCAATCGATAATCCTGAATAGGAGTATCCTGAGAGAAACGCCACAAAATACGTTGGTAATCTCGATGATGTTCAGCGATGAGAATCTGACGGAACATCTGCCTTACGTCGGCTGTGAAGCATACTGCATAGAGTCTGAAGCGCAAAAGAATCGAGATTAAGTTCTGCTGTAACTTGGGACCGGAGAGTAGGATGTCATTAAGAGACACTTCTTGAGTATCAACAGCAGAAGCATCGAAGACAACTCTAAATTTGGAGCTAGTAGGAGCTATAGCATGACGCGGAATGTAATAACTGGGTTGAAATATTTCGAGGCTGGGTATTAGTTCCATGTGGCCAGAGTTCAAATTATCTTGCATAAAGTTCTTGTAACGTTCATACAGAACAGAGTCTTTTAACATCCTCCGTTCCATGGACAAGAATCTTTTGAGAGCTACATCACGAGATCCTTGGAACTGAAAGTGTGAATATTTCAAGGGTAATTCGACAGTGAACCTCCCTGTGGATATACGAGAAAAGAGGTCCTCTGCCTGTTTATCCTCCAAAGAAATTGCTGGCAATTTTGGAACCTGATCTAAGTCCCAAAAGCGCTCTAGTGAAATACTAGCTATAAGAGTGCTCACTGAGACGGAAGGAAAGTCTACCTTTCCCATGAGAATCCATTCCAGAGTACTTTCCAAGGCTACAGGGCCATCGAATCGGGGTTGCAAGATATTACCCTTCCACAATGCAACAAACATGTCAGCACCTAAGAACATATCTACTGGACGAGAAATATTAAACTGAGGATCGGCGAGTTTTAAATGATTGAAATCTTTGAAATAGTACAATGGGATATCCGATGAGGGCATATCATAGGAAATTTGAGGTAAGACCACAGCATCAAAATCGAAAACTGGAGTCAAAGCTCCGCGAGGCCGAAGCATACAAGAAACAATATGTGAGGATTGAGTATTTATTCTGCCCACACCTCCAATACTAAGAGGTGTAGTGCGCTTGAATAATCCGAGTCTCTTACAACACTTACTGGTTATAAGATTACAATAACTATCTAGAAGAACCCTAACCGGTTGAAAATGACCACGAGCATCCTTTATCTCCACTAGAGCAGTGGATAAGAGAACGGTACCCTGCACTCCTGTGAGAAGAGAAATATTCGAAGTGCGGGGTTGAGAATTAATACAAGGGTCCGCCGAGGCAATGTTGAGAGTGTGAGATGAGGTTTCTTCCGGTCTAATACTAGAAGCGAGCTGAGTATTTGATAAGCCCGAAGGCGAGTGTGAGTTGTGCAAGGCATCAGTAAAATGCAAAAGAGTATGATGCTTGCGAGATTATTTTCTACAGCAATTTGTAGAGGAGCATCGAGGAGATGTATGCTTATATCCTAAGCAATTTGTGCACCATCCATGGGTACGAGTGATAGCAAATCTATCATGAGGAGATTGGGAGAGAAACTCAGGGCAATTATAAATGCGGTGTGCGGTTTTACATAATGGATAGATGATGTTACTAGAGAATTGAGCTTGAGAATTTATGACATATGTACTGGCAGAATTATTTTTTGATGTTTTAAAACGGGGAGAATGAACTTTAGATTTACTAACAGCACCGGGGGGAGTGTGGATAATATTGAGAGAATCCAGAGCGGCGCATTGCTTCTCCAAGTAATTCAGCAAAATATCAAAGTATAGATCTTCAAGTTCCGAAGCGCAGTCTCGCTCAAACCTCAGAGCGGTATCATTGCTTGACAGGAAAGTCCATATTTTCCAACACAGAAAGGTGTTCACTAAAAACATCAACTAGCTCTCTGAGTCCTTGAGAACTGGAGCGTTTTTCAGATCGAGAAATAGCCTGCCAATAAGAGTTAGCAACTAAACGCTTATTCGCATAGCGCTTGCGCAATTCGTTATAATGCAACTAAGTAATTATCACCTGTCAAGGGAGAGGATTTTAAGGGTTTAAGTGGAGCGCCGTGAACCAAGCCTATTAAGTAATTAAATTTGTCGACATTTGAGAGCGAGTCGTAATTATGAATCAAAGAGTCAAACATATCATTAAATGTTTGCCATTCACGGAATTCACCAGAGAAGTGTGGCATTTCTATTTTTGGGAGTTTTACATTAGTGCGAGGGATACTAGTGTTATGGGACTCAAGTGAGTCTCTAGAGTTATCAAAAAGCTGCATGTGAATAGCTTGAATGTTATAAAAACTTGCGTAGAAAGCACGAGTTATCACGATTTGAGCATCCAAATCGGCATTATCTTGTGCAGACATAAGAGTTTGAATAATATTCTGTTGCCTATCAAAAGCTTCGCGAGTTGCTTCTAAGCGGTTGTATCTACATTTGAAGTTATTATGCATAGTTCTATCAGTAAGAGATTGCTTCGCAATGTTCAACAATTCTTCTGTCATTACAATTTCAGCTTTGCGGTGAGAAATGGCAAGATTTAATTTTCTATCCGCCATTGTGAAGTAAAAATTAATATAAGCCGAACACAAATAATAACTTAAACTGCTGAACTAAGCGAATCAAATTAAAAAACAACAAATTGAAAATCAATACGAGTTATTTAATTGTTAGCAGCATTTATGAACTCCACTGTACACTAACATTACAATTACTACACGATTTAAAGAGAAAAAATATCAATTGCTGTAAATTAATATTCACCAAAATTAATATATATATATATATATATATATATATATATATATATATATATATATAATTACTAACTATCTATGAGATATTTTAAAAACTTTTGGCATACCTTTGAAACACTTTTTAATATGTATTAGATTAAACTCTATTTCACATTTATTTTAAAACATAGTCTGGAAATGCGGTGATATTTAAAAAATATCTAAAAATTATTACTCTGATTATGGGTTGAAGTTTGACTTCTGCAGTCGGAACAGATTTATTCATAAACCTTAGTTTATATTTTTCTGAGTTCTTTGGGATTAACACCACATAAACTTGAAATTCTGAATATTTCAAAAGTCCAAACGTTTCGAGGTCTAAATCACACCCTGTATTCAATGGTATTAGCACAAAATGAACAAGAAATTAAAAAAGTAAAAAATTAAAAGGATTCGCAATGACAAATATCGTAATCTCAATTTGACAAATTGTGAATCCTTTTAATTTGTCAAACTGTGATTACGATATTTGTCATTGCGAATTCCTTTAATTTTTTAATTTATTGTTCATTTTGTGTTATAACCATTGAAAAGGGGGTCTGATTTAGACCTCGAGACGTTTGGATTTTTGAAATATACAGGCTTTCAAATTTATGTGGAGTTATTCCCAAAGAACTCAGAAAAAATAAATACCAGAGATGTCACAATCATTCAGACAACAACCCTAGTTTACTCTATACATTGTTTGCATATTTGGCACTCAAAATTAGAAATCGAAATCAGATTCTTTGACTGAAGACAGGTTTCGGTTAGAAACAATATATGGTCTTGAGTCATTTTGTTTCTGTTAAGTAGATAAGTAGCATTTCATTTGGAGAACTTGTTATATTTAATTCATAACTTAATCGGTCTTTGACAAAGGTATTTAAAATACCCTTTGAATCAAAACTCCTACATGGTGCTATTATATCGGTTAACGAGTTAGAAGGTGAGCGTTGAGTCGTAGCTACTGTGTATTGTATATATATATATATATATATATATATATATATATATATTATAGTTACAGGTTTATCTATTCAATTGAGTTAACGAAATTAATTAAACATGACTGCCTGCAAAAAATATTGTAGATCGTTTACTTATTATTACCAATATTTTTGTGGTATGGGTTTAGTTTAATAGTCACTGCTCTAGTGCAAATGTTCTTTTTAATTTCAGGCCTACTCTTTCCTTATCAGATTCTTGGGGATATAAAACAGAAAATAATTCGTTTGATGGATTAGCAGGTGACCTTGAAAGAAATGTAATTGATTATGGTAGCACACCTCTTTTTGTCAGAGCAGATAGAGGTGAAGTTCTCCAGTACGGTCGTAGAATTCTTCACTTAAGGTATGTATACAAGACAGTTCTAATCATTTGCCAGATTCAATTTTATTTGTTTTAATATTGTTACGACGTTAAATTCTGCTTTTACTTCAAAAGGGGGTCCAAGCTGTTTTAAAATAATGTTATACTAGCACGTCAGCAACACACCACTGGTATTGCTCGAATCAACTAGAACTATTCAGGTTCAAAACAATAAAGGTCATAGAAATATTTTGTGAAGCGAATATTGTGGTTGTACAGGGATGTTTGTTAGAAGGAAAATAGTGGTACATAAAAGATGGCAGACATTTGGAAGTTTAGATAGTCTTGAGAATACAGCTTAACATTGAGAGTTTATATATTTGACTTACAGGTAAATAAAGAATTATGTTCAACGAACCCTGTTACCGCGGTTATAATATATAAATATGTGAATCCGAACCGCTTCGTCTATTTATAGTTGTCGCTCGGTTGAGAAGGGATGTTACGTAATGATTACGTCGAGCGGCGATTTGCGGTAGAAAAAAATTTCTCTACTTCAATATCTTCACAAATCGAAGAGGCCCCAAGAAAATGGAGGGATATGATTGATATGCCAGAGCGGAGGTTGGATCTTTTTTGCGGACAGATAAGGGAGTATTCATATATTCGATGATTGATGAGTCCATTGTAGATTTGTGGACAGTTGATGAGCCCGGGTATGGTCTAGTTGGTGTTGAGAACTGTTTTAACTTAATTTTGTTTCAGAATAAATGCTATTGTATATGTGTTTCCTCGAATATATGGCAAAAATGCTTTAGGTTGTTCATCAAAGGGAACGCTGGTATTCGTCGGCTGTAGACATTTTCGAATTGTACCGATGATGTGAGCCGGATGATATCAGTTATGCCTAAAAATTTGTGGAACATTTATGTTTTAAATATCTTCAGCCTTCTGTTTATCCCCGTTGTTGCGAAATCCGCAGTAGGGAAATACAAAGTGCACTTAAAAGGTTGACAAATACAATTATATCGTATAACTGTCTCAACAAAAGATCTAAGAGCAAATTGTTCTTAAATTATTATATTAATTACAATAAACGTCCTTAGAAGCACAAGAAAATGTTTTTCAGTTTTAAATAGAGTAAGATATCTCTTTTATAGGGCAAGGCGCAAAATCGTTTCTCACCTGCTGATCCACGAACCAATGTTAGCCTATAATAAAGAAATTGGTCCATTCTGTTTTGTATTTATTTTCAAACTAATATAATGTTTTCAGTAGCTCGCTTTCAAAAAAAATTATTTTAGTAGTCTGGGGTTTTCCGTTGAGGTAACACTGACTTAGAGAGCTGACTTGCATTCCTGGATTCAAGAACTTCTTTTCGGATTTTTCTCATAATAATTACCGAACGTTTATAAATGTTTTTTATAATCCCCACTCGTAATAGTAGGCAAAGAATATGTGATAACCTTGGGATTAGTTCTAATCATGTTGTATAAAAGTTCGGAGACATTAAAAAAAAGAAAACAATAAACGAAAATGTCCTGTTTGAAAAATAATTAATTATTATTGAACTGAATGTATAATTCTTAAAATAAAAATTTTTGAGATACACTTTACCAGTATTTAAAATTAATTTTTCTGTTTGCAGTGTTTATAATTTATGAATTGTTTTATTTTTAGCACAGCTTTCATTTTTCGAAATCCATCATCTCTACGCTCAGTAGATATATTTCTAAAACCTCTGCCGCTGTCCATTTGGTTGCTCACCTTCTTTTGTGCGGTGTGTGGGATGTTCTGCATAAAATGGAGTTACAATTTGGAACGAAGAAATTTGTATCGAAGGGTCGAATCTACATGGAGTTTCTTCATTTTGTTCACTATTGGAGCATTCTGCCAACAAGGTATTATTATGTGATTATACGAATTATGCCAGATAAGATCACAAAACAAATTATTTTTACAATGATTTTAATAAAGGAAAGACCGTAAATGACACAAAGTTTGTTAAGATGTATAAACACAAAGCTATGTACTCTTACACTAAACCTTTATTTTTTACGCTGAATACTGTTTAAACAGACAAGCTGCCAACGGCAAGGAGTAAACAAAAATCGATCTACTTATATTTTTTGTTAATGTTACGAGGATAGAGGAGCTAAAGCATATAATGGAGGGTAAGATCAGCAAAATAAAAGAACAGGTAGTCACAATGCAAAGAGGAGAAACACAATGAAAAAACGAAAGCAGAAACAGTACAGAGGTAGTGCATTCAAAAATTGGCCTCGAGGGGACAAGACACAAAATGAAACCTCTCCAATTTGATGAAAAATCATCATGCCAATTCGAGGCTGCAGCTAAGCTAAACGGATGGTCGGCAGAGGAAAAGGCAATCGCATTAACCCTAGCCTTAAGAGGGGATGCTACAGATATCTTACAAACATTGAATATCTCGGAGCAAGAAGACTACGAACAACTGGTAAAACATTTAGAACTGAGGTATGGTCAGACACATTTGGAGCACGTCTTCCACTCCCAATTCAAAAATCACCACCAGAGATCAAATGAATCGCTACAAGAGTTTGAAGCTGACATTGCCCGTGTGGTCCGCCTTGCCTATCCAGCCACACCGGAAAATGTAATAGAAAGGTAAGCAGTGCAAGCATTTTTGGATGGACTTCGGGACCACGAAGCCAGAGCTATGGTCAGCTCGACCGACTCATTTAGTAGATGCACTGGTTCGAGCTTTAGAATACGGGGCTGCAAAAAATACCTGAGGTCAAGCCAGAGTCCGAATCGTTGATGGAGAATCCGAAGATGGCGGAAACGATGAAGCTTCTGTAAGAAAGATAATAGAAGAAGTCCTTACCGAAAAAAGACTAGTGCGATGTTGGAAGTGTCGTAAGGTAGGACATGTCCAGAGTCGTTGCAAGGAGAGCAACGGAGTCCAGACTTTCTCGCCGGGGAAACTAAAGAAGGCCAATGTAAAGGGACCATCGTCGACCTGTAGCAAAGAAGTGTCAACTATCAACGCATATGTCGCTTCGCTACGCAACCACGTTAACAGTGTCTTCGTAGATGGCCTTATTAATAGGAAGCAATTTGCAATGCTGCTGGATACTGGTGCGACGAAAACAGTAATAAGGCCCAACATTGTTTTAGAGACAATGATAAAACCAACAAAATGGCAACAGCGAACAGCGGCAGGAGAAGCAGCGAAAGTCCATGGTGAAATAGACGTTGAAATGACCTTGGGAAACACAACGTTCCTACATCCAGCATTAGTGGCAGACATCGAAGACGAAGTAATCATTGGAATGGATGTCATGAGCTCCCAGGGATTCCAGTTAAACTTCAAAGATGGAATTCTGCGAGTGGTGCTTCATGGAAAAGATGACTTAATGCTGCGAGCCATCTTAGCAGAGGACGTCAATGTTCCGGAAAGAGCTGAAATCATTATAGATGCTTGCTTAGATGGGAAAGCTAAAACTGGAACAGTAATGATGTTTGATCCCGAACTTAACGACGGAAATGTAGGCAGAGGAGTCGCACTGGGGAAGACTCTGGTTTGGATCAAGGAGATTGTGCCAGTAAGAGTAATGAACCTGAAGCATTACTCGGTTGTGCTAAAGAAAGGAACAACTTTGGGCCATTGTTCAACAGTTTCCTCTGTAGTCAGTAGCACACAGCATGCAGAAATACCACCAGGTAAACTATCTGAGGAACTGGATTCATCTAAGAATTTGAAACTAAACCAGGAAGCAAAGTTGAGGGACATCGTTAGAAACTACCAGGATATTTTCGATGTAGGACAAAAGGCAAAAGAGGACGAACCGATCTGGTAAAATATAAAATTAATACTGGGGACGCTCAACCTATTCGACCGTCGGCGAGAAGACTACCCCTAGCTAAAAGAAGAATGTGTTATTGAACCATCCAATAGCCCTTGGGCTTCTCCAGTTGTCTTGTTTAAAAAGACTCGATTTTGCGTGGACTATCGGAAATTAAACCACGCTACAAAGAAAGACAGCTATCCCCTTCCAAGAATAGACGATACCCTAGATACGTTGGCTGGATCGAAAATGTTTTCCACCCTTGACTTGAATAGCGGTTATTGGCAGGTGGAACTTGCTAAAGAAGACCGAGAAAGGACTGCTTTTACCATCGGCTCAGGACTTTATCAATTCACGGTGATGCCGTTTGGAGTGTGTAATGCTCCAGCAACGTTTGAAAGATTGATGGAAACAGTGTTAAAACGGCTTTCATGGAAAACGTGCCTGGTGTATCTTGACGACATTATCGTGGTTGGAAAATCTTTTGAAGACCACGTGAGGAACCTGGAGGAGCTACTTCGGCGACTTCGGAGCTCCGGACTAAAGTTAAGCCCGAAGAAGTGTCAGCTGTTCCAAGAAGAGGTGCAATACCTTGGACATGTAGTTTCCGCACAGGGAGTAGCTGTGGACAAACAGAAAATCAAAGCAATCCAGGAATGGCCGATACCTAAAGATATACACCAGTTAAGAAGTTTCCTGGGGTTATGCATGTAGTGTCGTCGATTCGTAGCCAGATTTGCCAACACCGCCAAGCCACTTAATAGACTCACAGAGGGGAAGGTGCAATACTAGTGGAACGAGGAATGTCAGCGATCATTCGAGACACTGAAAAGAGCATTGACCAGTGCTCCCATTTTAAGTTATCCTTTGCCAGATGGGAACTTTGTCTTGGATACCGACCAAGACGGTCAGGAGAAAGTCATTGGATACTTCAGCAAGACCTTGAGCAAGCCTCAACGGAATTACTGCGTTACTCGTAAGGAACTCTTGGCTGTGGTAAAGGGGGTAGAACATTTCTACAAGTACCTCTATGGTAAAAGATTCCTCCTGAGGACTGATCACTCAGCACTGAAGTGGCTCCTTCAGTTTAAAAACCCCGAAGGACAAGTGGCTAGGTGGATTGAGCGGTTGCAAGAATTCGACTTCGAAACTGAACATCGCGCAGGAACAAGCCATAAGAATGCTGTTGCCTTATCAAGGAGACCATGATGACCCTGATGATTGTAAACATTGTCAGCGGGCTGTAGAAAAAGGGGCTGTTTTCTATAGAACTACCGCCGTCGATGACCATTGGCAACCTGAGGAGATCCAGAAAGACCAAAAATTAGATCCAGAACTAAAAGAAGTTATCCAGTGGAAGGAAGAAGACGGCAAACCTACGTCGCAATAGATTTCCCTATACTCACCAACCATAAAGTCGTACTGGGCTCAGTGGAACTCCCTCATCCTGGAAAATGGACTTCTCAAGCGCGCCCTGAAAACTCCAGAGGAGGGAAACGACAGAAAACAGATTGTAGTTCCCAGAAATAGGAGACCAGAGGATTTACGAGAACTACATACATGATGGTACAACTGGAGGACATCTGGGAGTAACAAAAACCCTGGTGGAAGTTAAGAGAACGCTTCTATTGGGTAAACTGACAAGTAGACGTCAAGGAGTGGTGCTGGAAATGTACGGTTTGTGCAGCAAGTAATGGGCCTCAGAAGCGACCAGAAGCTCCCATGAAGCAATATAACGTGCGCAGTCCATTCGAAAGAGTAGCCATTGATGTTGCCGGTCCATTTCCTGAATCCGAAATACATTGTGGTGGTGATGGACTATTTGAGTAAACGGGCCGAAAGGTATGCCTTGCCTAATCAAGAAACCTTGACCGTTGCTGATGTCCTTGTCAAGGAATGGATCAGTCGTTTTGGTGTTCCCTTCGAGTCTACTCTTTTCCAAGACGTCTGCAAGCTCTTGAAGATTAATAAAACACGTACGACAGCATTACACCCGTAATCCGATGTAATGGTAGAACGGATGAATAGAACCATTAACCGCCATTTGTCAAAGGTAGCCTCTGACCACCAAAGAGACTGGGACCAGTATCTGCACTTGTTTCTAATGGCATATCGTTCGTCTGTGCAGGATTCCAGGGGTCAGTATTATCATGGGATGAGAATTAAGACTACCATGCGATTTGAAGTTTGGATGTCCCCCAGGAGAAGAGATCGCAGGTGAAGACTATGTCATGCCAGCTACGTCAAAAGATGAACGACATCCATGAAAGAGTCCGGTTAAACATCGAGAATGCCAGTGCCCGAATGAAAGAAGCCTACGACATCAAAGCCAAGGGCGGAGAATTCCAATGATGATCTGGTTTGGTTGTATAACCCGCAACGTCGTCGTGGATATTCACCCAAACTACAGAGATCTTGGGAGGGGCCGTACCAAATTGTGAAGAAAATCAACGATGTTGTCTACAGAATAAAGAAGCTACCTCGGGGAAAACTAAAGGCAGTACATTTCAACAGGTTAGCGCCTTATGCCGGAAGTCATGAAAGCGAAGATGACCAAGCCCAAGTCTGCAGCATCCAACCACCCGATGACGCGATGACCTTCGAGCAGTTTATGGCACTGTACTCTAATGGGCAGAAAGTGCAGCACGACGTAACGAGAGAGGAACCTCGAGACCTGTATGAGGTGCCCATACAATAGGCCCTGGCTCATTGTGTGGCTCGAGATCTCCGGATGTCCAGAGGAATAGCCAAGGTGTTTGCCAAAAAGTACGGCCAGTTACAGAAGCTACGGGAGCAAGATCCAGTGGTAGGGAAGGTCCTTCATCTCGAAGATAAACAACTAGTGGGTACCAGAGACATCTTTTATTTGGTAACGAAAACATTCTCGCAGGACAAGACAACGTATAGCGATCTTTGGAAGACTCTGGTAGAATTGAGGAATGTGATGATGGAGAAGAACCTGATGAAATTGGCGGTTCCAAAGATAGCCTGCGGGTTGGATGGACTGAATTGGAGGCTGGTGAGAAGTATGATGGAAACAATCTTTCGATTCAGTGCCATCGATATTCTAGTATGCTGTCTGAATACTCGCAGCCCAGATTCGAAGAACGTTGACTGTTACTTCCACCAAACTTCCCGTTGTTGAAATGGAGAGTCCTGCAAATATCGTTACACCAGGTAGGATTCTAGGACATTCCGGGACGAAACGGTCTTAAGGAGGGGGCAATGTTACGAGAATTAATCCGACAGCTGGTGCAATCGGCGATCAACCAATTCGTGGAAGGGACATTATTCCGATAAATTCTGGGAATCCGAAATGTTTGTCTCTCAACTGGCCGACCGCTGCCGTTACTGGGAATTCCTTTAAAGCTTTCAGAACATGAAAGAGTTTCCCGATGGTTCGTTGACTTACCAGAGAATTCGCAGATAAATTTATAAATATGAACAGATGGCGATAGGAGGCATTCAGTTTTCGTCGGTCGTATTGTACAGTTGAGATAAAATGTAAATAGTAGTTTCTCTGAATATAAATTGTATTAAAGTAGTGGAAATAAATTAGAGTGAGTTGGACTGTGTTTTTAAATAAATCCAAGAACTGAACCCGAGTGTGAAAATAAAAACATTACATTAATTTAGAACACTACCGGGCAAAACCTAGTATGCAATTATAATAACCCTTACATACCGGTTTCGCTCTGAAACGTAATAAGGTAACTGAATTTACCAATGACCTACAGTTCTCATATACACATATCCTCTAAGACTGATATAGCAAATTATAAAATAGTCTCTTTAGATTACTTTTATGTTTTTTTTTGGGCAATAACACCACAATAGAAATAAAACGACGTATATTGCAGGATTATATTCCTGCAATATACGTCGTTTTATTTCTATTGTGGTGTTATTGCCCAAAAAAAATAATAATAAAAGTAATCAAGAATATGCCACAAACAACGTTTAGAAGACAATTAGGCTCTTTAGAATTTGACATTTGTCATAATTTTTTTAGTTTTATGGAATCGTAAAATTCTAATCTAATTTGACCAAGGTTATTAAAACAGTGAAATTTTTCACATTATTTCTCGTATAACAATTATTATTTGAAACCACCAGACAAAATAACTTCAGATTCATTTTCATTGAAACGTCCCAAAGAAGAGGAAAATTGTGCTTATTTACATGTAAATTGATTATTATTTTGTAGGTCTTTCTACTATTCCTTATTTAATTTCTGGAAGAATTACCGCTCTATTCCTACTACTTCTGTTCTTGCTTATATATCAGTTCTACTCAGCGAGCCTTATATCTCACCTCTTAGTAAAACCAGCCCAAAGCATAAAAAGTTTAACGGATTTATTGACTTCTGATATGAAAACAGGATGCGAAGATGTCTTATATACCCGTGATTATTTAACGGTGAGTGTAAAATTTATTCTTAAATACACTAGACGTTTTTAAATTTCGTTTTTGTGTATTTTAAAAACTAATCATGCTCTATCAATGATACTAACATCGTGGACAATTAAACGCAAATTGAATCAATTTATTTAAATAATGTTTGACATAGGGACTAGATAGAATCTAACTTCCTTTAGTATAAAAACACTCATATTAGGGAATAAGGGTAAAAAAATGTTGATTCATTTCCGTGAATTTTTGTACATAGAATCTATAATATAGTTTACTGAATTCAGTTTGTAAAAATTCTTTTTGGTAAGTAAACAAATTAACTAATATAATTTTAATAAAACCATTTCATTATAAATTTAAAGCTATATGTCTAATATTCAGTGATGACTACAATATTTCTCAACTAAATATATTATAGAGTAAAGACGTTCGGGAAAAAACAAAAAATGATTATTTACATCATTGGTGGAAAGCACAGTTACCTATGGCTCAGTAGTCTGGGCAACAAATAAGACAATGCAAAACAGAGTTAACGCTGTAGAAAATCATTTTTCCGGGAGTTGCTGTAGGCTAACACTACAGGACTATGTAAGAACAGGTAGAATTAAACAGACGATGAAGATAGAAACAACATTAACAGATACTATTGAGAAATTACAACTTTCTTGGTACGGAGACATGAAACGAATGAACAATGAATGGTATTGAAATAGACTCATGGCAAAATAAACAATGGCGTTCGAATTGCGATAAACGGCCAAGGCTGTAAAACAAAGAAAATACACTCTTATATATATATATATATATATATATATATATATGTTTTAGTTGGTTTCCGGGAATTCAACCGCGTAGTTGATAACTGATCCCTGCCGGGATCGATGGTAAAATGACGACGTTTCGGCAGAGTCACATCTGCCCTCTTCAGGTCGGTTCGTATAATTCTCGTAGCCTTCTGCTTTCGCTTCTAGTTATTCGAGTAACGTTATTTTATGAGTTCAAGAGGAAAACAGCTATCAACCTAATTTCACCGCCATAATTTTTTACTCGTCGAGTACTAGAAGAAGGTATATAGTGGTTATCGCAAAAACCACCCCCTACCCCTCACCACTCTTAAAATTGAGTTTCGTTAATCTAGTGGGTACTTTATACGCCAAAAATAAAGTATATCATAATTTTTTACTACTTTTTGACTAATTTTTTACAGCCATAAAAATATTTTACTTCTAAACCTACCCCTATACCACCTACCCCAATACCTTAATGTTTAAGCCAGAGGAATATTTTATAAATTCAAGAGAAAACAGCTATCGACCTAATTCCACCGCCATAATTATTTTTACTTGTCCAATACTAGAAGAAGGTTTATAGTGGTTATCGCAAAAACCCCTCACAACGCTTAGAAATTAGTTTCGTTAATCTAGCGGCTACTTTATAACGGAATCAAAAATAAAATATATCATAATTTTTTACTACTTTTAAATTAATTTTTTTTAGTGCTATAAAAATGTTTTACTTCTAAACCTACCCCTATACCACATACTACATTAACGTTTAAGCCAGCGGAATATTTTATAACTACAAGAGGAAAAGAGCTATCAACCTAATTCCACCGCCATAATTTTTTACTCGTCCAATACTAGAAGAAGGTTTATAGTGGTTATCGCAAAAACCACCCTCTACCCCTCACAACCCTTAGAAATTAGTTTAGTTAATCTAGCGGCTACTTTATAATGGAATCAAAAATAAAATATATAATAATATTTTACTACTTTTTAACTAATTCTTTACTGCCATAAAAATTTTTTACTTCTAAACCTACCCCAATACCTTAACGTTTAAGCCAGCGGAATATTTTATAACTACTAGAGGAAAAACAGCTATCGGTCAAATTCTACCGCTATAACCGCTCAAACATTAATAAAAGTCACATAAAACTAACCTTAAGCCCCTAAATTAAAATTTATTGTTGATCTTACACAAAAATCTACGAAAAATACTTAGACGACTTCTAAATGATATCTTAGATGATATTTCTAATAGAATCTTCAAAATAAAACTTTTACTTTTACTATATATTACACTATTCAATTTTCTATGAAGCCTCTATTAAATTCCCTGCTCAACATCTCAAATTTAAAGATCTTTAACTACAAACCTAATTGAAGCATCATAATAATTTTAGACTGCAGTAAATTGGGGTTTTACCAACGTACATATCTGTTGTTTCCTGAATGATATTTGTGGCATATTTTTCAATGTCTAAGTACTTCTTGGGAAATAACACCACAGTTAAGAAAATTGCTGTATATTCCAAACCTTTCAGGGTCTAGGTCAAATCTCGTTGTCAATGGTTAAGAAACTTAATAATAATTTTAATTTACATCTTAGAATTTGTGCCTTTTTTATCCAAGTTTCTTAACCATTGTCAACAGGGTCTGACCTAGACCCCGAAACGTTTGGAATATACAACAATTTTCTTAACTGTGGTGTTATTTCCCAAGAAGTACTTAGACATTGTACATATCTGTGTTGGTCAAAGAAGCTATCAATTAAAATTAATTAAAATCCAGAAATGCTATTAATTTTGGAATTACTATTGTGACGGGAATTCATCCGATAATTCGTAGAAGGGACATTCATCGTCTGGCGCATCGAGGTCGACGGCTTACTGTGATGGCGTTCTCGGAGAATTCTAGTTTAGTCTCTTTGACGTTCTGTAGAATTCCCAGAAGAAATATATAAATACGGAGAGCTCAGGAAGCATTTACTCAATATTCGACTGCTGTATAGTTAAAATGGATTGTAAATAGTTCTTTGAATAGAAATAGTGTTAAAGTAGTGGAAATAAATTAGAGTTAGTTGAACAGTGTTTATAAATAAATCCAAGAACCTGATTATGAAAATAAAAACATTACAATACGTTATGTATGCAGTGTATTCCCAAAATAGTGGATAAGCTAAATAAAACTTACACTGGAAATTGTTACGAAAAACGCCGGAATCCCTTGATTTTTATTTTTATTTTAGAGTTTTAATACGTATGCCAATAGATATGAAGTTATATATTTTTTTCATTACCCGTTTTTATCTTTCATAACAGAGCGTTTATTATATTATTTGCCTTCATGGCATGGGCGGATTCAAGTGGGGGGGGGGCGATGGGAGCTATCGCCCCCACCGAGAGCCTTAAAGTGAGTAAATTTAATATTAAAACGAGGAAATCCTAACTCCAAGAGCCTAGAAGGAGGTAACTTCTACGTGTTTAAACCTCATAACGACTATGTTTAGTGTAATAACCCAAGAAGTCTAGGTTTAAAATTTTATTCAGGTAAATTTAGTACAGTTTCGCCCCCCCCTGAAGCATGAAGTCACCCCCCCCCCCCCGAAGCCCTTGTCTGGATCCGCTCCTGGTTCATGGCCTGTCAGGTTTAATCATTTTAAGAAATCTGATCTTGCTTTTTAAGTTTGATTATTTGCAGAATTTGGTTTGCAATTTTATATCTCAACAATTTCCTGGTTTGTTGTGATTAAGCCCGTTATTGAGATACTTTAATCATGTATGTCATTTATTATTAGTTTTTCCATAGTCTGTATATTATTTATATTATTGTTCTTCATTAACTGTGTCCATGTGTTATTTTTATTCCTCAGCATCTGTTTTTCTATCCCTCTCAATATCTATTTATATACTATAGCTTAAATTATTCTAGGTCACCTCACTATACCTTTCTAATACTATATTTGAGAGACTATTGATATTGAAAAAAAACATTTTCTAGTCGTAAGTTTAATACCGTTAAGGTCACTTAAAAATTATTAAATAAATTGTTCTATTTTGGGAAATTTTATACCACAATATGGAACAAATATTACGTTACAGGAACAATAAACTCTCTTCATACTTTTTGTGTATATAATTATAGTCCCACTCACAACTCTCTTGCAGGGACTGTTAAATTAGCTTTACCCAATGAATTGTTATCTTTAGTATGTTGAAGCTGAAGAACAGTCATAAGTACAAATTTGTAAGAAAAATTATAACAAAAATATATCCGATTAGTTTTATTCCCAGTAATGAACTTCAATATTACTGCCCGCCAGAATCATTTCAGATCTAAATCTTTAAGCACACTTTTATTTTTGTATAAATCTAATTCTTGAATAGTTTTTCAAAAGAAATTAAACTGTATTATAGTGGCTATTCAGTATTAGAATTACTCGCCAATCATTAATCTAAATTCCACTAGAACATTAATTAGTTTATTTTTTTGGTCATCTTTCATGTAATATTTCTATCAAAGGTGCTTTGTTGACCTGATTTTTCTTTTAAAATTCTTCTTGTTTCTTTGTATTTTTTTAGCTCAAGTTTTAACCATTGAAAAAGTAAATACCTTAATCTAATCGCATTTTGACTCCACCTGTTATGCGTCCGAATAAAAAACAATTTGTTAAATAATCACGTTTGTCTGAAACCGAACAAGAACTGTAATATTTTTGTTAACCACATAGTATTTCATCTAACGTTCTCGTTTCTCGTTAGAAAATGTCAATAATTTTTATGTACTGAAATCTGGATCTCAAGCAGTTTCTCAAGAAGCAAATTATTTCGATTATTTCAAATTATCTTATGTCCCAACAAGATCCAGAATATTTCGAATCCTATATAATCTGCAGATTAAAACATACTAATGGTTTGGACTAGACCTATCTCAAAACAAAAAGTGGTAGTAGTCATTAAATTTAGGATGTTTTTTGCCTGTAATGTAAACCTTCGGACGTACGGATTTATAAATATAAAGGATTTTTAACCGTTTACGTTGTCTGCAGATCAATCAAGAGTAGAGGCACTTCTTATGATCCTACGGTTTTCTTTTCTGTCTTATTAGGGACAAACAGAATGTGTACCATCAATTTTTAATCAATAAATATTAGTCAGGAGACAACACATTGTAATATTGATATGAAACACCATAATGCACAAATAGTAATTAAAATAGGCGAAATAAGTCATTTATATGTAGCCCACCTCAATCATACAACAAATGTATATCATGAAATTAAAGATTGTTTTAATTTTCACAAATTTCTGACGTTTGATAGCTAATCGACAAATACTGATGAATTGTATATTTAGCTTCAAACGTGGACGTGTCGAAAAACATGCCGTGAGCCTACAAAACTTCCTATAAATTTGCTGATCAAAATTTTTTCTGATTTTTACCTCTTTCTAGGACATTTTTCTTCCTGATTTGCCCCTCTCTAGGACATTTTTTTTTCTGATTCGCCCCCCCTCTCCCCCCATTATTAAAAACTGATTACGTCCTAGGCTTCGAATAATATTTAGCTTATTTCTTTGTGTAATTTACTATGTTCATCTTCAATTCAGACTTAATGCTTAATAATTGTGAAAACAATTCACACATACACACATATTTGTTGTGACATTGCTGACAATAATAGAACTTATTTATATCAAATAAATCAAAACAGGGAATATACGACGCAAAAAAAAGAGTCTTAGGCCAAATGCTTTTAAACTACACCGGTCCCCAGACGACTGTCTATACTAGTAAACGTCGTTCCCCGAAATATCGGTGAAGCAATTCCCAAAAACAATTTTGTTAACACATTTGAATCTGATTGTTTTTCTATTTTCAGACAATTTAAATGTTTTAAATACATCTCCTAAATTAAAAACCATTATACAATTTTTAATGTACAATCAGTATAAAGATATTTTAAATATTCACAGTTAAGGCTTTCACTTAATGGAATATCCTACAATAAATTTACAAAAATCGACTAAATAGTTTATTGGGTAAAAAATTAACAAATTATAATAAATTTAGATAACACAAACCAAGTTTTGATTTATAATGCTAGTAGGTACTGGAAATTTCCATAAAAATAAGTGTACCAAAAACTACATTCTATGAGAAATATCACAAAACTTTTACAATAATTAAACTCAACTGAGAGTCCTAGTTAAATTCATATTATTTTGCTATTCAATAAAGTAAGAATATTAATTTAATTTTAGATTTCATTTACTGGTACAATAGTATAAAAAATCTTAAGTTTCTGAAATTTGTTTATATGGATTTTTCGTATTACAATAATTTTATAGCTACAGAATACGAATCTGTCATTATTTAACTTAAATAAAGCCTTCGTTTCTATCATCTTAGGGAAAACAGCTAATTCCTAGATTTAAACGATGAACAACAGCAGCAACGGAGAACAGTGAAAAATTGAATTTCAGCGCCAAAAAATTTGCCCAAAATTATCTTAATAGATTATATATACCATGTGTCACAAATAAAAGCAACTTCATGGGGATTTCCGAAATGGCAAGAGATACAGAGTTGCTTAAATAAGAAAAAAGGTGCACTATTCCAAGTCCAATCAAGTGCTGTGATGAAATTAGAATTATTTACAGGGGTTTTCAAAATATCGAGAAAAAACAAAAATCGGTTTTAGAAAAATCGTAAAATATTCTAAATCTTGTAAATAAATTCACTAAATTTAATTAAAATAATTATTAGTTTTCTATTAGCGACTACGGGCATCGATTGACGTTTACAAAGTTATTCTAGATTTTTTGCAACCATAGCCAACTTTGTTATTTATGGCCGCTATATCTAATACTATAATACGAGCAATGTTTGTATATATATATATATATACAAACTATACTATATATATACTATATACTACTATATACTACTATATACTATATTTATACTATATAGTATATACTGAACTGAACTACTAAAATGCGCTGGTAGAGAAGCATGGAAACGCCTAGCCAAAATATATACGAATTGCCTAAGAACCAGACACATCCCAGAAAAATGGAATAGCGCCCTCATAGTATTAATCCATAAGAAAGGCAATAAAGAAGACATTCGGAACTATAGACCGATAAGTCTCCTGCCGGTAGTGTACAAAATATTCACTAAAATCATACAAAACAGAATACAGAGTACACTAGATTCCGCTCAACCCCGAGAACAAGCCGGATTTCGTAGTGGCTTCAGCACAATCGATCACATACACACTATAAGGGAAGTTATCAGTGGAACTAGAGAATATGAAATACCACTTGCCTTGGCCTTCATTGACTTCGAAAAAGCGTTCGACACTATATATCCGAAGGCGGTAATCAACGCCCTGAGTGAACAAGGTGTAGATAAGCCATACATAGAAACGTTGGCTAATATATACAAGGAAGCCAAAGCCAAAATCAGAATATACGAAGGAAGCCCTGAATTTCCTACTAACAGAGGAGTCAGACAAGGTGACTCAATATCACCGAAGCTATTCACAGCGGCATTAGAGAGTATCTTTCGACGATTAGACTGGGACCACAAAGGACTGAACCTAGATGGAGAATATCTAAACCATCTGAGATTCGCCGATGACATTGTCCTAATTGCCAGTAATGCAGGAGAACTACAAAATCAAATCAATGAACTTAGCAGAGTAAGCAAGGAAATAGGCCTAAAAATAAATATCGGAAAAACAAAGATAATGTACAACGAACAAATAGACACACAAGACATCAAAATAGATAACACAGTTCTGGAAATAGTAGAACAATATATATACCTAGGTCAATTAATACAGATATCAGGTTCGCTACTACCAGAAATAAACAGAAGGATCAAACTTGCATGGATGACGTTTGGAAGAAACTCCATAATCTTCAAGTCACGAATAGCATTCCACCTTAAGAAGAAAGTATTTGATCAGTGTGTTCTACCAGTACTGACATACGGTTGTGAAACCTGGATTCTGAAAACCGAACTTACAAGAAAACTACAAGTAGCACAAAGGTCTATGGAAAGATGCATGATCGGAATAACGAGAAAAGATCGGAAGAGAATAGAGTGGATAAGGAACAAAACCCAGGTAATAGATGTTATCCACAGAGTGAAATCTCTGAAGTGGCAATGGGCAGGGCATTTGGCAGGAAGACAAGATAATAGGTGGTCAACAAAAATCACACAATGGTATCCTAGGGGTGTTAAAAGACCAAGGAAACGCCCCAGTGTAAGATGGGACTATGACATCAAGAAAATAGCAGGCATAACCTGGTCCCAAAAAGCGTACAACAGAACAACATGGAGAGATTTGTGAAACGAATATGTAAGAGAGGCTACACCATAAAATAATGGTCGAAATTAGCTGCATATGATGATGATGATGATATATATATAATTGAGTTCTGGAAAACGGCTCTAACGATTTCGATGAAACTTTCCCATTTGGAAGTTCCGATGGACAAAAATCGATTGTCGAAGGTCTCATATTTGGGAAAAATCGTTTTACTGAGAGATTTAATTATTAAAAAATTTAGTGATAGTTAGTGACAATCAAGGCGGCTGCTTTGTAATATCAAAGCGTTCAATATAGGGTGATTTGGTAACCTACGTAAGCGTGAGACTCCTGTTGTAAAAATTCTTTCAATACAGGGTGATTTGGTGACCTATTTGAGAGTGAAATTGTTCTTGTAAACATTCTTTTAATACAAATTTTTATTTGTATTGAAAGATATTTTTTACAGATAGGCATTTCAAGTTTTCATGGTGAAAAAATTGGCATAGGCAATTTTTGGATGAGTAAGATCTCATCATTTCGCATGTTAAGTTGATGCATATAATATGAATTGGTGATGTAAAATTATTATTATACAGGGTCGTTCAAAATATGTTAGCTGGTCTAAAAGAGTTGCTATGCAGGATGGTTAAAATATAGTGCCAATGGAATCATAGTATGGTTAGAAAAAGGCGAGAAAAAATTATTTTATAGGGTACCCCAGAAGCAGTTGGAAATTAAATGATAGCTGACATACAGGGCGGAGTAAAAGTAGTGTTATGCAGGGTCGCTTAAAAAGTTAATAGAATGGTATACCTATAGGGTAGCTTATTAGCATTTGCGTTTACAGGGTGGTTGCAATATAGGATGTATTGTAATTATAAAATTGTAGTTGTATGTTCCGGACATATAAGTATTTTATGCCTCCGTCATATTTCCCTAGCATTATACTTTGATAGCTAGACATTTCAAGTTTTCAAGGTGAAAAAAATTGCACGGTAGGCAATTTTTGGATGAGTAGGATTTCATGATTTCGCATGTTAATTTCATGCATATAATATGAATTGGTGGTGTAAAATTATTATTATACAGGGTCGTTTAAAATATGTTAGATGGTCCATAAGAGTTGCTATGCAGGGTGGTTAAAATATAGAGTCAAATGGAATTATAGTATTGTCTTCTAGATGTTGTTTGTGGCATATTCTTTATTACTTTTATGTTTTTTTGGGCAGTAACACCACAATCGAAATAAAACGACGTATATTGAACAAAATGCAAACGTTTCAAAGTCTATTCTGACTTCGTTGTCAATAAAGTTGCATATATAGGTTGGAGTGGAATTATAGTTATACAAAGTATTTAAAAAAATGTTATAATATAAATGTATGATAGCGTAGCTTGCAACAACTTGCATATATATATATATTTATATTAATATAATGGTTGAAATATAGGGCGAACTAGAATTATAGTTACAGAGGGTAGTTGAAAGATTTTGGAAACAAGAACGTTTGTAGAATGGCCAAAAGCGATCGCATATACAGGGTTGTTGGAATATGGAATCGAGTGGAATTGTAGCGTGATTTAAAAAATGTTAGAAAAAAATGTTTGAATAGGTTTTTCATAAGAAATTGCATATATAGGGTGGTTGAAATATAGGGGGCAGTAGAATTGTAGTAACGCCATGTAAATAAAGAGTGTAAGAAAAAATATTATGTGAGGGAGTTTAAATTAGTTTGCATAGCAAATGTCCGATTATTTGGATTTATGTACGCTTATGATAAAACCTTGAATTTGCGAGTGAAGCTCGGTCACCCAGGAACTTGGATTTATACGTCATAGAATAGCACATAAAAAGAGTTTTTCAAGTATATATAACATGCCTTCTATTGATGACAGAAAATGTAATTTAAAAAAAACAATTTTTCATTTAGTTGGTTTTGAAACAAAATGCAGTAATTGTTTTTTTTAATTTCCCTAAAAAAATAAACAAATAAAAGTATTGTTTTATTTAATATACTAAAGTCAACAAATAAAACATTACATATTTGTGATTTAACTCGAAACAAAAAATTAAAATAAAAACCGATCACAAAGTCTTCACTAAATCAAATTATGTTGAATGTTCGAAAATTTCACCGCTATTATTAACGCATTTTTCTTATTAACCGATGACGCTGTGTAAACTATCAATGTTTTTTATGTTTTCAATAAAATTCTTCTTTTGGGTATATTTTCAAAAGAAGAATGTGAGGGTTGTGAGGAGTAGAGGGTGGTTTTAACCAAAAACCAGTATAAACCTTCTTCTAGTATTTGACGAGTAAAAAATTATACCGGTGGAATTAGGTCGATAGCTGTTTTCCTCTTGAAGTTATAAAATATTCCGCTGGCTTAAACATTAGGGTATTGGGGTAGGTGATATAGGGGTAGGTTTAGAGATAAAATATTTTTATGGCGGTAAAAAATTAGTCAAAAAGTAGTAAAAAATTATGATATACTTTATTTTTGATTCCGTTATAAAGTACCCACTAGATTAGCGAAACTAGATTTTAAGGGTGGTGGGGGATATGGGGTGGTTTTTAAGATAACCACTATAAACCTTCTTCTAGTACTTGACGAGTAAAAAATTATGGCGGTGGAATTAGGTCGATTGGTGTTCATAAAATATTCCGTTAGTTTAAACGTTAAGCTAGCGGAGAAGGTATAGCGGGGGTGGGTCTCGCAGTAAAAAAAATTTATGGCGGTAAAAAATTAGTCAAAAATTATGGTATAGGTTATTTTGGATTCCGCTATAGTGCCCGCGCTAGCTTAACGGACCTATATTTATAAAGGACCCCGCACATTCCTTATGGAAAGTGGCCCCCGGTGGATTAGGCTGAAATTTTCCTATTTTGTAGATTTCAACGAAATGAACAAATATCTTCACGGCCGCAAAGTCCGATGACCCATAGTTTTCAAGTTATGGTTAATTTTATATTTAATGTCAGGGTATACCACGATGAGCTGAGTCGATATGTATATCAGAAACTACTAGGACTATTTATCTTTAAAAAAAATAGTATACAGGGGGTTTTCGAGGAGCTGGTTTCAGTTAAAATAATTTCAGTTAATTACGACTTCCGATTCTACCGGAAGTGGACCCAAACTTTGTTTTTATAAATGGAACACCCTCTTTTTTAAAGCTTTTTTAGAATCTACGATGAATTTTTAATAAAAATATCATATGTCTGAAGGGCGCCAGTTGAAAATTAATTAAACTTTTTGAAAATTTAGACAGACGCAGCTTTCTAAAAAAATATTTTTTTGAAAACAAAGAGGCCAGGACCAGAATTTGCCTAAATAAAACCTGAAGCTTCCTAAATCTTTGAGAAACTTTTCAAAAGAATATACGGAGTGTTCAGAAATTGGCCCCGAATTCGGCTATCTCGAAAAATAGTGTTATGGATTTTATGTTTGAATCCCCATAACTACATTAAAGAATTGGTTATGAGAGATATCTGAATTATCACTAGGCTTTTTTGAACGAATCGACAAGTAACAAATGCCGAAATGTCAACAGACAATATTTGCCAATAATTTGCTGTTAAAGCACAATTATATGGAAAGCATTTATCATGTCCCGTTTAGGATTTAGTAACTAAGTGCCGTTCGTGATACTCGGATAGACCAACACCCACTCAAGACACGCTGGCGGGGCACATTCACAATTGCAAAACAGATGGACAGTTGGTGAAAAAGCAAGAAAAAAGGAAACCTGTCGTAGATAATAAAGAGAATTAAGTTACAGTCTTCGCATGCTTAAAGCATATCCAGAAATTTCCTCAGTAGATGCAGAAAGAGATGTGGGAATATCTTTGATTAGTTTTCAGATGATCCTAAAAAAACATAAGAACCATCCGTTTGCATTCTCATTATTAAGAATTTAAGAGCACGTGACGCTCAAAGACGGAATTATCTTTCGACTTCATATTAATCAAAATTCAGTGAGACGAACATTTTCTACACAAAATGATTTGCACGGAGACGGCAAAATTTATGGAATAGTCAACCACATTACTGGAGTGATACTAATCCACACATTATTTTTAGGTGAGAGATATCTCGAAATTTTAGAAAATGGTTTACATCCATTAGAGGTGACTTAGAATTAGCTGTGGTCTCAAGAGGACCTCATAATATTGCACCTGTGAATAACTTTTTAGATAATCATTTTGAAGATCGTTGGATAGAGAATAATGGACCTCATCGACGACCCCCTCGTTCTCCCGATATCACTTCTTAGCTTTTTTATTTGGGCTCGAATAATAAATAGGTTTGTCCCAACTTGATGCAGTGTACCGTTACCGAATCATACGGTACACCATTCAGGAACTACTCAAGGCGCAGGCCTAAAATTTGTACGATTCGAGTTTTAGAAGTTGGTACGTTTTCGAAACTGAGATAATACCAAAATTACTGTTTGCAATTATCAGACTGGTCAGACATAATGTTAATAAGTGTAATTAATTTATTAACAATGGTAGTGACTATAGCGGAAAAAATAACAAATTACCAACGTTACTTTTTGATTTCGGCCTAAATGCATTAATTGTTTGCTATCTATACTATTATAAAATTGTAAGTTTGTCTGTTTATTTGTGTTTGTTTGTTTGTTCGGGAATCACGTAAGAACTACTAAACTGATTTTGCTGAATCTTTTTTTGTTGCGAAGCCTATAGTTTGACTTAAAATCTGGTAGACATTTTATCTCCCTAAATTGACTGAAACGGTAGATATAGTGAAAAAACTTCTACCATGTTGGGTAATTCAATTACACAATTGGTTCCACCGCACGCACAAAATATAAGATACTGGCAACAGCTTAGCTTTTATTCAAAATTCGGAATGTGCAAATGTAACATGTTTCTATTTAACAAAAATCAACATATATCAAGCGTAATTTTACAAGGTGTTCTGTATTTAGGAAACCTAGAGCCGAGTAGAATTACATGGATTTAAAAAATTTTAAAAAAGTTATATTTGGTGTCCTATATGCAGCTGGATATATAAGATGTGGTGGAAATATGGGGGAGTGGAATTAGTTATATGGGGTGGTCCAAAAATGTTATATTCAGTGGGCCATAAACAGTTCCATATACCAAATAGTTGAAAAAGGGTAGAATATTTATACAGTGAATAAAAAAACTTAAAAAAATGTCTTAGGTAAGCAGTTAGGATTATGTTCATAAGATTCTATAGTTATGAAATGGGTTAAGGAAATGTTAGAAGCAGTTGTTTATACAGGGTGTTTGAAATATAAGATGGAGTGGAATTATAGTTTTTGTTGTGGATAAAAACGTGTTTTATATCCACAAGTAGTTACATATATAGGATGATTGAAATATGCAGCGGAGTATAATTACAGCTAATGATATGATTTACAAGCTGTTCCATTTAGCGAATGGTTGAAATATAGGGTGGGGTAGGATTCTAAGGAGAGTCGTACAAAAATGTTATATTTGGTGGCAAATAAGTAGTTGCATATAAAAGGTTGTTGAAATATAGGGTGGCTTACTGTTAGAACTATACAGAGTGGGTAAAAAATGCTAGAAAAATTTTGTTATATAGCACTTGCATATATAGAGTACCTGAAGTATGGTGCGCAGTAAAGTTATAGTTATACAGTGTCATTCAAACAAGGTTAGAAAAAGTTATAAATGAAGGATGATTTAAATGAAGTGTGGAGAGAAATTATACTTTAATATATCTTGAAAAAAATGTGAAATAGCGTAGTTCATAATAAGTTGCAAAGATAGGATAGTTGAAACATAGGGTGAAGAAGTGTTATGATATTTATTTAAAAATTGTTATATTGGTTACAGGGTAGCTGTAATACATACAAGGTGATTCAAAAACATGTTGAACAAAATTGTATTTTTCGGTGCTTCATAAGCAGTTGCGGTTTTTGTGAAATATATTTGGCATTGATGGATTTATAGTTATACAGGGTGGTAGAAAAAATGTTATACTGGGTGGTCGATAACTAGTTGCAAATACAAGGTGATTGAAATAACGGGTGGAGTAAATGTATAGTCAAATAGGTTGGATAATTTTTTTGTAGGATAGAACATAAGCTGTTGCATATCTGCAATATCTGAAACATGGATCGAAGTAAAATTATAATTCATGCAGTATGATTAGAAGTATTTAAAAATTTTATATTTGGTTGCCCCTAAGCAGATGCACATACAGGGTGGTTGAAATATTTTGTAGAGTAAAACTATGGTTGTCAGGGTAGTTCAAAAATAAGTTGTAATGTTTGACAAATTGGCAGCGGTGTATACAGGATGGTTTTAATGTAGATGGAAGTAGAGTTAGTTATACAAAGCGGTTACAATTTTTTTTTAATAAAATTGTTATATTGGGTGGCCAATAAGCAGTTGCAGTTTGGGTGAGGGTTTAAATAAAAGTTTGGTGTTAGGGTGCAAGACTGTTTTTATATTTGTGACTCACGAAGGGTTCCACATCATTTCCATTAGGAAGGATCAAAAAAGTCTAAAAAAATTTGTTGTATAGGGAAGATTGCATTCTACTATATGGGATATCTGAAATATGGGGAGAAGCAAGGTTATAGTTGTAGAGTGTGTAAGACAATGTTAGAAAAAGCTCATATAAAGGTTGATTAATATATAGAGTAAAGGGAAATTTTACTTTAAAAGGTGATTAAAACAGTATCAGAAATAATTGTTATCAGGGTACACCATAAGCAGTTGCATAGCGGAAATATAGGGTAGAGAAAAGTTATAGGGTGGCCCATAAGTACTTGTAGTTTGGGTGAAATATATTCGGGATTGGTGGATTTATGGTAAAATAGGGTTGTTCAAACAAGTTAGAAAATTTTTTATATAGGATAAACCATATGTTTTATAAGTTATTTCTTTTTGCGAAGGCTTGAACATTATCTGGTAGATATTTTATTTCCCTAAATTGACAGAAACGGTAGATATAGCAAAAAAACTTCTACCATGTTGGATAATACAATTACTCTATTGGTTCCACAGCAAGCACCAAATATTAGATACTTGAATCAGCTTAGCTTTTATTGAAAATTCGGAATATACCAATGTTTCGATTTCAAAAAGTCAAGTGATATAGCAACCGTAATTTTACAGGGTGCTCTATATATAGGAAACTTAGTGCAGATAGAATGACATGGATTTAAAAAATCTAAAAAAGCTATGTTTAGTGTCCCCTAAGCAGCTGCATATATACAATGTGTTTAAAATAAGAAAGAGTTGAATTAGTTATAAGGGGTGGTTCAAAAAAGATATATTAAGTGGGCCATAAATAGCATATACTAAGGGGTTGAAAAACGGACGGAGTAGATTTATATTTATATAGGGTGGACAACAAAATGCTACATTGTTTGGCTCGTAAGTAGTTGCTATACAATCTGATTGAAATAAGGGTAAAATATTTATACAGGGTGGATAAAAATACCTTAGAAAAAAATGTGTTATGTAAGCAGTTAGGATCTGTGAGTTGTGTTCTTGACTTATTATGGTTATGAAATGGGTTGAAAAAATGTTAGAAAAAGTTGTTTATACAGGGTGGTTGAAATGTAAGATGGTGTGGAAGTATAGTTTGTAATGTGGTTAAAAAATAGTTTTATATCCACAAGTAGTTGCATAGATACGATGGCTGAAATATGTGGCGGAGTTATAGCTATACACGTGAGTTTAAAAAATATTATAAAGAAGTGCTATGATCTACATGATCTACATGTAGATGGTTGAAGTAGAATTCTAAGGATACAGGGTGATACAATAATGTTATATTGGCTGGCAAATAAAAGTTGCATATACAAGATTGTTGAAATATAGGATGGAGTAGAATAATAATTATACAGGGTGGGAAAAAATGGTAGAAAAATTTTGTTATATAGCAATGGCATATATGAAGTAACTGAAATATGGGACGTAGTATAGTTATAATTACACATTGTCATTCAAACAAGGTTAGAAAAAGTTGCAAGTGAAGGGTGGTTTAAATGAAGTGTAGAGAGGAATTATACTTTATAATGCGGTTCAAAAAATAACAGGAAAAATTGTGAAATGTCGTAGCTTATAATCAGTTTCACAGATTGGATAGTTGAAATATAGGGTGGAGAAGTGCTATAGTTAAGTATTTAAAAATTTTTATATTAGTTAACCAGTTAGCAGCAGCGTATATAGGATAGTCGTAATACATACAAGGTGAATGTTGAACAAAATTGTTATATAGAATGTCCCATAATCAGTTGGAGTTTGGGTGAAATATATTGGAAATATAGTTACACAGGGTTCGACAAAAATGTTGTAATGGGTGGGCGTTAGGTAGTTGCATATACAAGGTGGTTGAAATAGAGGGTGGAGACAAAGTATACTTCGAAGGGTGGCTAAAAATGGTTATATAGCGTAGTCCATGAGCAGATGCATAGATAAAATAGTGAGTGGAGCAGAGTAATAGTTAACTATTTAAAAATGTTATATTTGGTAGGCCCCTAGCAGATACAGATACAAAGTGGTTAAAATATTTTGTAGAGTAATATTATGGTTACATAGGATGGTTCAAAAATAAGTTAAAAAAAAAGTTGACTAACTAGCAGAAGTATATACCGAATAGTTATAATATGCATGGAAGTAGAGTTGAATAAAGTTGTTATATAGAGTGGCCAATAAGCAGTTGTAGTTTGGGTAAGTGTTGAAATAGAGGATGCAAAATGTGTTTTTACATTTGTCACACACCAAGGGTTCCATAGGCATTTCCATTATGATGGATCAAAAAAAGTTTAAAAGTGTTTTATAGAGTACACCATGAACAATTGCATCCTACTATATACCTGAAATATGGGGCGAAACAAGATTACAGTTTTAGAGTGTGTTTAACACAATGTTAGAAAAAGTTGAATATAAAGGGTGATTAAAATATAGGCTGTAGAGAAATTGTACTTTACAACGTGGTTCAAGAATGTCAGAAATGATTGTTACATCGCGTAGACCGTAAACAGTTGCATAGTACAAATATAGGGAGCAGTAGAGTTATAGTTAGGTGTTAAAAAAGTTATATTGGGTGTCAAATAAGCAGCAGCATTTACAAGATGAAATATATTTGGGATTGGTGGATCTGTAGTTAAGTAGGGTGCTTCAAAAAAGTTAGAAAAATTGTTATATAGGATGATCTATATGTTTCATAAGGTATAATTTTTGCAAAGACTTGGAAATTCCGAACGCGGGTGAAACCGCGGGTAACGGCTAGTAAAAATATAAAACAAATCATAATTTTACCCCCAATTGTACATTACTTCCGTTATAGACACAGGTAACTCAATAATTTTCTTTGTTTTACTAATATTTAATTTGGTACAATGGTTATCAATTAAAAATAATCTTATTTCCATTACTTAACCTCTTAATGGCATAGAATGTTGTCCTTTACATGTAATTGGAGAATGGAACTGCGCAAGTCGTAAGATAATGAACTATCAGTTCTTTTAAAAATCTTGAATTGAGAAAACCGTACGAGAACCGTTCATATACAGTACACATTTTGGTTGGTACAAAAAGCTGAATCATTCCGTGTATCGTGCAAGCTCTTGTTGGTACTATTTTGAGATAACTGGCATGCGCTGAATCGTTCATGTACGGTTTTGCATCAAGTTGGGTCTGCGTCATGGTGTTATGAGTATGCTTTGGTCTATGCGGAGATGGCAATGGAAAGGTTTTACATACTTTTTTATAACCATATTAAGTTTTACATAAATGGTTAAGAAAGTAAAGTAATGTATATTTCTTGACGGTTCCTTCAAAAACGCCTACTAATAATTCATATATCTCTAATAGCTAAACGGAAATTTTAAATTTTCCAAGTGCATAAACTCCTACTTTTTGGCCTACATTCCAATGGTTTTGAGGAAAAGTGGTGTTGCCATTTAAAAAAAAAATAGTTATACGATTTTCGGATTCAGTACCAATTTCTGAGCTCTCCGTTTTTTTAACGGTTTTCAAGGTTTAGGAAGCTTTAAGTTTTATTCAGGCAAATCTTGGTATTTTTTATTTGCTTCCACATATTTTGTGAAGAGCTGGATCTGTCAAAATTTTCAAAAAGTTGAAATAACTTTTAACTGGGCCCCTTCAGACATATGATGTTTCCAAAAAAGTTATCTTAAAATTCATTATAGATTCTAAAAATGCTAAAAAAACAGGATGTTCCATTTAAAAAAAACAAAGTTTGGGTTCACTTCCGGTAGAACCGGAAGTCGTAGACATAATATTGTAACTAAAATCGGCTCCTCGAAAACCCCCTGTATACTAATTTTTACATTAATACTCCCAGTAGTTTCTCATATACATATCGACTCAGCTCTTCGTGGTATACCCTGACTATAAATATAAAATTAACCATAACCTGAAAACCATCAGTCATCGGACTTTGCGGCCATCTAGACATTTGTTCATTTAGTTAAGATCTACAAAATATCAAAATTTCAGCCAAATCCACCGGGGGCCACTTTCCATAAGGAATGTGCGGGGTCATTTCTAAATCACGCATCATTTCCTATCACAGTATCATTTCATAGATTGGTCTGAATTAAAAACATTTTTTAAACTTTCTAATTGACAGACAATTCTTGTCACTTCACATACTCACAAAGTATAAAAGTTATTCCTATATTAACATTATTACTTCAAATTTAAGTGCTGTACCATCTATTCATGTTCTAACCTCGATTATTGTAAGTAACTCTCGTATAATAATGTACATTGTATAATTTAATTATTTTTAGTGACCGACGAAGGATAAAAGTATATCAGAAAGCTTTCATAATAAAAAGATTTTTCTAAAACCTGTAGTTTTACCAGGCTGCTTTCCCATTAACTGAAGTTTCTGCTTTGATTACATATATATATATATATATATATATATATATATATATATATATAGTTATGGAATTTTTACTTTGTGGGGATGTTTGGATTTTATTGCTTTTCTTTTCAAAATTGTCCACTCTGTAAAAACTCCACACAATTTTCTTTACCTTTGAATATACTGCTCCAGCTCTAGAGACTCCTTTTCTTTATAATTTTTATGCGCCCATGGACCCTTTTTCAATAATAAAACAACCAAAAATTTTATTATTATCTAGTATTAACCTTTCAAATGCTTCAAATTAATATAAACAGCAAACAAAATCAAAACATAAACGAAAAATCAAATCAAACAAATAAATTTCAAAATATAAATATCTAAATATCCAAACATCTTATAAGTAAATTTTCAATTAATCTAAAAAGATTTGCTTTTCGAAATGATTAAGTTCATTGCAACAAATAACTTTCAAGATCAATGATGATTCAAAGGCAATGTTATTCAAAATATCCAAAATTTATACCGTTACTAAAATGATTATTTCCCAAATTTTGTTTTAAAATATCTAATTGTTAAAATAAATGGAAATCAAAATAATAATTGGTTCAAAAACTTCAAATGTAAATACCTGATTCACTTTTCACCTTTCAATAAAGTGCATTCACTTTAATCCCTCATATTGCTTTTAATGCTGACTGCTGCTCACCTATTAATCAACTGCTAAAGGTTCATGTTACCAATATGACTTTTTGCTATTTATTTACCAATTATATCTGCTGCTGGATTTACTTTACTGCCAAATTATGTTGGTTCCCAATTTAAATTTCAATCTGCTATGAACTTCCCAAAACTGAATTTCGTACTTGGTATCAATTACTGATGTGTATTTGATGCTGAATGTTAGTACAATACCATTTACTAGTACTTTTGTATCTCCACTATCTTTGCATACAATTATTTTTTTTTCAAATTACTATTACTTTTATCAAACTTTGAATTAATGAACTGTTTCACTGTTTGACAACCGCTGCCACTTTATACTTTCTAACAAGGTTTACCCTTACACTTGGTTATTTGTGGAAATTATCTATTTTTAAAGTTAATTTACCCCAAAATACTTTACCAGTTTAGAGTCTAGTTTTATAATTTAATCATTTATATTCATGTATTGATCTCTAAATTGCATTTGATTTATCATACTTATTTCACATTGCTTAAATTACTTGTACAAAATTTCTATTGCCTCCAATATTGGTTTGTGTGTGTCAATGCATTATTTACTATCTGTTAATATACAATTTCATTTATCTAAACATAATTATTGATTTGATTTTATTATTTTTGGTTCATGTTTATATATATATATATATATATATATATATATATATATATATATATATATATATATATATTTAAGTCCCTTACCAACCCGCACTGAGGCAGCGTGGTAAGGTATGCCTCATATCCCCTGTAAAATTCTAAGAATATTCTTCGTCTTCTCAATTCTTCGAGACAATTCTTCTTACAAAAAGACCATAAGCTCTTTATCTGTTCCCTCAAGACCTTAAGCGTCTCCGATAAGCTCTTCAGCTTTCTTTTCATTAATAGATTCCGTTACGAGTCTAGTTATACAAAGGCCAATTCCTCAACCTCTAGCCTCGCGTTCCCGATAAAAACTGCCAAAATTATGTTCGTCTTCTCAATCCTTCGAGCCAGTACTTCAATTCTTCAGTCCTACACTTCTTCTTCTTCTTCATTTCAGTTAGTAAAACCGACCATTTGCCCACCTGCCTTCAATTCTCTTCAATACAGTCCTTCAGTCCTTCTCACAGATCTTAAGCTCTTCTTCTTCTTCGTCTCTTCTCAAGACCTTAAGTTCTCCATTTCCACACCTCTTCAAGTTCCTCTGCAATCTTTCAATTCTTCAGGGAGGCTACACCATGAAAAATTGGTTGAATATAGCTGCATATGATGATGATGATATATATATATATATATATATATATATATATATATATATATATATATATTTGTTTTTAAGTTTTCGCGGGCACTAAATCTGTTAGGAGGTTTCTGGGAATTCATCCGCGTAGTTGATAACTGATCCCTGCCGGAATCGATGGTAAAATGACGACGTTTCGGCAGAGTCACATCTGCCCTCTTCAGGTCGGTTCGCATAATTCTCGTAGCCTTTTGCTTTTGCTCGAATACTGAAACCGAAACGTCGTCATTTTACCATCGATCCCGGCAGGGATCAGTTATCAACTTCGCGGATGAATTCCCGGAAACCACCTAACACACACACACACACACACACACACACACACACACACACACACACACACATATCCCGGGGTGGTTGCTGGTCCACTACCGGGCGCCTCCCCAGGTGGCGGATAGGGGACGCTCTCCAGCAATGGGGAGTACTGAGGACTTCCTCAGGGCGGACCAAAATCAGATAGGGGAAGGAACCCCGAAAATAAACCATTCATGGATATGGGTGATAAGGTCAACTTAATACCCCAGGTGGGTACCTCTGCAGAGGATAATCCCACCACCGGTTCCGATCGAGTGAAAGCCTCGGTGGCCGGTGCACGCTCCACGGATTCTGGGGGGAGCGAATTATCACTGGTTCCGTCACATGGTGACAAGAAGAATAAGAACACTGCTAATGGTACAACATCGACCATTAAAACTAGAGCTGGCAGCAAGACACTATTCAGCCAAGTCCTCCAAAAGGCGGATAGTGCAGTTTAGGCCTCCCAAAGGGCCACAACTGAGAGTGGCTCTCCAAACAAATTAGGAGCAAAGATCGATGAGCTCTTGAAGTTCATTGGGCCTAGGCACAATGTACATCATGAGATCAAGAAACTGGCACACGCCATTAAGTCAGAATATGACAAATATCAGACGTCAACGACGCGGCCATCTCCTGTAGCGAAACCTGCTACAACACAGACATCGCCAGTAAAGGTGTCAAACACTCAGACACAAGGTGAAAAGCAAAAGGAGGTCCCAAAAGCGGCTGCCTCAAAAGCAGCCAACTCAAAACCGACTGCATCAACACCGGCGGCCCAAAGCAGGCGGCTTCAATAAAAGTAGCCTCAGTAGCAAGAACCTCGCCACCGAAGGCCTCGCCTTCAGTAGCCCCATCAAGTAAGGCACCACTAGTTAAAACTCTTAAACCGGTGCTACCTAGCAAGCTAAAGCCCGCTAAAGAAGGTTGCCAGAACATCGGGCAAACCACCCAGGCAACAACAAGTAGGGTGGTCAATTCAGAAGCGGAGAGAAACAATGGATTAAAACCCAAGTTTAAACCGCAGACCAAAAAACAACCTTCAAACCAGTCGACTGACTGGCAAGTGGTAAAGAGGAAAAAGGCCCGAGGACCAATAAGCAAAAACCAGCCCAACATTGTACGCTGCTTATAAAGAAAGGCGAGAAGAGCTCCCATGCAGATATCTTGCGAGGTATCAAGAATGATCCCACCTTGCAGGATATAGGCAAAAAAGTCAATAAGATCCGACGAACAGCTAAGGGAGATCTCCTTTTGTTATTCGCGAAGGCAGACGCTCAGGAGATGGAGCGCTATTGTAACGCCATCAAGAATAAACTCCCAAGCGGGGCCACTGTACAATCTCGAATACCCCAAATCGAGATTGAAATTAAAGACCTGGACGAGATCAGTACCAAGGAAGAGGTAGTAAACCTGCTCAAAGATAATATCGAAGGCCTGGCAGAGATCACTGAGGAGGCAGTGAAATCACTTCGACGGGCATATAGATCAACACAAACGGCAGTTGTTTGTCTCCCAGAGGTCCAGGCCAAGAAAGCCATCGCACTTGGAAAGCTGAAACTTGCGTGGGGCACAGTACGTGTTCGCGAGAGGATCAGCCTTCGACGGTGCTTCAAATGCTGGCACTTTGGGCACAACGCCCAGGCGTGCAGAGGCAAGACTGACCGAAGCAGTTGTTGTCACAGATGCGGAGGCGCTGGTCACAATGCCTCGGCTTGTCAACAACCTGCCAAGTGCTTACTCTGCAAAGAGAAAGATAGTAGGTCAGACTGCCGGCACGTTGCGGGTAGTTGGAAATGTCCGATCTACCAACAGGCGATGAGAGCAGCACAAGCCCGTAAATGAAAGTACTGCAACTCAACCTCAACCATTGCGAAGCAGCCCAAGACCTACTGGTACAGCGGGTGCGGGAATTGGATTGCGACGTAGCCATAATCTGCGAGCAGTACAAAAACTTCGACACCCTGTCCTGGGTAAATGACACAACGGACAGAGCAGCGATATGGGCTTGCGGTAAACTTCCGTTCCAACAACTCCCAAATACCCCGAACCATGGCTTGTGAGAGCCAAAGTGGGAGGGGTCCACTTCTATAGCTGCTATGCACCTCCTAGTGCACAACTCGAGGAGTTCGAGTTATTCTTGGACACCTTGGCGGAGGATGTACGGAAGCGTGAATCGGTCGCCATCGCAGGAGATTTCAACGCCTGGGCAATTGACTGGGGATGCCGGGAAACGAGCGCGAGAGGACGAGCTCTCCTTGAGACCATGTCTTCGCTCAACCTGGTACTCCTCAACACAGGAGACGTAAGCACATATCGCAAAGGCACTGCCAGCTCCATTATCGACGTAACATTCGTTAGCAGCAACCTAATTAAAGGGGGCTGTGAGTGGCGGGTCGATGAGGAGTTTACTAATAGCGACCACCAAGCTATTATTTGGGAAATCAACACCACTCCCAAACGAAGATTGTGTGTCAGTCGTGCGAGGTCACAGCCAGTCGGCTGGAACAAAAATGCTTTCGATGCTGATTCATTCGCCTTGGTTATGGAGCAGGAAGCATTGTCAATAGCAACAAGCGCAGAAGCCACTGCCAAAGAGGTAATGACAAGCGTTGTCAAGTCCTGCGATGCTTCCATGCCAAGGAGACGGCAGAACAACAGCCGCCCACCAGTTTACTGGTGGAACGAAACGATCTCACAACACCGACGAGAGTGTCTCAAAGCACGAAGGCTGCATCAACGAGCACGGCGACGCGACAGGGTCACAACAGAAGAACTAATTCTCGACTATGAGATCAAAAGACAACAACTACGAAGAGCCATTCTCTCAAGCAAGAGATCCTACTGGAAGGAGTTGTGTGACGAAGTTAATCAAGATCCATGGGGAAAACCGTATAAAATCGTGATGCATAAAATTAAGGCCCCTCCCATGACATCAACGAACTGCCCCGAATCATTGCACCGCATTGTCACTCACTTGTTTCCTGCAAAGCCTGAGCTACCCGCTAATCCTTCGTGGCAGGTGAGGGACGAAGATATACCATCAGTGACTATGAGTGAGCTGATGGGCGCGTGCAACCGGCTCCAAAACGGTAAGGCTCCCGGTCCAGATGGCATACCTAACATCGCGCTAAAATGCGCCATAGCCAATAGGCCTGACATGTTTCTACACATGTATGAGACCTGCCTAAAGCAGGGGGTTTTCCCGAGTAAGTGGAAAAAGCAGAGGCTTGTGCTCCTCCCTAAAGGGGGAAAGAAACCTCCCGACGAACCGTCATCATATCGTCCCCTCTGTATGTTGGACTCTGCGGGAAAACTCCTTGAAAGGATAATAGCAGATAGGCTGGAGCCCTACGTTGAGCCGAAACTTTCCACCAACCAATTCGGGTTCAGAAAGGGGAGATCAACCATCGATGCCGTGACACTCGTTACCAACATCGCCAGAGAGGCTATCTCGGGAAAGAGATGGAGAAGAGGTGGAAAAAAGTACTGTCTAATAGCCACCCTGGATATCAAGAACGCCTTTAACTCGGCCCGCTGGGACCGCATTTTGGAGGCTCTTGTCAGGATGGAAGTTCCGCAGTACTTGCGCAGAATGGTTTCAGCCTATTTCAAGGACCGCATCTTGTTGTACCAAACTGAAAATGGGCAAGTAGACTATAAGATCACAGGAGGTGTACCTCAGGGCTCTGTTCTTGGCCCCCTCTTATGGAACGTAATGTACAACGACCTGCTCTTGCTCGGTCTGCCTGAGGGCGTCAGGCTAGTGGCATTCGCCGATGATGTGGCATTGATCATAGTGCGCAAGCACATAGAGGAGATACAAACAACCTTCTCATTCGCTATAGCCACAATTCAGCATTGGATGCGCTCAGCGGACTTGAGTTTAGCAGAGCAAAAGACCGAAACACTTCTTGTTAGCAGTCGAAAGGCAAGGGAAACCATCACCCTCAAAATAGGCGACACCTACATACAGTCGCAGCCCTTCATCAGCTATTTGGGGGTGCTCCTGGACACACGGCTCAACTTCAAAGAGCACATAATCGCGGCCAGCAAGAAAGCAGCTGGGGTACAGGGGGCATTATCTAGAATAATGCCGAATGTCGGAGGCCCTAGACAGATAAGAAGACAGCTACTGGCAACAGTGACTACTTCTGTTTTGTTGTACGGGGCACCGGTATGGGAGAAATCGCTCGAGCTACCATCGTACTGCCGGAAAATGAAATCAGTCCAGCGGCTCTCAGCGATTCGAGTGGCATCATCCTACCGCACTGTGTCCTACGAGGCGGTGAGTGTGATTGCCTCTACCCTGCCAATCGACATCCTGGCTGCAGAAAGGGGACGGCTTTATCGCAGAAAGTTAGAAAAAGACCAGCCGACAAGAAACAGCGATGAAAGAGCCATGAGTCTAGGGCAATGGCAGGAGAGGTGGGACAGCTCTACTAAAGGCCGGTGGACATATCGATTGATACCTAACATCAGTCGTTGGGTCAACCGCCAGCATGGGGAGGTTGGGTTTTACATCACTCAACTCCTGACTGGACATGGATGCTTTCGAGCATACCTGCACAGGTTCAGGAGGGCAAACTCCCCAAACTGCCCACACTGTACGGACGTGGCAGAGGACGCGGAACACGTGTTCTTCTCCTGCCCCCGGTTTCAGGATCAACGTGCTGAAGTGGAGAGGATTCTGGAGACTAATATCGTTCCAGAACAAATAGTAGAAGCCATGCTGAAGGGCCCCCAAGCCTGGAACTTGGTATCAGATTACGCGGAGACTATCCTCAAAGAACTCCGCAATACGTTCGAGGAGTAGGCTTTAGAGGCTTCCAATGTAGGAGCAGTAAACATCTGCAATGAACCACCCTTGCGAAGTAGTATTGAGTAAGAGTGCCGCAAGGGACCATGGTTGTAGGAGAAAGAGGTTAGGGTTTTAGCGGGTATACGGTATACTGGTTTCAATGCAACGATCTACTCTTGCTTTGAAGTCATTGTATCGGGAGTCCCGCACGACGGCCAGCACGTGCTAGCTAAGTACGGAATGTATTTCCCCCCTCTTCGGATAAAAAAAAAAAAAAAAAAAAAAAAAAAAAACACACACACATATATATCCCGGGGTGGTTGCTGGTCCACCACCGGGCGCCTCCCCAGGTGGCGGATAGGGGACGCTCTCCAGCAATGGGGAGTACTGAGGACTTCCTCAGGGCGGACCAAAATCAGATAGGGGAAGGAACCCCGAAAATAAACCATTCATGGATATGGGTGATAAGGTCAACTTAATACCCCAGGTGGGTACCTCTGCAGAGGATAATCCCACCACCGGTTCCGATCGAGTGAAAGCCTCGGTGGCCGGTGCACGCTCCACGGATTCTGGGGGGAGCGAATTATCACTGGTTCCGTCACATGGTGACAAGAAGGATAAGAACACTGCTAATGGTACAACATCGACCATTAAAACTAGAGCTGGCAGCAAGACACTATTCAGCCAAGTCCTCCAAAAGGCGGATAGTGCAGTTGACGGCTCCCAAAGGGCCACAACTGAGAGTGGCGCTCCAAACAAATTAGGAGCAAAGATCGATGAGCTCTTGAAGTTCATTGGGCCTAGGCACAATGTACATCATGAGATCAAGAAACTGGCACACGCCATTAAGTCAGAATATGACAAATATCAGACGTCAACGACGCGGCCACCTCCTGTAGCGAAACCTGCTACAACACAGACATCGCCAGTAAAGGTGTCAAACACTCAGACACAAGGTGAAAAGCAAAAGGAGGTCCCAAAAGCGGCTGCCTCAAAAGCAGCCAACTCAAAACCGACTGCATCAACACCGGCGGCCCCAAAGCAGGCGGCTTCAATAAAAGTAGCCTCTGTAGCAAGGACCTCGCCACCGAAGGCCTCGCCTTCAGTAGCCCCATCAAGTAAGGCACCACTAGTTAAAACTCTTAAACCGGTGCTACCTAGCAAGCTAAAGCCCGGTAAAGAAGGTTGCCAGAACATCGGGCAAACCACCCAGGCAACAACAAGTAGGGTGGTCAATTCAGAAGCGGAGAGAAACAATGTATTAAAACCCAAGTTTAAACCGCAGACCAAAAAACAACCTTCAAACCAGTCGACTGACTGGCAAGTGGTAAAGAGGAAAAAGGCCCGAGGACCAATAAGCAAAAACCAGCCCAACATTGTACGCTGCTTATAAAGAAAGGCGAGAAGAGCTCCCATGCAGATATCTTGCGAGGTATCAAGAATGATCCCACCTTGCAGGATATAGGCAAAAAAGTCAATAAGATCCGACGAACAGCTAAGGGAGATCTACTTTTGTTATTCGCCAAGGCAGACGCTCAGGAGATGGAGCGCTATTGTAACGCCATCAAGAATAAGCTCCCAAGCGGGGCCACTGTACAATCTCGAATACCCCAAATCGAGATTGAAATTAAAGACCTGGACGAGATCAGTACCAAGGAAGAGGTAGTAAACCTGCTCAAAGATAATATCGACGGCCTGGCAGAGATCACTGAGGAGGCAGTGAAATCACTTCGACGGGCATATAGATCAACACAAACGGCAGTTGTTTGTCTCCCAGAGGTCCAGGCCAAGAAAGCCATCGCACTTGGAAAGCTGAAACTTGCGTGGGGCACAGTACGTGTTCGCGAGAGGATCAGCCTTCGACGGTGCTTCAAATGCTGGCACTTTGGGCACAACGCCCAGGCGTGCAGAGGCAAGACTGACCGAAGCAGTTGTTGTCACAGATGCGGAGGCGCTGGTCACAATGCCTCGGCTTGTCAACAACCTGCCAAGTGCTTACTCTGCAAAGAGAAAGATAGTAGGTCAGACTGCCGGCACGTTGCGGGTAGTTGGAAATGTCCGATCTACCAACAGGCGATGAGAGCAGCACAAGCCCGTAAATGAAAGTACTGCAACTCAACCTCAACCATTGCGAAGCAGCCCAAGACCTACTGGTACAGCGGGTGCGGGAATTGGATTGCGACGTAGCCATAATCTGCGAGCAGTACAAAAACTTCGACACCCTGTCCTGGGTAAATGACACAACGGACAGAGCAGCGATATGGGCTTGCGGTAAACTTCCGTTCCAACAACTCCCAAATACCCCCGAACCATGGCTTGTGAGAGCCAAAGTGGGAGGGGTTCACTTCTATAGCTGCTATGCACCTCCTAGTGCACAGCTCGAGGAGTTCGAGTTATTCTTGGACACCTTGGCGGAGGATGTACGGAAGCGTGAATCGGTCGCCATCGCAGGAGATTTCAACGCCTGGGCAATTGACTGGGGATGTCGGGAAACGAGCGCGAGAGGACGAGCTCTCCTTGAGACCATGTCTTCGCTCAACCTGGTACTCCTCAACACAGGAGCCGTAAGCACATATCGCAAAGGCACAGCCAGCTCCATTATCGACGTAACATTCGTTAGCAGCAACCTAATTAAAGGGGGCTGTGAGTGGCGGGTCGATGAGGAGTTTACTAATAGCGACCACCAAGCTATTATTGGGAAATCAACACCACTCCCAAACGAAGATTGTGTGTCAGTCGTGCGAGGTCACAGCCAGTCGGCTGGAACAAAAATGCTTTCGATGCTGATTCATTCGCCTTGGTTATGGAGCAGGAACCATTGTCAATAGCAACAAGCGCAGAAGCCACTGCCAAAGAGGTAATGACAAGCGTTGTCAAGTCCTGCGATGCTTCCATGCCAAGGAGACGGCAGAACAACAGCCGCCCACCAGTTTACTGGTGGAACGACACGATCTCACAACACCGACGAGAGTGTCTCAAAGCACGAAGGCTGCATCAACGAGCACGGAGACGCGACAGGGTCACAACAGAAGAACTAAGGCTCGACTATGAGATCAAAAGACAACAACTACGAAGAGCCATTCTCTCAAGCAAGAGATCCTACTGGAAGGAGTTGTGTGACGAAGTTAATCAAGATCCATGGGGAAAACCGTATAAAATCGTGATGCATAAAATTAAGGCCCCTCCCATGACATCAACGAACTGCCCCGAATCATTGCACCGCATTGTCACTCACTTGTTTCCTGCAAAGCCTGAGCTACCCGCTAATCCTTCGTGGCAGGTGAGGGACGAAGATATACCATCAGTGACTATGAGTGAGCTGATGGGCGCGTGCAACCGGCTCCAAAACGGTAAGGCTCCCGGTCCAGATGGCATACCTAACATCGCGCTAAAATGCGCCATAGCCAATAGGCCTGACATGTTTCTACACATGTATGAGACCTGCCTAAAGCAGGGGGTTTTCCCGAGTAAGTGGAAAAAGCAGAGGCTTGTGCTCCTCCCTAAAGGGGGAAAGAAACCTCCCGACGAACCGTCATCATATCGTCCCCTCTGTATGTTGGACTCTGCGGGAAAACTCCTTGAAAGGATAATAGCAGATAGGCTGGAGCCCTACGTTGAGCCGAAACTTTCCACCAACCAATTCGGGTTCAGAAAGGGGAGATCAACCATCGATGCCGTGACACTCGTTACCAACATCGCCAGAGAGGCTATCTCGGGAAAGAGATGGAGAAGAGGTGGAAAAAAGTACTGTCTAATAGCCACCCTGGATATCAAGAACGCCTTTAACTCGGCCCGCTGGGACCGCATTTTGGAGGCTCTTGCCAGGATGGAAGTTCCGCAGTACTTGCGCAGAATGGTTTCAGCGTATTTCAAGGACCGCATCTTGTTGTACCAAACTGAAAATGGGCAAGTAGACTATAAGATCACAGGAGGTGTACCTCAGGGCTCTGTTCTTGGCCCCCTCTTATGGAACGTAATGTACAACGACCTGCTCCTGCTCGGTCTGCCTGAGGGCGTCAGGCTAGTGGCATTCGCCGATGATGTGGCATTGATCATAGTGCGCAAGCACATAGAGGAGATACAAACAACCTTCTCATTCGCTATAGCCACAATTCAGCATTGGATGCTCGCAGCGGACTTGAGTTTAGCAGAGCAAAAGACCGAAACACTTCTTGTTAGCAGTCGAAAGGCAAGGGAAACCATCACCCTCAAAATAGGCGACACCTACATACAGTCGCAGCCCTTCATCAGCTATTTGGGGGTGCTCCTGGACACACGGCTCAACTTCAAAGAGCACATAATCGCGGCCAGCAAGAAAGCAGCTGGGGTACAGGGGGCATTATCTAGAATAATGCCGAATGTCGGAGGCCCTAGACAGATAAGAAGACAGCTACTGGCAACAGTAACTACTTCTGTTTTGTTGTACGGGGCACCGGTATGGGAGAAATCGCTCGAGCTACCATCGTACCGCCGGAAAATGAAATCAGTCCAGCGGCTCTCAGCGATTCGAGTGGCATCATCCTACCGCACTGTGTCTTACGAGGCGGTGAGTGTGATTGCCTCTACCCTACCAATCGACATCCTGGCTGCAGAAAGGGGACGGCTTTATCGCAGAAAGTTAGAGAAAGACCAACCGACAGGAAACAGCGATGAAAGAGCCATGAGTCTAAGGCAATGGCAGGAGAGGTGGGACAGCTCTACTAAAGGAAGGTGGACATATCGATTGATACCTAACATCAGTCGTTGGGTCAACCGCCAGCATGGGGAGGTTGGGTTCTACATCACTCAACTCCTGACTGGACATGGATGCTTTCGAGCATACCTGCACAGGTTCAGGAGGGCAAACTCCCCAAACTGCCCACACTGTACGGACGTGATAGAGGACGCGGAACACGTGTTCTTCTCCTGCCCCCGGTTTCAGGATCAACGTGCTGAAGTGGAGAGGATTCTGGAGACTAATATCGTTCCAGAACAATTAGTAGAAGCCATGCTGAAGGGCCCCCAAGCCTGGAACTTGGTATCAGATTACGCGGAGACTATCCTCAAAGAACTCCGCAATACGTTCGAGGAGTAGGCTTTAGAGGCTTTCAATGTAAGAGCAGTAAACATCTGCAATGAACCACCCTTGCGAAGTAGTATTGACTAAGAGTGCCGCAGGGGACCATGGTTGTAGGAGAAAGAGGTTAGGGTTTTAGCGGGTATACGGTATACTGGTTTCAATGCAACGATTTACTCTTGCTTTGAAGTCATTACATCGGGAGTCCCGCACGACGGCCAGCACGTGCTAGCTAAGTACGGAATGTATTTCCCCCCTCTTCGGATAAAAAAAAAAAAAAAAAAAAAAAAAAAAAAAAAAAAACACACACATATATATATCCCGGGGTGGTTGTTGGTCCACTACCGGGCGCCTCCCCAGGTGGCGGATAGGGGAACGCTCTCCAGCAATGGGGAGTACTGAGGATTTCTTCAGGGCGGACCAAAATCAGATAGGGGAAGAAACCCCGAAAATAAACCATTCATGGATATGGGTGATAAGGTCAACTTAATACCCCAGGTGGGTACCTCTGCAGAGGATAATCCCACCACCGGTTCCGATCGAGTGAAAGCCTCGGTGGCCGGTGCACGCTCCACGGATTCTGGGGGGAGCGAATTATCACTGGTTCCGTCACATGGTGACAAGAAGGATAAGAACACTGCTAATGGTACAACATCGACCATTAAAACTAGAGCTGGCAGCAAGACACTATTCAGCCAAGTCCTCCAAAGGCGGATAGTGCAGTTGACGGCTCCCAAAGGGCCACAACTGAGAGTGGCGCTCCAAACAAATTAGGAGCAAAGATCGATGAGCTCTTGAAGTTCATTGGGCCTAGGCACAATGTACATCATGAGATCAAGAAACTGGCACACGCCATTAAGTCAGAATATGACAAATATCAGACGTCAACGACGCGGCCACCTCCTGTAGCGAAACCTGCTACAACACAGACATCGCCAGTAAAGGTGTCAAACACTCAGACACAAGGTGAAAAGCAAAAGGAGGTCCCAAAAGCGGCTGCCTCAAAAGCAGCCAACTCAAAACCGACTGCATCAACACCGGCGGCCCCAAAGCAGGCGGCTTCAATAAAAGTAGCCTCTGTAGCAAGGACCTCGCCACCGAAGGCCTCGCCTTCAGTAGCCCATCAAGTAAGGCACCACTAGTTAAAACTCTTAAACCGGTGCTACCTAGCAAGCTAAAGCCCGGTAAAGAAGGTTGCCAGAACATCGGGCAAACCACCCAGGCAACAACAAGTAGGGTGGTCAATTCAGAAGCGGAGAGAAACAATGTATTAAAACCCAAGTTTAAACCGCAGACCAAAAAACAACCTTCAAACCAGTCGACTGACTGGCAAGTGGTAAAGAGGAAAAAGGCCCCGAGGACCAATAAGCAAAAACCAGCCCAACATTGTACGCTGCTTATAAAGAAAGGCGAGAAGAGCTCCCATGCAGATATCTTGCGAGGTATCAAGAATGATCCCACCTTGCAGGATATAGGCAAAAAAGTCAATAAGATCCGACGAACAGCTAAGGGAGATCTACTTTTGTTATTCGCCAAGGCAGACGCTCAGGAGATGGAGCGCTATTGTAACGCCATCAAGAATAAGCTCCCAAGCGGGGCCACTGTACAATCTCGAATACCCAAATCGAGATTGAAATTAAAGACCTGGACGAGATCAGTACCAAGGAAGAGGTAGTAAACCTACTCAAAGATAATATCGACGGCCTGGCAGAGATCACTGAGGAGGCAGTGAAATCACTTCGACGGGCATATAGATCAACACAAACGGCAGTTGTTTGTCTCCCAGAGGTCCAGGCCAAGAAAGCCATCGCACTTGGAAAGCTGAAACTTGCGTGGGGCACAGTACGTGTTCGCGAGAGGATCAGCCTTCGACGGTGCTTCAAATGCTGGCACTTTGGGCACAACGCCCAGGCGTGCAGAGGCAAGACTGACCGAAGCAGTTGTTGTCACAGATGCGGAGGCGCTGGTCACAATGCCTCGGCTTGTCAACAACCTGCCAAGTGCTTACTCTGCAAAGAGAAAGATAGTAGGTCAGACTGCCGGCACGTTGCGGGTAGTTGGAAATGTCCGATCTACCAACAGGCGATGAGAGCAGCACAAGCCCGTAAATGAAAGTACTGCAACTCAACCTCAACCATTGCGAAGCAGCCCAAGACCTACTGGTACAGCGAGTGCGGGAATTGGATTGCGACGTAGCCATAATCTGCGAGCAGTACAAAAACTTCGACACCCTGTCCTGGGTAAATGACACAACGGACAGAGCAGCGATATGGGCTTGCGGTAAACTTCCGTTCCAACAACTCCCAAATACCCCCGAACCATGGCTTGTGAGAGCCAAAGTGGGAGGGGTCCACTTCTATAGCTGCTATGCACCTCCTAGTGCACAGCTCGAGGAGTTCGAGTTATTCTTGGACACCTTGGCGGAGGATGTACGGAAGCGTGAATCGGTCGCCATCGCAGGAGATTTCAACGCCTGGGCAATTGACTGGGGATGTCGGGAAACGAGCGCGAGAGGACGAGCTCTCCTTGAGACCATGTCTTCGCTCAACCTGGTACTCCTCAACACAGGAGCCGTAAGCACATATCGCAAAGGCACAGCCAGCTCCATTATCGACGTAACATTCGTTAGCAGCAACCTAATTAAAGGGGGCTGTGAGTGGCGGGTCGATGAGGAGTTTACTAATAGCGACCACCAAGCTATTATTTGGGAAATCAACACCACTCCCAAACGAAGATTGTGTGTCAGTCGTGCGAGGTCACAGCCAGTCGGCTGGAATAAAAATTCTTTCGATGCTGATTCATTCGCCTTGGTTATGGAGCAGGAACCATTGTCAATAGCAACAAGCGCAGAAGCCACTGCCAAAGAGGTAATGACAAGCGTTGTCAAGTCCTGCGATGCTTCCATGCCAAGGAGACGGCAGAACAACAGCCGCCCACCAGTTTACTGGTGGAACGACACAATCTCACAACACCGACGAGAGTGTCTCAAAGCACGAAGGCTGCATCAACGAGCACGGAGACGCGACAGGGTCACAACAGAAGAACTAAGGCTCGACTATGAGATCAAAAGACAACAACTACGAAGAGCCATTCTCTCAAGCAAGAGATCCTACTGGAAGGAGTTGTGTGACGAAGTTAATCAAGATCCATGGGGAAAACCGTATAAAATCGTGATGCATAAAATTAAGGCCCCTCCCATGACATCAACGAACTGCCCCGAATCATTGCACCGCATTGTCACTCACTTGTTTCCTGCAAAGCCTGAGCTACCCGCTAATCCTTCGTGGCAGGTGAGGGACGAAGATATACCATCAGTGACTATGAGTGAGCTGATGGGCGCGTGCAACCGGCTCCAAAACGGTAAGGCTCCCGGTCCAGATGGCATACCTAACATCGCGCTAAAATGCGCCATAGCCAATAGGCCTGACATGTTTCTACACATGTATGAGACCTGCCTAAAGCAGGGGGTTTTCCGAGTAAGTGGAAAAAGCAGAGGCTTGTGCTCCTCCCTAAAGGGGAAAGAAACCTCCCGACGAACCGTCATCATATCGTCCCCTCTGTATGTTGGACTCTGCGGGAAAACTCCTTGAAAGGATAATAGCAGATAGGCTGGAGCCCTACGTTGAGCCGAAACTTTCCACCAACCAATTCGGGTTCAGAAAGGGGAGATCAACCATCGATGCCGTGACACTCGTTACCAACATCGCCAGAGAGGCTATCTCGGGAAAGAGATGGAGAAGAGGTGGAAAAAAGTACTGTCTAATAGCCACCCTGGATATCAAGAACGCCTTTAACTCGGCCCGCTGGGACCGCATTTTGGAGGCTCTTGCCAGGATGGAAGTTCCGCAGTACTTGCGCAGAATGGTTTCAGCGTATTTCAAGGACCGCATCTTGTTGTACCAAACTGAAAATGGGCAAGTAGACTATAAGATCACAGGAGGTGTACCTCAGGGCTCTGTTCTTGGCCCCCTCTTATGGAACGTAATGTACAACGACCTGCTCCTGCTCGGTCTGCCTGAGGGCGTCAAGCTAGTGGCATTCGCCGATGATGTGGCATTGATCATAGTGCGCAAGCACATAGAGGAGATACAAACAACCTTCTCATTCGCTATAGCCACAATTCAGCATTGGATGCTCGCAGCGGACTTGAGTTTAGCAGAGCAAAAGACCGAAACACTTCTTGTTAGCAGTCGGAAGGCAAGGGAAACCATCACCCTCAAAATAGGCGACACCTATATACAGTCGCAGCCCTTCATCAGCTATTTGGGGTGCTCCTGGACACACGGCTCAACTTCAAAGAGCACATAATCGCGGCCAGCAAGAAAGCAGCTGGGGTACAGGGGGCATTATCTAGAATAATGCCGAATGTCGGAGGCCCTAGACAGATAAGAAGACAGCTACTGGCAACAGTAACTACTTCTGTTTTGTTGTACGGGGCACCGGTATGGGAGAAATCGCTCGAGCTACCATCGTACCGCCGGAAAATGAAATCAGTCCAGCGGCTCTCAGCGATTCGAGTGGCATCATCCTACCGCACTGTGTCTTACGAGGCGGTGAGTGTGATTGCCTCTACCCTACCAATCGACATCCTGGCTGCAGAAAGGGGACGGCTTTATCGCAGAAAGTTAGAGAAAGACCAACCGACAGGAAACAGCGATGAAAGAGCCATGAGTCTAAGGCAATGGCAGGAGAGGTGGGACAGCTCTACTAAAGGAAGGTGGACATATCGATTGATACCTAACATCAGTCGTTGGGTCAACCGCCAGCATGGGGAGGTTGGGTTCTACATCACTCAACTCCTGACTGGACATGGATGCTTTCGAGCATACCTGCACAGGTTCAGGAGGGCAAACTCCCCAAACTGCCCACACTGTACGGACGTGATAGAGGACGCGGAACACGTGTTCTTCTCCTGCCCCCGGTTTCAGGATCAACGTGCTGAAGTGGAGAGGATTCTGGAGACTAATATCGTTCCAGAACAATTAGTAGAAGCCATGCTGAAGGGCCCCCAAGCCTGGAACTTGGTATCAGATTACGCGGAGACTATCCTCAAAGAACTCCGCAATACGTTCGAGGAGTAGGCTTTAGAGGCTTTCAATGTAAGAGCAGTAAACATCTGCAATGAACCACCCTTGCGAAGTAGTATTGACTAAGAGTGCCGCAGGGGACCATGGTTGTAGGAGAAAGAGGTTAGGGTTTTAGCGGGTATACGGTGTACTGGTTTCAATGCAACGATTTACTCTTGCTTTGAAGTCATTACATCGGGAGTCCCGCACGACGGCCAGCACGTGCTAGCTAAGTACGGAATGTATTTCCCCCCTCTTCGGATAAAAAAAAAAAAAAAAAAAACACACACATATATATATCCCGGGGTGGTTGTTGGTCCACTACCGGGCGCCTCCCCAGGTGGCGGATAGGGGAACGCTCTCCAGCAATGGGGAGTACTGAGGATTTCTTCAGGGCGGACCAAAATCAGATAGGGGAAGGAACCCCGAAAATAAACCATTCATGGATATGGGTGATAAGGTCAACTTAATACCCCAGGTGGGTACCTCTGCAGAGGATAATCCCACCACCGGTTCCGATCGAGTGAAAGCCTCGGTGGCCGGTGCACGCTCCACGGATTCTGGGGGGAGCGAATTATCACTGGTTCCGTCACATAGTGACAACAAGAAGAAAGAAACTATTAATGGTACAACATCGACCATTAAAACTAGAGCTGGCAGCAAGACACTATTCAGCCAAGTCCTCCAAAAGGCGGATAGTGGAGTTGACGTGCCCCAAAGGGCAACAAATGAGAGTGGCGCTCCAAACAAATTAGGAGCAAAGATCGATGAGCTCTTGAAGTTCATTGGGCCTAGGCACAATGTACATCATGAGATCAAGAAACTGGCAAACTCCATTAGGTCAGAATATGACAAATATCTGACGTCAACGACGCGGCCGTATCCCGTAGCGAAACCTGCTACAACACAGACATCGCCAGTAAAGGTGTCAAACACTCAGACACAAGGTGAAAAGCAAAAGGAGGTCCCAAAAGCGGCTGCCTCAAAAGCAGCTAACTCAAAACCGGCTGCATCAACACCGGCGGCCCCAAAGCAGGCGGCTTCAATGAAAGTAGCCTCACTAGCGGCAGACTCTGTAGCAAGGACCTCGCCACCGAAGGCCTCGCCTTCAGTAGCCTCATCAAGTAAGGCACCACTACCAAAAACTCTTAAACCGGTGCTAGCTAGCAAGCTAAAGCCCGGTAAAGAAGGTTGCCAGAACATCGGGCAAACCACCCAGGCAACAACAAGTAGGGTCGTCAATTCAGAAGCGGAGAGAAACAATGGATTAAAATCCAAGTTTAAACCGCAGACCAAGAACCAACCTTCAAACCAGTCTACTGACTGGCAAGTGGCAAAGAGGAAAAAGGCCTCGAGGACCAATAAGCAAAAACCAGCGCCACATTGTACGCTGCTTATAAAGAGAGGCGAGAAGAGCTCCCATGCAGATATCTTGCGAGGTATCAAGAATGATCCCACCTTGCAGGATATAGGCAAAAAAGTCAATAAGATCCGACGAACAGCTAAGGGAGATCTCCTATTGTTATTCGCGAAGGCAGACGCTCAGGAGATGGAGCGTTATTGTAAAGCCATCAAGAATAAGCTCCCAAGCGGGGCCACTGTACAATCTCGAATACCGCAAATCGAGATTGAAATTAAAGACCTGGACGAGATCAGTACCAAGGAAGACGTAGTAAACCTGCTCAAAGATAATATCGACGGCCTGGCAGAGATCACTGAGGAGGCAGTGAAATCACTTCGACGGGCATATAGATCAACACAAATGGCAGTTGTTTGTCTCCCAGAAGTCCAGGCCAAGAAAGCCATCGCACTTGGAAAGCTGAAACTCGCGTGGGGCACAGTACGTGTTCGCGAGAGGATCAGCCTTCGACGGTGCTTCAAATGCTGGCACTTTGGGCACAACGCCCAGGCGTGCAGAGGCAAGACTGATCGAAGCAGTTGTTGTCACAGATGCGGAGGCGCCGGTCACAATGCCTCGGCTTGCCAACAACCTGCCAAGTGCTTACTCTGCAAAGAGAAAGATAGTAGGTCAGACTGCCGGCATGTTGCGGGTAGTTGGAAATGTCCGATCTACCAACAGGCGATGAGAGCAGCACAAGCCCGTAAATGAAAGTACTGCAACTCAACCTCAATCATTGCGAAGCAGCCCAAGACCTACTGGTACAGCGGGTGCCATAATCTGCGAGCAGTACAAAAACTTCGACACCCCGTCCTGGGTAAATGACACAACGGACAGAGCAGCGATATGGGCTTGCGGTAAACTTCCGTTCCAACAACTCCCAAATACCCCCGAACAATGTCTTGTGAGAGCCAAAGTGGGAGGGGTTCACTTCTATAGCTGCTATGCACCTCCTAGTGCACAGCTCGAGGAGTTCGAGTTATTCTTGGACACCTTGGCGGAGGATGTACGGAAGCGTGAATCGGTCGCCATCGCAGGAGATTTCAACGCCTGGGCAATTGACTGGGGAAGCCGGGAAACGAGCGCGAGGGGACGAGCTCTCCTTGAGACCATGTCTTCGCTCAACCTGGTACTCCTCAACACAGGAGCCGTAAGCACATATCGCAAAGGCACAGCCAGCTCCATTATCGATGTGACATTCGTTAGCAGCAACCTAATTAAAGGGGGCTGTGAGTGGCGGGTCGATGAGGAGTTTACTAATAGCGACCACCAAGCTATTATATGGGAAATCAACACCACTCCCAAACGAAGATTGTGTGTCAGTCGTGCGCGGCCACAGCCAGTCGGTTGGAACAAAAATGCTTTCGATGCTGATTCATTCGCCTTGGTTATGGAGCAGGAACCATTGTCAATAGCAACAAGCGCAGAAGCCACTGCCAAAGAGGTAATGACAAGCGTTGTCAAGTCCTGCGATGCTTCCATGCCAAGGAGACGGCAGAACAACAGCCCGACCACCAGTTTACTGGTGGAACGACACGATCTCACAACACCGACGAGAGTGTCTCAAAGCACGAAGGCTGCATCAACGAGCACGGAGACGCGACAGGGTCACAACAGAAGAACTAAGGCTCGACTATGAGATCAAAAGACAACAACTACGAAGAGCAATTCTCTCAAGCAAGAGATCCTCTGGAAGGAGTTGTGTGACGAAGTTAATCAAGATCCATGGGGAAAACCGTATAAAATCGTGATGCATAAAATTAAGGCCCCTCCCATGACATCAACGAACTGCCCCGAATCATTGCACCGCATTGTCACTCACTTGTTTCCTGCGAAGCCTGAGCTACCCGCTTATCCTCGTGGCAGGTGAGGGACGAAGATATACCATCAGTGACTATGAATGAGAGCTGATGGGCGCATGCAAGCGGCTCAAAAACTGCAAGGCTCCCGGTCCAGATGGCATACCTAACATCGCGCTAAAATGCGCCCATAGCCAATAGGCCTGACATGTTTCTACAAATGTATGAGACCTGCCTAAAGCAGGGGGTTTCCCGACTAAGTGGAAAAAGCAGAGGCTTGTGCTCCTCCCTAAAGGGGAAAGAAACCTCCAGACGAACCGTCATCATATCGTCCCCTCTGTATGTTGACTCTGCGGGAAAACTCCTTGAAAGAATAATAGCAATAGGCTGGAGCCCTACGTTGAGCCAAAACTTTCCACCAACCAATTCGGTTCAGAAAGGGGAGATCAACCATCGATGCCGTGACACTCGTTACCAACATCGCCAGAGAGGCTATCTCGGGAAAGAGATGAGAAGAGGTGGAAAAAAGTACTGTCTAATAGCCACCCTGGATATCAAGAACGCCTTTAACTCGGCCCGCTGGGACCGCAATTTTGGAGGCTCTTGCCAGGATGGAAGTTCCTCAGTACTTGCGGAGAATGGTTTCAGCGTATTTCAAGGACCGCATCTTATTGTACCAAACTGAAAATGGGCAAGTCGACTATAAGATCACAGGAGGTGTACCTCAGGGCTCTGTTCTTGGCCCCCTCTTATGGAACGTAATGTACAACGACCTGCTCCTGCTCGGTCTGCCTGAGGGCGTCAGGCTAGTGGCATTCGCCGATGATGTGGCATTGATCATAGTGCGCAAGCACATAGAGGAGATACAAACAACCTTCTCATTCGCTATAGCCACAATTCAGCATTGGATGCTCTCAGCGGACTTGAGTTTAGCAGAGCAAAAGACCGAAACACTTCTTGTTAGCAGTCGAAAGGCAAGGGAAACCATCACCCTCAAAATAGGCGACACCTACATACAGTCGCAGCCCTTCATCAGCTATTTGGGGGTGCTCCTGGACACACGGGCCAACTTCAAAGAGCACATAATCGCGGCCAGCAAGAAAGCAGCTGGGGTACAGGGGGCATTATCTAGAATAATGCCGAATGTCGGAGGCCCTAGACAGATAAGAAGACAGCTACTGGCAACAGTAACTACTTCTGTTTTGTTGTACGGGGCACCGGTATGGGAGAAATCGCTCGAGCTACCATCGTACCGCCGGAAAATGGAATCCGTCCAGCGGCTCTCAGCGATTCGAGTGGCCATCATCCTACCGCACTGTGTCTTATGAGGCGGTAAGTGTGATTGCCTCTACCCTACCAATCGACATCTGGCTGCAGAAAGGGGACGGCTTTACCGCAGAAATTTTATAAAAAGACCAGCCGACAAGAAACAGCGATGAAAGGGCCATGAGTCTAGGGCAATGGCAGGAGAGGTGGGACAGCTCTACAAAAGGCCGGTGGACATATCGATTGATACCTAACATCAGTCGTTGGGTCAACCGCCAGCATGGGGAGGTTGGGTTTTACATCACTCAACTCCTGACTGGACATGGATGCTTTCGAGCATACCTGCACAGGTTCAGGAGGGCAAACTTCCCAAACTGCCACACTGTACGGACGTGATAGAGGACGCGGAACACGTGTTTCTTCCCTGCCCCCGGTTTTCAGTATCAACGTGCCGAAGTGGAGAGGATTCTGGAGACTAATATCGTTCCAGAACAATTAGTAGAAGCCATGTTGAAGGGCCCGCAAGCCTGGAACTTGGTATCAGATTACGCGGAGAGTATCCTCAAAGACCTCCGCAATACCTTCGAGGAGTAGGCTTTAGAGGCTTTCAATGTAAAGCAGTTAACATCTGCAATGAACCACCCTGCGAAGTAGTATTGACAAAGAGTGCCGCAGGGGACCATGGTTGTAGGAGAAAGAGGTTAGGGTTTTAGCGGGTATACGTTATACTGGCTTCAATGCAACGATTTAATCTTGCTTTGAAGTCATTGCATCGGGAGTCCCCGCACGACGGCCAGCACGTGCTAGCTAGTAACGCAATGTATTTCCCCCCTTCGGATAAAAAAAAAAAAAAAAAAAAAAACACATATATATATTATATATATATATATATATATATATATATATATATATATATATATATATATATATATATATATATATAATTATAAATTAGTTGATTGTATATTTTCTTGATTTTTGGTCGTTACAAATGATAAGACTGTGTTTATTTCATATGTTTTTAATGATGACGTTTCGGCCATGTTTTTGGCCTTTTTCAAATCTATTCTAAAGTTATTAACATTATTGATACATTAAAAAATTATATAGACTAATAATTTTTGACTTACCTACAGCGTTTGTATTTGTAAAGTCACATTTTTTTCTGTTAAACCAGATCCAGAGTAATTATCATGTCAATTACAATTTGCCTTTTTATAGATGGAAATAATGAATTATAAAAAGCTTTTTACCTGAAATGTTCTAATAAGATCCCAAAGATATTAATTGTTACCCTTACTGTACAAAATTGAAGTTACTGAAAATCTGGACTTCTGATTTAGTAAACGTCACTCCCTAAGTTTTTATATCAAAATCAAGGTGAAATTTCGTTCTTTCTATTGCTTAAACATTCCCGATAAGATATATTGAATTACTAGAATATTTCTTTATGCTTAAACTATTACTCGTTTTCTAAGTAATTTTGCTAAAACTGTCAAATTTGTTGGATTCAAAAATTTACGTTTTACTAGTTCTATCTAAAAAATTGCACGACTTTGATTTATTATTTTAAAATTTCAATATGATTACTGCATCTATATCTCCATTTGATGTTACTATTGAGTTTTTTACATCTAAAAACCATTGTATCATTTCTTCCCACTGTTTATTAATATTGGTATTATTTTATTATCTACTGAACTCTATTAACTTTAATTACTATATGTGTTTATTTCCATTTCAATATATATATATATATTATATATATATATTATATATATATATATATATATATGTTTAGGTGTGAATTGTACACACGTGTATGATGCAAGGGTATCATATTACGCTGACAGCTTCCTGGTACTCCGATGTTAACGTGGGAACGCATCGTGTGAATATCTTTTCGCTGACTTTAGCTTTTATTAAATCATAAATAGAACCGAAGCGATCCCACGGTCGTCATTATATTATTTTATTCTGTCCAGTTAGTTTTTAGTTTCAATTTACATTTCATTATTTTTTTTACAAGTTTAAAGTGTTGTAACAATTTGTTCCTGTATCAGCAATGTAGCGGTTTGCTTCTTCCAACAGTGTAACAACCCTATTCCCTATGCTTACTGTGTAAGGGAGAAAAATTAATAAAGGCCCTGAGAGAAAAGGGGAATGCTGCCACCACCCGAAGGAAATTTGTGTTGGAGAGAAAGACTCCGGAACCTTTCTCTGTAAATGTTAGCTGAAAATAAATAATATAAAAGGAACTTATTGCTCCTTATGTGCCTTGACTCTCAGTCCTTGGTAGTTTCTGGTTTTCGTCACCTAGCCTCCTCTAAGAGGGTAAGTCCCCAGGCTTCGCGAATGCTGGTGGTTGTATGGGGAAGAAGGAAGGAGTTAAAAGTAAACAACCAAAAAAAAAATGACACATATATTGAAGAAAACAAAATGAA